>JAHZTW010000003.1:51134895-51173525 GCA_020283515.1 Alliaria petiolata | reverse complement strand
AAATACAAAAGTAGTTCTCGGTTTGAAAGAGAAGACAGAAAAGTAAAATAAGAAAGCGTGATGATAAGGATAAGAGTGGAGGATAGTATTTATACATAAAAGAGGAAAAACCTAAAACGTTGGGACCACTTTCCCGAAATGGTACTATTTTGGCTTTTAGCGTTTTGGGCTCAAGTCGTGGTGAGCAAGCCGAAACGCTAACTCTTCTGATTCTTCGGGCAGGGTCCATATCGGGCAAGTATTTCGGGATCATGTCGTGAAGGCTCGCCTTCCTTGTAACTTGAATCGGGTGCTTCCCGTTCTCTTGCTCCGATATCCGTCTTCATTCAATCCTCTTGCTGGATCTTCGCTATGAGGTGTCTCTTTTGGGATCAAGTCGCTGCTACTCGTCGAGGTTCATCTAGCGGTTGTCCATATCGGCTACGAGGTCGTGATCCATGCTCGATATTGCCTACTTGTCCTCCATTCGAGATCTCCTTCCTTGGTTTCTTCTTCAGACCATCCCAAGCACCTGAGAAAACACTCCAAACATGCAAGACTATGCAAAAACCTAACCTAATGCATCTAATCCTAACATGAGTGAAAACACAATGAAAACTAAGACTAAAGTGCAAGAATGAAGTCCTAACTATCATGAAACATGTACTAAAAACATGCAATTTACAGAGATATCAACACCCCCAAACTTGCATTTTTGCTTGTCCTCAAGCAAAAGCCAACCGGAGGGGTGAGGTTTTAAAATAAAAGGTGTAAGTTTGAATCCAAAATGCCAAGTAAAGGAAATCAACTCAATGTCTAAGTTCAGGTTTCTAGGATGCAAGTCGAATTCTACCTATCTAGAAAGCTTTAGCCACATTTATCACAATCCCAACTTAGATGCACATTCAAATTCATTCCCTTTCACATTCATTATGAAATTTAAAACGTGAATCTCATTCATGCCTGTTAATTAACTCACTTGGTTCAGGATAAGGTCACGAGCTAAGTATGAACTCGTAGTGCGAACGGGTTAAGTGTTTAATGGGATCACTTTTGAAAGGAACCCTCTTAATGCAAAATGCTAAGCGTAAAAAATAATGAATGCATACAAGGCTAGACTACCATCTACCCTGAACATCTATTTCGTTTCCTACCTTAGTCTATATTGCTCCCTCCTAAGCTACCCTTTTTCTTGGAATTTCGCCTTATTCCCGATATGACTTCTCGATATTACCTTTCCTTGTCATTTCGGGGGACTTCTTCTTTGTTGGAGATGGGTTTCGGCTTCCTGGCTTCTTTGTTGCGTTCCTTTGTGTTTCACCTTAGGTGTTTTTGGCCAGATTTGGACTTTGTTGATTGGCCTTCTTTTGCTTTCTTTTGGAATCGCCTATTTCTTCTTTTGTTTCTAAGCTTTTTTGGTGCCACCATCTCCTTAATATGTGTCCCCGTCTGACTCCTCGGTATCTTTCCTTTTTCTTCTGTCAATATGTGATCAATCGAAATACACCCCCTTTTTCTAGTATACCCAGTAACATCGGCCTCCTATTTCGGTATGTAGCCGATTTCAGATTTTACACCACCTAACCTAGTGTTGACCCGAGATGTGAGCCAACGTCTACATGGAAATCTAACCTTGTCAGTTTAAACCCAACACTTTTTTCCTAAGAAGATTCGAAAATGGTGCAAAGGCCTCACATGCTCTCACAAAAGTGTTTATGGTCTAAAAACAAAGGTTTTGATTTGGGGTGTGGTCTGGTACATGGACTAGCAAGAGGGTGGTAAAAAGGAAAAGAAAGTCCAAGTGAAATCCATGAGTTATTTGACAAACACAAACGAGATAATTAAAATTTTCAAATTAACGGTTCAAGTTCATTAGGGAAATGGTTCAAGTCTCAATGCATCGAGTTAAAACCGAATTTCACAAGACAAATTCCAAATGTGGTGCTGCCTTATGCTCAATCTAATTCAAAATGCATCAAACAAACAAGAACTAAGGCATTGAATTCATGACTTAAAAATGGCTATTTACAAGGATTCACTATACTTAACACCTTATGCAAATGCTTATGAATCCTAAATGAATGCATCTAGACTCGATCCTAAAATGGAGATGCAACTACATGAATATTTTTGTGGAACAAATTTTTCAAAAAAAAATTCTTTTTTTTGTGTTTTTCTTTGCAAGTTTTCCGAATGCAATGGTTAATCTAAATGATGCATAACTACGTACTCCCCCAAACTTAAATCACACAGTCCATGTGTGATAGAAGAGAGGAAGAATACGGTCCTAAGATGATGCAAAAATGTTCAAACAAAAAGCAGAAAAATAAAGAAAAATAAGTGCTTATATACAACGGTTTTTGAGTGGTACCTCACTGTTCGGTGTGATGTGAGGACGTGGTGTCCTCACTGGTCGAGAAGGAAGGATTGTCTGATTCTGGTATCGGGGACTGGCTCGCACGCCTCTTTCTCGATATGCTCTCCTCCTGGCAGGAATACCTTCCCGACTCGCTAATCACGTGTTGTCTTGGCAGGAACGAGAAGGAATGCCTCTCCTGGGGAGTTTTGCTGTCTGCTTCGTCTGATTCTTCTTCTTCATTTCCTTCTGCTCCCTTCGGAGACATATCGGCTTCAAACCATGGCGATGATATCGAGCCCTTCAGCTTCGGGGTGAGCGACTTGATTTGCCCTTTCAGGCCTTTCACGTGACCCTTGATTCCCTTCACTTTGGACACTAGCTTTCTGATCGAACGGTCTTGCCACTTGCAGTACCGCTGGAGCACATTGATCCTATCATGAGCCGCCTTGAGAGTTCGGTGTGGTCCCACGCTCCATATAGTGGGAAACCAAACTCGTCGGTAGGGTCATCATAGCCGTCTTCATCCTCATCTTCTTCCTCAGCAACCATATCGGCTCCTTCCCGATATTCCTCCTCGTAGTAATCATTGAAATCAGCTCCGTATGTGAAAAGATGCTCATCATGTGGGTCGAAATCCAGATTCTTTGGCTCCCTTATCGTGATCAAGTACGGGTTCGGCAGGAACAGTACTGCAGCTTGTCCTGATGGGCGAGTGAATTGATATCGGTGTCCATGTCGATATGGCTTCCCGAGAAACTGGCACTTCTTCAGGTATGCTATATCTATCCACCAGATTCCGTGAGTTGGCTCCTCGAGATCAATGCCAGCCCCTCTCAGGATGGCAGATACAACTCCTCCACAGCCTATCTGAGGCCTATCCCTCAGTGTGGATATCATCCACGACTTGTAATGGAGAAGCTCCTTCAGCAATATCGTGATCAACCCGGTGCTTCTTCTGCTTCCCTTCAGTTCAAACTCGTTCCGCGTCTCTTGAATGATATCTACGAGACCGTTATCCATTATCTCCAGCTCCTTAGTCAGGACAGCTCCACATTCCTTTCTTGCAAAGAAAGTATGTGCAATAGCTCTTTGCACATACCTCAAGGCTGGATGCCTTATCCTGGTGCTCTTGTTCACTCCGGGCCTGTACGTTCCTACCCCAATGTGCATCCACAGTGCCTCCAGCTCCTCCCTTTCTATATTCAGGGTCATCTCGCGCATATCGCCTTGGCTAAATCCGAATATCGACTCCACCTCCCGAAATGTCATTCGGTGAGTATCGCTTCCATACTTGAAGCGGATGTGACCATCTCCGACTTCCTCCTAAGTAATTTCTCCAAAAGCGTAGAAGGTTACCTCCAGCGTTGCAAGGAACTTGAAGGTTTCTTCATCATGGGACGCATAAGCGTTTTCCATGAATCGCTTCAGACCCATTGCGTTGAATAGGATCTGACAGTCTTCGTAGATGCCCAATTCGATCATAGTTTCCTCATGGGGTAGCGTGTGGCCTTAAACTCCATTCGCCTGAATGCTTCACGCATTTCGGCTAGGGTGTGTCGGGATTCCGTACTTCTCCTTCCCGATGCACGTGTGGGTGAACGTACTATAGCCGCTCGGCTGGAATCTCCGACTAGTCTCTTTCCTTCTCTCTTCTCCGTTTGGTATTCCCTTGATCTCCCAAGAATAGCTCCTCTTCTTGTTGCTCCTACCATTGTACCTATCAATCAAAAACACTCGAAAGTGTGTAAGTACAAGGAAAAACTCTAAGAACAGGGATTATCTTGCATGTATGTTTAAACTTAAGGCAACTCTATTAATGACTAAAGAGACCCAAGCAAACATATCCGAGTTATTACTAGATCGGGAAAAAGCCTAAACCGTGAAGAATAAAGAGTATCCCTTATAAGTTGTTCTTCACAAATTCAGATTTTTAGACAAGCTTGCGTTAAACAAAAAGGTGGAAAAATGGATTTCTAGAATCTCAACACTTCAAAAGAGTTTAGCCGTGAAGCTATTCTCACAAATAGATGTGCCGAAATTCAGAAAATCCTACAAAAAACCCTAAGCTTTTACGCAAAATCGTCTACAAAACGTTTCTCCATCTACTCTCAAATCCCAAATGAAGTGAATCTAAACAATCCTAAGAGATAATCAACCATATCGTTGTAGATCAAAAATTACCTTAGAACGATATTTGCAAAAATCCTTCGAAGAAAGCACAGATTCGAGTTTGCGAAATTAAAAGCTTAAAGACAGATTTCTAAGATTGAGAGTAATAGGGAATGAAAACGAGAGAGGCGAGGGTTTTGATAAAGAGGAGATATGGGGAAGAAAAGGGTTGACTAGTGTTTCTTGGTTTGTGGGAATAGTTGTCGGTTAACCCCAACCAAGCATTCTTGCCTTATCCGGAAAAGTGGGCCATGATTTTGAGCGCTTTTCTCGGATTGGCTCAGTCTAAACACCCTTTTACCTGGACGGCCATATCGGGTTGACTCCGATATGGTGTGATTGACGTTACGGATATCGGCTGGCTCCAGATATGTGACCACAGCGAAGGTTGTCTAGCTTAGGCTTCGTTCTATATCGGCTACACACCATTGTGCCTGCTCGACAGAGAATGCCTAGGGACAATATCAGGGTGTTATCCCGCGATGTAATCCCATTGCTGTGCTAGACAACTCCTCATAGGTTTAGCTCATCTTATATGCAAGTGACCCCACCCTATCTTTCATGGGATCCTGAAAACATTAAACTAGACTAGAAAAAGAATTCATATGTACATGGATAAGCTTGGGGTGCCTCCCAAGAGTGCTTTGTTTTGAGTCACTTAGCTTGACTTTTCTTGATCATTTTTCAGTGTCAAAGGGGGAAACGAACACCCCTCGATCCTGTGGGAGGATCTTTACTTTCCTTAATCATAGAGATGAAATCAGCCGGAGATATATCGGATTCCCCCTCTTTGCTTACCTTAGATCCCTTTTGAATGGTCAATTCGGTGTCTTTTATCACCTTAAGGTAAGCAAAGGGTCTGACCTTTCCCTTGCATTTCATCTTGTATCTCATCTCACCACCAGCATAGAGAACAGGTTTAAGAGTCATACCATCCAGAAGGTCACCGAGGGTTGGTCCTTTTACATAGGACTTTTTGCAAGTGATCACCTCTTTTGGTGCTTCATGGACTTCTTTTGGCTGCTCCTCGAACATAGCGTTGAGCGAGACTCCATCAAAGCTGGCTCCATCGTAGCATATTTCCATTGATGGGTCTTGAGTTTTCCCAATCGGCTTCTTCAGCACAAGAGAGTATGCATGGTTTTTTTCGTCGATCTTCTTCCCCTTTGTGTCAAAATGCATCACCAAGCTCCCGGTTAGCCTTAGCTCAACCTTCCCGCTTCTACAATCAAACATGCAACCGGCAGAGGCTAGGAATGGTCTTCCCAACAGGAGGGTTTCCTTGACATCTTGGTCCATTTCTATCACCAGAAAGTCGCTTGGCAGAAGCACATTTCCAATCATAAGAGGTAAGTCTAGTAGCTTCCCAACCGTCTTCCTTTCACTTCCATCGGCCAGTGATAACGGCTTCTTGCAGTCGGTATAGGTATCATACCCGAGACGCTTAGCCGTGGCGAGACTCATAACGTTAATGCTTGCTCCGAGATCACACAAACAGTCTTCAAAGGTGATTCCTCCGAGTGTGCATGGGAGAGTGAATGATCATGGATCTTCGAGCTTCTTCACTAGTAAAGGTTCTTCCTTAGGTTTATCCTCACGAGCTACTGCGTTCCTTCCTATGGTTGCCATTGCGTCATCATAGAGCTTGTCCTTCAAGGCTACGAGGAAATCCAGAATAGTCTTCGTTTTGTCGCCACTGTTGAAGAGATCTTCAACTTTCTTCAAGGTTTCAATCAATTCAACCTCTTGTTCCTCAATTAGCCGCTTCTTATGCCTCTGGTGGTATGGCATTGGCGGTTTATAGACACGCAGGAATGGTGCTTTTGGAGGAACAGTGGCTGATTTCTCTTTAGAGGCTTCCAAATTTTTCGAACTCCCTCCCCTTCTGAGGATGTCGATGTCCTCATCGACTTGATTCCGATTTGAGTTGCTGATATCGGCCGTATCCCGTTTTTCAATGTCGCTAGTGGTGATCATTTGGCAATACTCTTTGGGGTTCATGATGGCTTTTCGAGGAAGGTTGCTTGTTTGGCTTGTTGAAGCTATTCCTTTGTTGTTCTCCAATGCTTTAACTCGAGTGGTTAAGGCTTCAATCTTCCCGGATAATTCCGTGTTAACTCCATCTATCTTGTTATGCACTTCGGCAAAACGCTTGTGAATATCCGCTTGGATGTGTTTGACCGTGGAGTAGTTGCTTTATAGTTGCTTCCAAGTCAAAACTAGCTTGAGCAGGTGGATTTCCTTGTGTTGTTGAAAGCCAGGAGGTGCAACGGCTTGTTGTCGTGGCTGATAGCCGTTTTGATTCTGGAACCGTGGTACATAGCCTTGTTGGTTCGTGTATGTCACGAATTGTTTTGCTCCTCCTGCTTGTTGCTGTGGGTATGTCTGGTGTTGGCGACGTTTGTGCTCCGGTAGGACAGGTTGTTGTTTGGTCTCCAATTGTTGTAACCTCCTTGAGAGTTGATGTAGTTAACATCTTCGTACTGAACGTCCTCCCCTTCTTGGTTTTGAGTGATTTCTTCCACGAAATGTACTTCCTTTTGAGCTTGGACAAGTAGTAACTTGTCAAGTTTCTCATTTAGCTCCTTGATCACTTTCCGGCTTCCATCTACTTCTTCTTTGGAACCTCGGTTGGATCTGTCATAGTCCTTTGGTAAGAGGAATCACTCTGAGCTAGATTTTCGACCAGAGCAAGACCATCGTCAACATCTTTGGCTATGAAATTGCCATTGCTCGCCGTATCGAGAAGCATCCGAATTTTAGGAATGACACAATGGTAGAGAGTGCTGAGGAGTGATTCTTGACTGAATCCATGGTGGGGACACTGAGTAGTGTATCCCTTGAATCGCTCCCAGGCTTAGCCGAAGGTCTTATTGGATTTCTGAGTGAATCCGCTTATCTTGTTCCTCAATCGGGCTGTCCTCGATGTAGAAAAGAACTTCGTCAGAAAAGCCTTTTTGCAATCTGCCCACGAGGTAATGGATCCATGGGGCATAGTCTTTTCCCAGGCGTGTGCTTTGTCTCCCAACGAGAAGGGAAACAATCTCAGCTTGAAACCATCTTCGCTTACAACGTTTATCTTTCTCATAGCGCACACACGGTCGAACTGGTCGAGATGATCGAGTGGGTCTTCCAAAGGTAGGCCGAAGAATCTGTTGTTCTGGACCATGGAAATCAGTCCGCTCTTGATCTCGAAATTATTAGTTTGGACCGGTGGTGGTTGAATGCCATGTCGGCTTGCTGTCGAAACCGGTGCGTCTTGTGCATCGATTTGCCTAATAGGTCTTGGAGCAGCTGCAACGCCAGGCTGTCCTTGGACTCCTTGTACACCTTGTGGACCTTGGGGTCCTTGGTGACCTTGTTCTCCTTGTGCACCAGCTGCGCCCGCAGCTCCTTGAGCACCTTGTTGATTATCCATTGTCACACGGTCTTGTGTTTCGGCTTGTTCCCGATTTCGTCTGGCTGATCTTTCGAGCAGGTGGATATCGTATATTCGGAGAACAAGATTTGTTGTGACGTGTGAACGTAGGTTCATATACCTGTCAAAACAAAGATATGCGAGTAGAAGTGTTAAATGACTGGAAAAATAAAAACTTGTCCTTATAACGACCTAGGACCGAAATGACAAAACTCTCTCCCAAATTCGCAACGGCGCCAATTGTTAACTCGGTTTTTTTTAGGCCTAGACCAATGACCCAACACTGTTAACCGAATGCAGTATAGTGTATGGGGTATCAAACCATTTTGGGAGCGTTAGTTAAACAGATCGGTCATATCGGTGTCATAAGTCAAGTTTACTACTAAAAAACAACTAAAAGACAGATCTTGTGTCACTCAAGACCATAAATAAAGCTACTCTAAAGGTTTTAAGCAGAAACTACAGATTTAAACGGTAAAAAGATAAGCTTTCAAGATAAAAGCAGGATCAAGATGGATTTTATGAACTAGGTGACTCTCGGTTTTGTTTTATCAAGCTAAAGCTTTTGGATCACATCAAGACTTGGTCTTTTGATGGTGATTCTTAGGTAAAGGGATCCTCAAATCGTTTAGCCCATGGTGTTTGGGTCTAAACTCTTTGAATCTCTATCACCATAGATTAGCTCTCACATAGCGGTACAATAGAAGAAACAAGCATCTGCGTCGTCCCTATTGAACCGTGAGACTCTTGGACAGATGGTTAGTCTTAGCCCAAGGAATCAAACTCTTGTTCATGGGTCCGGCTAAGCAAGCACGTGGCGTTCGTGTCAAGCCGCCTGTGGACTTTAGGCTAGATGGCCAAACTAGACTAAGCTTTGGGAATGATAAACAAGAAAGAATCTAACTTTATGTTTTAGCTAAGCAAGAAATGTAAACCCGAGAGTACCTTGGTCCTTTCAACCCATCAAAATCCTAAAAAGACTACTCACTCGCCATTTGAGAAACCTCAAGATCCATAAGGATAAGAAGGTTACTCATGGCTTGCAAGATAGCCGAAAATAAGAAAAGGAAGAAACTTTCTTGAAATACACTAAGCAATAATACTTAAAACTTCAAGATTGCATAAAAATCAAAGCTTTGAAACAAGCTTCAATGGCGAAATACAAAAGTAGTTCTCCGTTTCAAAGAGAAGACAGAAAAGTAAAATAAGAAAGCGTGATGATAAGGATAAGAGTGGAGGAGAGTATTTATACATAAAAGAGGAAAAACCTAAAACGTTGGGACCACTTTCCCGAAATGGTACTATTTTGGCTTTTAGCGTTTCGGGCTCAAGTCGTGGTGAGCAAGCTGAAACGCTAACTCTTCTGATTCTTCGGGCAGGCTCCATATCGGGCAAGTATTTCGGGATCATGTCGTGAAGGCTCGCCTTCCTTGTAACTTGACTCGGGTGCTTCCCGTTTCCTTGCTCAAATATCCGTCTTCATTCAATCCTCTTGCTGGATCTTCGCTCCGAGGTGGCTCTTTCGGGATCAAGTCGCTGCTACTCGTCGAGGTTCATCTAGCGGTTGTCCATATTGGCTACGAGGTCGTGATCCATGCTCGATATTGCCTACTTGTCCTCCATTCGAGATCTCCTTCCTTGGTTTCTTCTTTAGACCATCCTAAGCACCTGAGAAAACACTCTAAACATGCAAGACTATGCAAAAACCTAACCTAATGCATCTATTCCTAACATGAGTGAAAACGCAATGAAAACTAAGACTAAAGTTCAAGAATGAAGTCCTAACTATCATGAAACATGTACTAAAAACATGCAATTTACAGAGATATCACTCCTCATCCTCTGAACCGTCCGAAGATGTTTGGCTTGGTGCTCTGCCACGGAATCTATCATTCCCCTCCTCTTGAAAAGGATTTGTCCTCAAATCTGGATCATCTGCAACAAAAGGAGATAAGTCAGAAACATTAAAGCTTGTGGAAATGTCATACTTACCTTGAAGATCCAGCCGAGAATGGTCTATCTTTTCCTGGCATTAGGTTGGATTTTCGTTCCTCAGGAAACCTTTCCTTCCTAAGATGAATCCACACGAGGTCTCCCTGTTGAAACACCACCTTACGCCTTCCTTTGTTAGCGTACTTCTCATATTGCTTGGTCTTGGCTTCAATGTTGGCTCGTACCTTTTCATGAATCTGTTTGACAAGTTTGGCTTTCTTTTTGCCATCTAAACTGATTCTTTCACTCAAAGGCAAAGGGATTAGATCAAGAGGAGAAAACGGATTAAAACCATAAACAATTTCAAATGGTGAATGCTTTATATCCGAATGCATAGAATGGTTATAAGCAAATTCTACATGTGGTAAGTTCTCTTCCCATGTTCTAAGGTTCTTTTTAACCAATGTTCTAAGCAAGGCAGAGAGCGTCCTATTAACTTCTTCCGTTTGACCATCAGTCTGAGGATGACAAGTAGTAGAGAACAACAACTTAGTACCTAGCTTAGTCCACAAAGTTTTCCAGAAATAACTTAAAAACTTAGCATCACGGTCAGAAACTATCGTCTTAGGCATTCCATGAAGTCTAACGATTTCTTTAAAGAACAAATCAGCTATGTGAGATGCATCGTTGGTTTTCAAGCATGGAATGAAATGAGCCATCTTAGAAAACCTATCTACAACCACAAAGATGGAATCTCTACCTGTCTTAGACATAGGCAATCCCAAAACAAAGTCCATAGAAATATCAGTCCACGGATGAAATGGAATTGGTAAAGGAGAATATAAACCTTGGGACGTGTTCTTGGACTTAGCCTCCTTGCATGTCACGCATCTGCTACAGATCCTTTCAACGTCCTTCTTCAGGCCAGGCCAGTAGAAGTGCTCCTCGAGCACTTTAAAAGTCTTTGCCACTCCAAAGTGACCCATTAGTCCTCCTCCATGAGCTTCCCTGGTGAACAACTCTCTCAAAGAACAGTGAGGCACACATAATCGATTATCAAAGAATAAGAAACCTTCCGAGATAAAGTATTTGCCATGTGCGTGTCTAGAACATGCCAAATAAGGTTCCTTAAAATCTGAATCAGCCTCATACAAGTCTTTTATAAATTCTAATCCCAAAAGCTTGGTTCCAAGAGAAGAAAGAAGTACATACCTTCGTGAGAGAGCATCAGCAACTATGTTCTCTTTACCTTGTTTGTACTTAATGACGTATGGGAAGGTTTCAATGAACTCAACCCACCTAGCGTGTCTCTTGTTAAGCTTTTGTTGTCCCTTGAGATGCCTTAGGGATTGGTGATCCGTATGTATGACGAACTCTTTTGGCCACAAGTAATGTTGCCACGTCTGAAGTGGCCTCACCAAAGCGTATAATTCTTTGTCATAGGTGGGGTAGTTAACAGTTGCACCACCTAGCTTCTCGCTAAAATACGCAATGGGTTTTCCTTCCTGCATCAATACAGCACCAATACCCACGCTTGAGGCATCACATTCAATTTCGAAAGTTTTTGTAAAATCTGGAAGAACAAGTAATGGAGCTTGAGTTAACTTCCCTTTCAAGGCTTTGAAAGCATCTTCTTGGGCTTTCTCCCATTTAAACCCCACGTTTTTCTTGATCACTTCCGTGAGAGGGGCTGCAATGGTACTGAAGTTCTGGACAAAGCGCCGGTAGAAGCCAGCCAATCCATGGAAGCTTCTGACTTCACTTACGGTCTTCGGACTAGGCCATTCTTTTATTGCCTTAACCTTTTCCTCATCCACACGGATACCATCAGCACCTACAACAAAACCCAAGAAAACTAGGTGATCCGCTCCAAAGATGCATTTCTTTTCATTAGCATATAAACACTCTTTTCTAAGCACTTCCAAGACTTTTCCCAAATGCCCAATATGCTCATTCATGCTCTTACTATAGATTAAGATGTCATCAAAGTATACAACAACAAATTCTCCTATGTAAGCCCTAAGAACATGATTCATCAAACGCATAAAGGTACTAGGAGCATTAGTCAAACCAAATGGCATCACAAGCCATTCATAAAGTCCATGCTTAGTTTTAAAAGCCGTTTTCCATTCATCCCCTTCTTTCATCCTTATCTGATGATATCCACTCCTAAGATCTATCTTAGAAAAGACCCTAGAACCATGCAATTCATCCAACATATCATCTAAACGAGGGATGGGATGGCGATACTTAACCGTGATGTTGTTGATGGCTCGGCAGTCCACGCACATCCGCCAAATTCTGTCCTTCTTAGGCACGAGCAGTACGGGAACGTCACAAGGACTGAGGCTTTCTCTGATGTAGCCTTTTCCCATCAACTCATCCACTTGTCTTTGCAACTCCTTGGTTTCGACATGAATTGTACGGTAAGCGGGACGGTTTGGAAGAGACGCTCCGGGTACTAGATCGATTTGGTGTTCTATCCCACGGATAGGTGGCAAACCACTCGGAGTTTCTTCCGGGAACACATCCTGAAATCTGTTCATCAATGGCTTAAGTTCACTCGGCAGCTCCGGTGTAGGGTTAGTGGCCATTAGTGATTCTTTAAACACAAGTAAAATGAGAGAAGGTTTAGAAAACAATGATTTCTTTACCTGACTTGGTTTAATGTAGAAGTTGGACCTTTTGACCGGTGCCTTAGCTGCTTCTTGTTGTTTCTCAAGTTCACGGCTCTTTCTAAGTTGTAGCTGGTCCTGGTGAACTTCGGACGGAGATAAAGGAATGAGAGTGATCTTCTTGCCTTGATGATCGAACATATGCCGATTGGTGTAGCCATCATGCACATCCTTTTTGTCGAACTGCCAAGGCCGTCCTAAGATTATATGGCTGGCATCCATAGGCAAAACGTTGCATATGATTTCATCTTGGTATCGGCCAATGGTGATTGGGACCATGACTTGTTCCTTGACGTGCTGAACACCGTCTTCATTCAGCCATTCGAGCTTGAATGGTCTCGGATGCGGTCTGGTTTCTAATCCGAGTTTCCTGACAAGCACATCACTAGCAACATTAGTGGAACTCCCACCATCAATGATCAAAGAAAATTTTTTATCATTTATAAAACAACGAGAATGAAAGAGGTTCTCCCTTTGTTCGGTATCGTTGGTTTTGGGTTGCACGCTTAGTGATCTCATGGTCACTAGAAGATTTCCTTGAGCCGGATAATCATAAGGCTCTTCCTCATCATAGATGGGACCGGTATCCTCCTCTTCATCGTTTTCAGCTTCGGATTCTATCTCTCCATTCTCAAGTAGAATCATCACCTTTTGGTTAGGACATTTGTTTGCATAATGTCCTAAATCTTGACACTTGAAGCACCTGATATCTCTGGCTCTACTCGTGGATTCCACGGTTTTGCCTTTGTCGAAATGAGAAGGTTGATTAGTCTTAAACTCAGAAGTAAAAGATTTACCTTTTCCTGAAAACTAGGCTTAGGTGGATAAGCGGGTTTTGGAGCATAAGCTGGTTTTGAAAAACCCCTCCTCTTGACTTGTTGTTCTATCAAGATGGCTTTGTGGAGCATGTCCTCAACTCTTTCAAATTCTTGAAGCTCCAGCCGGTCCTGAATTTCTCGGTTCAAACCTGCAAGAAAACGAGCCAAGGTTGCATCCATGTCTTCCTCTACATCCGCCTTAAGCATAAGCATCTCCATCTCCTGAATATAATCTTCCACGTTCTTTGTGCCTTGAGTCAAACGTCTCAGCCTTTGATGAAAATCCCTGTTATAATGACTTGGAACAAATTGCTTTCTCATTAGTTCTGTTAGTTCTTGCCAAGTAGTTATTGGTCTTTCACCTTTTCTTCTCCTAAGAGAAACAACTTGATCATACCAACTAATGGCATATCCATTAAATTCTGAGGCAGCAAGTCTAACTTTCTTAAGTTCTGAGATATTTTGACAATCAAAAACCAATTCAGTTTTTCTTTCCCATTCCAAATACGTTTCATGTTCATTTTTACCTGCAAAGGATGGTATTTTGAGTTTGAGACCACCTATTCCATCATCTTACCTTCTAGAGAATGGGTTCTCTTCATCTCGGTTTCTATGTCCTCTCCTTGCCCGTAAGGTAGAACGGTTGTCATCGAATTCTTCTTCTTCATGACCGTCAAAGGAACGTCTATGTCTCCTTTCCCGGTTCCTTCTTTGGGCTGGCTGTGCTTGGCCTTGTTGATCCTCCTGGATTTTGTCAAGCCTAACATGAACCTCTTCAAGACCTGCGTTCATAGTTCTCATCAAATGTTCGGTTAGTGCTTTCATTTGTAAACCAGACAATCCGGATCCAGGATTGTTATTTCCTTCTTCTCCACTTTCATCCATTGCTTTCCTGAAAATCACTTAGCAAACAATTAGGAAAAACTCACTTTCTCTCAAGTGTTTATTGCCTCACCCACACACGTGTTTTGCTCACTGATTTTATGGTGATCACACTGAGTTATTTTCTCGATGTTCTTATCAAACAATTCAAGCCAAATCCAGCAAATACTCCCACGCAACAAAGGAGAAAGAAAATACAGAAATTTCGAAGGGAAATCCGTTTAGCCACCTCTTGACTGGATTTCTCCTCAGCCAGCAGGATTTCTCTTCCACCACCCTCACAAACTGGATTTCTCCTCAGTTTGTCTTAAACCTTTTCGGTTTCCTTTCTTTTTTTTTTTTTTTTTTTTTTTATAAAAGAGGGTAGAGGATGGCCCGGATTTTCAATGGAAAGAGGGAGAAGAGATCAGATTATATAGATATAGATAAAAATTTTTTTTTTTTTTGATTAAGAAGAAAAGAAGATGAACAGCTTTACCAACAAAGAGTGGCTCTGATACCACGTAATGGAACCCTTGGATGGATTATGCTCTTTGTTGGTGCGTCGGATAGATTGGATAGTTGGATAGATGGTGGATCGAATGAGACCGTCAAGAGATGCGGAAGTCTCTTGGTATTCTCCACTCCACGGAACCGAGGAAGTAACCCTTAACCACGGATCTTAGGAGGTTTGCTGCGTTTGGAAGTAACCCTTGCCAAACTCAACGAAATGTTCAAGATGAACAAAGAGATTTCTCTCAAAAGAAGAAGATAAAAAGTTCGATATTTTATTAGAATGAATCTTACAAATACTTATAGAATTCTCAACACAGAAAAAGAAAAGAGAAATTAAGTTTTGTGGATTTTCTAAACATAGAAAATGAAAACAAAGACTAGAATTAATTCCTTGGTCAAAACCCTTGAATTCACGCCCAATGCTTAAGTTAACCCTTCGGCTGCCTGATGCTTCCCAACCAGAAGTCTGTTGTACGTTTCAGAAGTCTGCTGAACATTTTAGAAGTCTGCCGAACAATTCAGAAGTCTGCCGAACAAATCAGAAGTCTGCCTTGTACCGGATGGAACAAACATAAGCATTCTCGGCCATGATGCAATCATCTTGCTCAAGTCGAGTTATCTCACGTTCGATCTCTTCCTTCAATCCTTTAGCTCGAGTAGAAAGCTTTTGACCGGAAGAAAAGTCGAATGGGTCGGACATGTACTTATCGTAGGAACTTGGCTCGATGATCGGATGCTTGATTTGGACAATCTGATTACGAGTTGGTCGAATGACTCGGTCTTCAGGACGGAGCTCCCTTCGGAGATTATTCCTGGACAATGTTGGATCAAAGCGGAACACGGCTGTGTCGGACTGAACACGTTCGCGGCCAATGCTGGTTTCTCCTTGTTGAACCTCACTTGTACCGTCTATGAGCTGCTCCGGTACATGCTGCTCGTCATCCTCCGAACCGTCCGAAGATGTTTGGCTTGGTGCTCTGCCACGAAATCTATCAGTCAGACCTAGAAGCACACAAGAAGGAGTTGAAAGTACTGCACGACAAGATCGACAAGTTGGTATTTGCAAATCAAAAGCAAGTGCATTTTGTTGGCGAAGCCGCAGATGTCTTAGACGAGTTGGCCAATTGGGTTGGTGGACAAGATGTTTAAATGAGAAATGTCAAGAGGAAGCCAATTGGGTTGGTGGACAAGACTATCAAAGACAGCAAGGTTACTTTCCCAAGTACCAAGGCAACAACAACAACTTGTCGTATCGAAGCAACAATGTTGAGAATCCACAAGATCAAGTGTATCCTCAACAAAAACAAGCTGTTAACCAAGGTGGATATGTGAACAAGAACACATATCAAGGTCCACGACAAGGGAACTACCAAGGCCAGCAACAACAGCAAGGGAACATAGGAAACCCTCCTGGTTTTGGACAGTAACAGCAAGGTCAAGCTACAACTCAAGACCAAGTTCAAACGTTGCTAAAGCAAGTCATGCAAAACCAAGCAAATACCGAGCTCAACATGGTAAAAAGACTTGCTGAAATAAAATCTAAGCAAGACAGCGCCAACAACGACCTTCTTAACCAAATCAATGATCTAAACAACAAGATTACACAGTTTGAAAAGGGAAAAGCAAGCACCTCAAGCCAAGGTACCTTACCGGGTAAATGTGAAGCAAACCCGAGAGAGCATGCTCACATGATCTCCCTTAGAAGTGTAAAAGTGTTAACTCCACGACCTCAAGCAGATGACAATGGGGACATTTTAGTCCAAGAGGGGGAGGAAAGTCTTTCACAAGACCACGGAATCACCATCCACGACGTCTACATTGAAAAACCATGGAGAGGCAAGGAAACATTTGAGGAGAAGCTTGTAAGCAAAACACCAAGGCAGCAAGAAGTTGTTCCCCTCCCTACAAACCTAAACTCCCTTTCCCAGCCAGGTTCAAGAAGCAGCTCGTTGAAAAGCACAAGGCTTCGTTTGAAAAATGTATCAAGGACATAGAAATGAGGATGCCCTTGCTTGATGCTTTAGTGCTTGTATCGAAGAGCGCCAGGTTTCTAAAAGACGTGATTGCTAAGAGGGTAAAGAAGCTACAAAAGGCTGTGGTTGTGAGCAAAGAGTGCAATGTCATCAACTCAAGGGATATCACGCCAAAAAAACTAGGAGATCCCAGATCTTTCATGTTACCTTGCTCTATAGGCTTGTTGAAGTTTGATAGTAGTCTATGCGACTTTGGAGCGAGTATCAACCTTATGCCTTACTCAATTGCAAAGAAGTTAGGCCACACTGAGCTCAAGGAGTGCAATGTCTCCCTAGTCCTAGCCGATAGAAGCATAAGGCTGCCAAAAGGAGTGCTTGAAGACTTGCCTTTGAAGATAAATAATGTTACCATTCCGACGGACTTTGTAGTTTTGGAGATGGATGAGGAAGACATGGATCCTCTTGTCTTAGGTAGTCCATTCTTGGCCACATCTGGAGCTATAATCGACGTGAAGAATGGAAATATTTCCCTACACTTAGGGAAAGGTGCAAGTTTCAAGTTTGAAATCAAGAATGCTATGAAGAAACCTACCATCAAAGGTCAAGTGTTTCAAGTGGGCACCAAAGACAAGATACATCCAGGCAAGGATAAACCTGCCCTCGTTAGGCAAGAGGGTAATGATGAATTGAATGGCCAAGAAAAGGCTGGGCCGAGGAGAATGGGAAACATGTCAAACCCTCACTAGGGGAGCATAAGCGGAAACCTAAGGTTTCTTGTCTCTCGGTTGCAAGGGAAAGAACAGCTGATCTTGGGGACGATACCGAGGCTGAGGGAGAAGCCTATGGAGAAGCCTTGCTAGTTCTTTTCGACTGCAAAGAAGAAGACTGCCCTAAGGAGAAGACACCACGGGAAAGAGAGAAGAAAGAGAACGCTTTCAAAGTTCTCTATAATATGAAAAAGGGAAGGCTGAGCAATGGTCAACCGCGGCCTAACAGCACCCTGAGCCTGCATCCACTGGAGCTCAAAGATGACTCCATACTGTGCAAGGTCAAATGCAAGGGATGGTCCTAACCATTCGCAAAAGCACGGTTTCTACTCCCTCCCGGTTTGGTGAAGAAAGACAAGGAAATGGTAATGGAGATGATGAGCACAGTCTACACTGTGGAGGTTAAACAGAGGCCAAAGCCCACCGTGTCTCCAGCTACACCATCCGTCTCAACCCCACGTTAAAGGGAGTAAGAAAAGTCAAGCCAACGACGCTAAACAAAAGCGCACTTGGGAGGCAATCTCATGTCTATCTTTGTATATACTCTTGTTCTATTTTATGCTTTTTATGTTTGCTTGTTTAGGGAAAGTGAAATGGAGGTGCAAAGTCCCGTTCTTGGGAACCATTCGGCCTTGAAAGGAGGAGATTAGGCCAGAGATCGAGCATAGGATCGGCCAGACGAACCTCGATCTTTGCTAGATCAAGGGCATGAATCGATTGATCTTGGTCGATTCATTGAACGATCGACCTGAAGATCGAGGGAACTGCTCGATTGCGAGAGGATGACCCACCCACGTGTTAGAAAGGAATATTGAACGGGGTGTGGATCGAGCAAGTTCACTCGATCTTGGGAAGAGAATCGGGGTTTGGATCGATCACCCACTTCGATCTCTGCCGAAACGATCACAAGATCGAGCTGGGACCTCGATCTCTGTGAATCAAGAAATAGATTCTTGAAGTTGATAACCAACTCTACTCACTTCACTGAATCTTGACAATTAAATATCATGCTTTGTATTGAAAGTGAATTCATGGATAATATACATATTTGAGCTTTCTTACTCACTTTGCCACCCTCTTGCTAGCTCAAGTAGTACTCCTACCATACCTTACCTCCTTTGAAGCCAATTGTTTTTGTGTGAATACTTGTGAGGTCTTTATTTCGATTGAACTTAGTATAAAGTGTTAGGTTTGAAACGACAAGTCAAGGCTTTCATGTAGATTCTAGCCTCGCATTTTGGGGCTAGCTTTAGGCTTAGGGTTTGGGGGGTTGTTGGTCGTGGTATTACTTGATGAGTTGTAGAAAAGTTTGGAAAGAATGAGGTGTTGAATAAGGGCTTGGTAAAAATAAGGGGAAGCATAGTTTGAAATGGTGAATCTTATGTATAAAAGGAAATAGCTAAAAGTCAAAAGTGCTAGGTAGTCTTAAGAAGAAAAGAAAAGAAAATCAAAAGAGCCAAAAAGGCCAAGGAAAATAAAGACTACCTAGAGGTTAAAAAGAAGAGCTAAGTTAATAAGAAAGATTACACCATTCGCTATGAGTAATAGGTTGAAGAAGTTCCCCCCTTAGAGCTTTAAAATAAGAAGGGTGTTTGAAATTCACGGGTTTAGCAAGGCACAAATAGCCTTGGGAAAAATGGTAGATTCTAGAGGGTTGAGTGAGCTAAAAATGAATGAGAGGGGTTTAGGATCATTGATAGTATTTTGGGTAGATGAAAGTCTATTCTTGTATGCATCACTTATCTTTTACCTTTAGCATTATGCATATAGTTCAATCTTTTTTAGTGTTACCCTTGTTTAAATGCGAAACCGGATGAATTGAGATCACTTTTATCTCAAAAGCCCAGTCCCTTATTCAAATGAATTCAATTGCTTTCATTTTCATGATTCACGGTTTTGAACTTAATGAATGTTAAAGAGTTGGTTTGATAGGGACGCTTATCTAGCTTGAAATCTTAGTATGTTTGAATGTTGAGATGAGCATGGCTAACTCTTTTGAAGTAGGATAAATTCACATGCATCTTAGAATTAAGAACTAGGACATTGAGTTGATTATATTTAATGGCAATCTTGGATATTGAGCTCCCACCTTTAAATCTCTCCCGCGGATTTGTCTTTGATTTGCTTGAGGTCAAGCAAAAGGCAAGTTTGGGGGAGTTGATAGACTCATAATTTAACATGTTTTAACACTCATTTAGGATAGTTTTGCATTCACTATTGCATTCATATTTAGATTAATTGTAACTTTTGTCCCATTTTAGGTTTTAGGACATGTTGCTTTAGCATTTGCATATTTTCCGCATATTTTCATCATATTCAGGTTGTTTGGGATACACTGGAGTTGTGGAGGGTGCGTGGATATGCTAAGGATCAAGAAGGAACCTGTGGGTACTTGGAAAGACTCGGACAAGCAAACACACATTGAGATCGAGGAGAAGATTGAGCTAGGGAGGTAAATCTAGACGAGATCGACCAGCAGATCGAGGTACTCGGGTCGTTTCAAGGAAGAAGAACGGGTCCTAGATCGACCAAGATGATCGAGCGGGTGTACGGACACGGAAACTAAGTCCGGGAAGAACGAGGGCCAGATCGAGGTCTCGACTCGATCGTATGTAGATCGACCAGAAGATCGAATGAAGCACTCGATTCACCCGACTAAATCGACCCGACGATCGGGCAAAAGAGGACTCTGCAGTAGATCGAGCGAGAGATCGACGACTCAGGTCGATCTCTAACCTTATCCGGACAGCTCACGTTTTGGAATTTAGTGAGGGGAACATTTCCCTTTTGGTATAAAATGTTTTTACCCTATTTTTGGGGAGGGATCCATCAATTTACGATATGTCTCCTTCTTCTTTGAGCCTTAAACCGCCATTGTTGGTTTTAAGCTTTTCTTGTTTTTGTAAAATCTTAATCTTGCTTTAATCTTTAGTACTTCTCTTAATCATTCTTGCTTAGTAGCTTAATCATGTTTAGCCCTTCTTCCTTTACGTTTTCATCTGTTTTAATCATGCGTAGTGAGTAAACCACTTAGGGTTTGAGGCCGAGGGTTTAAGGGAGGTTTAAGGGGTTAGATTTTGGGTTTTTTAAGCCCTTAATCCTTAACTCTTCTTGGCTTTGAGGCGCTTTACGCCAAGGATGCTCGAGAGAGATCCTTGTATCCATGGAAGTTTCTCTGTCTCTCAATAGAGCTGAGAGATTTCGGAACCCCCAATCCAAGAGGCTAGCTTCGCCAAAGCACGATAGCTAGCTTTTGGAGACTAGCCAAAGCAAGTTAAGTTTGATCTTCTCATGCTCATCAATCTTCCTTTCCACCAGAAACCATGGGTTTGGAGCGAGGATTTGGTGAAGTCATTCTACTCACAAACCATGGGAGAATCTACAATCGCCTCTTAGGTTTAGAGTTAGCTCTTTCATGAGAGAACCCATTTTGGCAAAACCCAAGATCGATCCTTTAACCCTCTTTGACATAACCCCTTAGCCTCATATCTACCTTTTAATATTTGACAATAAAAAATCAATCTTTCTTCTTACCAAAGTTTCTTGCTTGAAATTGTTAGAAACCGCTTAGTATTTGCATTTTGAGTTCTAAATTCCTAGACTTCATTTCTTTCAAAGCTTATTGTTTTAGAAATTCCCTAAAATATCATTGAGTATCTATACGAAATTTGAAGTCATTCTGTTTTAAGCAAGTCGTTTTAGAAATTTCATTTCTCATCTAAAACCGGAAATGACTTAGCTTTAGGAAGTTCTTGGATTTTTAGTGTACTTTCACCCAAGGTTGGATTGATTAACCTCAAGTATTGCAATGAACAAAGATGCTTTAGGCATTGAGTAATAGAATAAAAATCTATTCATCACTTTCAACTATATTATGCTCACAGATAGAGGTGAGCTTGAAATGCTTTGAAGAAGTAATGCAAATTGATGAATCAATTAAGTGGGAGCTTGCAATGAACGATGAGATGGACTCGTTGATGTCCAACCACATGTGGGAGTTAGCTGTGTTGCCTAAGGAGAAAAAGGCATTGCATAACAAGTGGGTCTACCGAATAAAAGAAGAACATGATGGAAGCAATCGTTATAAAGCGAGTCTTGTTGTGAAGGGATTTCAACAAAAAGAAGGCATATACTACACATAGATTTTTTCTCATGTAATCAAGTTGGTGACAATTCGAACTGTTCTTGGGTTGGTCGCAAAGGAAGATTTACATCTTCAACAGATGGATGTGAAAACAGCATTTCTTCACAGTGATTTGGATGAAGAAATTTATATGAAGCAACCTGAAGGCTTTGAGGTCAAAGAGAAAGAAGATCTGGTCTGCAAGATTAAAAGGAGTTTTGTATGGCTTAAAACAAGCTCCAAGGCAGTGGTATAAGAAGTTTGACAGTTTCATAAAAATTAATGGTTTCTTGAGGTGTGAAGCTGACCACTGTTGTTACTTCAAGAGGCTTGAAGAGTCCTACTTGATATTGCTCATATATGTTGATGACATGCTAATAGTAGGACCAGACTCGCATGAGATCGATAACTTGAAGATGACACTCTCAGAAGAGTTTGCGATGAAAAACTTGGGAGAAGCAAGACAAATTCTTGGGATGAGAATTAGTAGAAGCAAGGAGGGTCTTAAGCTAACACAAGAGGCGAATGTGAAGAAAATCCTCAAGAGGTTTAACATGGATGACGCGAAGCCAGTTAGTACTCATCTGGCAAATCATTTTCGGTTATCCAGAGATCAATCTCCAGTGACTGGAGACGAGATGTCATATATGGATACAGTTCCATATACCTCTACTATTGGCAGTCTGATGTACGCGATGGTTTGTACAAGGCTAGACATTACACATGCAGTGGGAGTCGTGAGCAGGTATATGAGCAATCCAGGGAAGGAACATTGGGAGGCAGTTGAGTGGATTTTCAGGTACTTGAAGGGAAATCCAAGTTTATCGTTATGGTTCAAAAATTCTGAAGTGGGATTGACGGGATATGTTGATGTTGCCAATGGCGGTGACATCGATAGTAGAAAGAGCACAACCGGGTATGTCTATACTTTTGGTGGTACTGCAATTTGTTGGGTTTCAAAGTTGCAGAAAATTGTAGCTCTATCAAGCTGTGAAGCTGAGTATGTTGCCGTCACAGAGGCGACAAAGGAGATGAGGTAGTTACAATCATTTCTACAAGAGCTAGGCCATGACCAAGAGAAAAGTGTGTTATACTGTGATAGTAAAAGTGCTATTGATCTAGCAAAGAATCCAGTTTACCATTCTCGGACGAAGCACATACAACTTCGGTATCACTTCATCAGATCAGCCTTAGAAGATGGAGTTTTGGTGCTTGAAAATATCCCAGAAAGTAACAATCCGGCAGACATGCTAACGAAGGTCGTGCCGTATGATAAATTGAGGTTATGTTAGATGAAGAATATTAGGTGGTGTGATGGTCAAATAAAGAGGCTTCTTTGTCAAATTTTCTGTTTCAACAATCCCTTCCATCATTCTATAAATAGATGGATTTCTTATTCTCTCAAAGCATCACAAAATCAAAAGAAAAGAAATAAGGGGAAGAGAAGAAGAAAAGAAACATGGGAAAGAAAAAAAAAATTCTTCTTTGTAAGAAATGAAGATTAATTTCTTGAGTGTAATTAGGTTGGGGTGTGAGTTGAGAGTGTTGTAGTTCTTTCCCGATTAATAAGAAAAGATCTGCAGCAGGACTGGAGACGTAGGCAAAATTTTCCGAACTCTGTTAACAAATTGTGTGCGTTTTATCGTTCTCGCATTTTTTTATTTATCGAAAATTGACATTATTTCCTAACAAATACTAGATTTACTTTTGGGTTATCGTTTATTTGGATTGAGAGAGAGTGAGACGGTGAGTCTTGAGGCGATACTCTGTTTAGAGGATTCGTGAGGAGTTGATCGGATTTCTCATATTGGGGAAGATCCGATAACTCAATCCTTCTTTTTGATCCTTTGTATTCGATTCCCAGTTTATTTGGTTAAGAGTGATCCGAGGTTACAATCTTAACATTATGTTTCCATAAGGATTCCCCGTCTAAAGAAGGGACACATTCAATATACTTCATGACCAAAATGTAGTGAATAATGTGTACCTGCTGTCATCGACCATCTAGTGCAATAATGAAAATCCTAAGATTTTAAATTTGATACAAGATGAAAATTAACTAAGCTAATCAAAATCAATCCTAAATTCGCCATATACATTCCAGTTCACACCAATGTCTTGTAGAGAACAAAACACATGATTAGTATTAGGCTTTTCTGTAAAAGACGTGTTACCATCGCCATGATTGGTTGTACGACCACAATAGTAACTTATATAACCAGCATCACCAAGCCTTCTCTCGTTCATATTTATCAAGCTTTGTGTTGCTTACCCAATACTCCTAAATCAGTGATAGAGAATCATTAACATTAGAAAACATAAATCGAATACAAGTGGAATGTTGTCAAATCCATGAACAAAGAAAAAGTGAAATTCAAACCCAAACTAGCCAAATCCCTCACATTTATCTAATTCCCTAGTTGGAAACCATGATCGAAGAAAAAATCAATGTAAGGCTTACCATGATGAAATCGATGGCTAATCAGAGAGATTTGACTGGATTAGAGCTGATCTGGGATATCGAGGTTTGAACGAGACTGTAAGACTCGACGGCGAGACTCGTCAGAGACGACAAATTGGGATGAAACTAGAGCGGGTTATGCGAGGCTCGTCGGAGATGATGAATCTGGATGAAACTGAAGAGGATTACGCGACGCTGGTCAGAGATGGCAAAGAAGCTGGAAGGACATTACTAATCGAATAAAGAATCTCCTCCGATGACGCTTTACAGTTTTTTTCTCGAGACATTTTCCCCCCACATTTCTTTCATTCGATCAAGGGTAGATTGGTCAATCAACTTTAAAATTGTAGTATAAATGAAAATAACTAGTGCTTGATGGTAATTCTGAAAAATGGCATCACAAACGTAGAACTTTTGAAACTCCGCATTCTTTTAAAATTTTGTATATTTTTGTATCCATTTTTCTTTCTTTTTTTTCTATATTTTTTATATAATTTATCTTTTTGATTTTTATTGAATATATTGTTTTGCTTTATGATATTATAGATTGGAGTTAACTTCTTAATTTACTCAATATCATAATTTTTTTTCACTTGTACCAAACTATAATTATCCTAATTTATAAGAAAGTAACGATTAAATCACTTAGAAAGGATAAAATATAATGACATATTTAAAATTATGTATTATATAATATTTATGTTTTTATTAGGTTTTTTTAATTAAATTTGAATTTAATCAATTTATAATATTTTTTAAATAGTTGAATTCAAGTTTAATGGTTTTTATGTATAGTTAATTGTACGTATGTTAAATTTTATTTTTGTTACTTGATGATCTGAAAAAAAAATAATTAGTTTATTTTCTAAATTTTTTATTTTAGGGATTTTTTTATAAATCTTTCTTCAAATCCATGTCTTCTTTCTTGTTTTAAAATTTTGTATATTTTTGTATTTATTCTTCTTTTTCTTTATTTTTTTTTGTTCATTAAACTTTTTTATATAATTTATAATCATCTTGATTTTTATTTAATATTTTGGTGCCTTATGATTTTATAGGTTGGAGATAACTTCTTAATTTATTCAATATCATAATTGTTTTTCAATTTCACCAAAGTTTGATTATTATATTATATTTGAAAGTAATTATTAAATCACTTAAAAAATAGAAAATATAATGAAATATTTAAAATTATGTATTCATAATATTTTTGTTTTTATTAGGTTTTTAATTAAATTTGAATTTCATAAACATATAATAATTTTTAAATATTTGAATTTAAGTTTAGTGGTTTTATGTATAGTTAATTTTACATATGTTAAAATTTATATTTGTTACTTGATGATTTTTAAAAATATTAATTATTTACTTTTCTCAATTTTTTATTTTTGAGATTTTTAATATATCTTTCATTGAATCCATATATTTTTCCTTGTTTTAAAATTTTGTATATTTTTGCATTTAATCTTCTTTTTCTATATTTTTTTCTTGTTCTTTAAATTTTTTTATTTAATTTGTTATCTTTTCAATTTTATTGAATATTATGGTGTCTTAAGATTTTATAAGATGGACTTAAATTCTTAATTTATTCAATATCATAATTGTTTTTCAATTGTAACAAAGTTTGATTCTCCTAATTTATTTTAAAATAAGGATTAAATCACTCAAAATATTTATATAATGATATATTTAAAATTATGTATTATATCAGGTTTGTATATTTTTATGTTCTTAAATAAAATTTGAATTTGATATACTTATAATAAATTTTAAATAGTTGAATTGAAATTTAATAGTTTTTATGTATAGTTAATTATACATATGTTACTTGATGTTTTTTTAAAAACTAATTAATTTCTTTTCTCAATTTTTCATTTATGATTTTTTTTGTAGATATCTTTCAATGAACCCATTTTTTTATATTTTAAAATTTTGTATATTTTTGTATTTATTCTTCTCTTTCTTTATTTTTTTCTTCTTCTCTATATTTTTTTTATATACTTTGTTATCTTCTCAATTTTTATTGAATATTTTGTTGTGTTTTACGATTTTATAGGTTGGACTTAACTTCTTAATATGTTCAATATCTTAATTTTTTTTCAATTGTACCAAAGTTTAATTATCCTAATTTATTTGTTAAATCACTCAAAAAAATATGATGATATATTTAAAATTATGTATTTATTTATAATCATAAAAAATAAATTATCATCAAAATAATTATTTATAACTTTAAAAGTAAAAATATCTAAAATTTGAAGAACTGTTTTATAAATAAAAAATTTAATTATAAAATAGAATATGAAATGAGATGCAGTACCCCATCTCAGTTTTTTAAAAAGCTAGGTAGAAAAAAATATTTGGGCCTTTTTAGTATAGAATTTAAAAAAAAAAAAAAGTTTGGACCCTTTTTCTCTTTAAAATTTTTTTTAATCTGGCATAGACCCTACGCCTTCGCTCTTTTCACCATGCCCTCAAACCGGGCCTGATGAGATGGTTTCATATTTGTAATCAAAAATAACATTATACAATTTTGTAACTGAAAATAGAATATGATTAAAGCAAATTTTATTGCAAAATGCAATTTAACATCAATTTTGGAACAGAGTCAGCTTTAAGGAATCAAAAGTCTGTGTTCTTTCAATCGGTTATTTTGGATGTGTTTGGTTCAAGGTTTTAACCGGTTTGTGCCTTTTAGTTACCAATCGGTTTCTTGCTTTTGATTTCAACCGGATTTTCAATCGGTTTTCTTTGTGCTTGGTCAACCTTGCTCGATTCCATTATTGGTTTGCGAGAGTGGTTTGATTTTGTGTTGATGTTCAACACCAAATATTGAATTATCGTGTTATTACATTTTTTTTTTCCAACTCGTGTGATTACATTTGTATTCCCAGATTTAATTATTTCTGGAATTGTTAATTAACTTATTTCTGAAAATTTTATTTTTCTTAAATACTTTAATTATTTATTTATCTTTCAATTAAATTAATTATAAATTCTGCAAAGTTTTATTTAATTTATTACAATTTAGTCAATTTTTAAATTGTTAATTTTGATTGAACTTTTAATTTGTGTGTCAGTATACTAATTTGATCTTAGTTCTTTTGAACAGATTTGATTTTAAGTATAAGTATCACTCAGTTTGTAGTCCAAGTCGGATATATGTATATAAAAAATACATTTGTTTTTCCGATTCGTTTTTAAAAATTGTCTAATAAAGAAGACATTTAGATAAACGTTTGAGATGGCAACGAGTATGGTGAGTCGACATCTCTAATTGGGAATGGTATGTCACCTATGATCTTGTGTGCTTTATGGATTGGAATTCTGATGTTTATAAGAATGTCCAAATCCTACTTTTACCGAATTGCGGTGGAGGTTTTATGGTTACAAAACTAGTGTTTGGACACACCAAATTCTGTTTCGTAGTGGTCTGACACATGTGATTGTGCCAAATTCTGATGTTTATCATATTGTCATGTTAGTGCCTAGTGTTGTAAGCATGAGACCAATGCTAGACAAGTTCGGTGGAACTCGATTCATTACATGGCAGGAGAAGGTGTTTATCTCCCTGAACATATTGAACCTAGAGAAGTAACTCAAGCAGGATAGCATATGCTTTCTCTTAAGAATACTATGTGAGAACTCTAGTCAGTGCTGAATCTTGTACCATCGAGCCTGATCTATGCAATGTTGGATAAAATCCGCTTGTACGAACCACTGTATAAATATACAGTGAGTTGAATACTTCTATGGAACTATAAGTTTTCTTGAGGAGAAGTACAAGTCTAAGAACACACGTTCAAAGAAATCCGCGTTGACGAAATTTCTAGACTTTAAATTGGTGGACTCTAAGTCTATCATATAATAGTCGAAGAGCTGTGATTGCTTATACATGAGATAATGGCTGAAAGGATGTCGATTGAATATGAACAAGGGGAAACTTAAGGTTTCTCTGAAAACCTCCAATAGCTTCATAAAGAAAAATGCTTAAAAGAAGTTCAATGGAAAATGTTTAAAAGAAGTTCAATGGAAAATGTCACAAGTGTGGCATGATGGGTCAAAAGGCTGACACATGTCGTAGCAATGCTAATGAATGTCGTAGCCTAATTGACTAAGGCAAAGACAATGAGATATCTCTAACCAATCTGACTGAAACTGAAACGTGTAGTGTAGTTTCTGAAGTCTACCTGGTTGAGAATAATAGAATGGGATGGTGGCATTATGCTGCTACCTCCATTGAAATCTATTGTGATAGATGTGTATACTTGCTAAATGCAAGAATGTGGCTTTCTAAAATTTCAAAGCATACAAGATGGAAATTAAAATCCAACCCGAGAAACTATGAAAATAATAATATGTGAAAACGGAGGCAAGTTTGATGAGAATTAAATGCGTTCTTTAAAGAACATGGCATCATTCATCGGAAAAACTGCTCCTTATTCACTTCAATCTAATGTAGTTAACTCTAAATAAGATTCTTAATGTAAAGTTGCATGGTTCTGAGTTACTTCAAAAAAATTGTTCAAAAAATTTGGGGAGAAGCGTTGCTTACCACATAAAGTAATGTAGCGTCTACATCCTTTCTAACTTTCAGTTTCGGGCTTTATTGTTTTGTTTCTATTTTATGTTTTTCTTTGGGTTTTCTATGTGGATTTAAAAATTACTTTATCTCCAAGCTAGACTATTAGGGTTTTCATTATTAAGAGTTGTATGCTTTGATATTAATAAAGAGAATTTATTTCTCAAGTTTAAGACTTGCATCTCTTTGTTTCTCTCAAGAAGAAAGCAAGAAATATAAGCATCGAGAGTTATCAGAATCCATTGATAACTGAGAAGCTTTTTGATTCACCCGCTGCAACAGTTGGTATCAGAGACAAACGATCTTAATCATGCCGCCGAAGAAGAATCTCCAACAACAATTGTAAGAACACGACTACACTTTCCAAAGAAACCTAACCGAGTTTCAAGAGAACTTGCGTACCACCTCGCGTGTCACGATGGAGGCCGCAATACGCACAGCTGTCCTAGCTCAGAATCCGGCTCAAGGTTTACCGCGCCGTGCCCCACCAATCTTCAAGGAAGATGTAGAAGATGCACTCGATGATGACAATCCGTTTGCAAGGATTCGTGACCCGCATCGTCGCGATGCATTAGATGCTCCATGAGTTGATCACAGGCGTTGGGAATCCGATTTCAAGCTCGACCTACTAGAATTCACAAGAGGATTACAACCAGAAGACTTTCTAGACTGGATCAATACCGCCGAAGAATTACTCACCTTCAAGGAGGTTCCCGATGAGATGAGGGTTCCGCTTGTTGCAACACGTTTTGAGGAAGAGCTTCAGCTTGGTGGCAGCAAACAAAAGAAAAGCGTGTTAACGCGGGAAAGAATCGCATCGCATCTTGGGATAAAGTAAAGAAAAAGAT
Organism: Alliaria petiolata; assembly: GCA_020283515.1. Taxonomy (NCBI): domain Eukaryota; kingdom Viridiplantae; phylum Streptophyta; class Magnoliopsida; order Brassicales; family Brassicaceae; genus Alliaria; species Alliaria petiolata. The sequence goes on along the minus strand of JAHZTW010000003.1, from coordinate 51,144,044 downwards.
GTGCAAAGCTTTTCTTCCGTTCAATTATTCACGAACGATTTATAATTGTTTGTAGAATTTACGGCAAGGAGCGCGTTCTATTGATGAATATGCGACTATTTTTTTTGCTTTCCTAGCACGCAATACCCTGTTGGAAACCGAGGATCAACTATTATCCCATTTTATTGGCGGACTACGACAGCAGATCCCGAATACTCTACTGCAGTTCAATCCTTCATCCATTTCCGAGGCTCATCAACGCGCCATTTTTGTCAAACAAAATTCCAAAATTTCGAGTTTGAACTGGAATACACCAATCAGCAGATCTCGTTCTATTCTGTTCGATATAGCGAAACCATCTGAACCATTGACTGATACTGGCATTCAAAGTCGTGGTTCAGACAACACTGTTGCACCACGAAGCTCACGAGCGCCTACTTTTAAATGTTTTGGCAGCGCAAAACAAGGACACCGTCAATGCGCTTGTCCTAAAGCAACTCGTCGTGGACTCTACGGCAGTGATGAAGCACGATACAATCTATATGCTGACGATGACAAAGCTCTGGAGATTAAAGAACACGTTTCCGGTGACACATGTCCGGTTTTGTTTTTTCGTCGGAACTGTCTTTCACCACATGGAATTCAGGAATCAAGGCTGCGGACTAATATCTTTCGTTCATCATGTACAATTCGGGGCAAAGTTTATCGTTTCAAGATTGATTCAGGTAGTTGTACCAACATTGTTTCGGAAGACGCTGTTTATAAACTCGCCTTGTTCACCGAACCGCATCCGTCACCGTACAAGCTGATATGGCTTAATGCCAACACAGAGCTGAAAGTTACTAAACGATATCGTGTGTCTTTCTCGGTTGGCACTAGTTACAAAGATATTGCTTGTTGTGATATGATCCCGATGGACACCTGTCATCTCCTCCTTGGTCGTCCGTGGGAATATGACATACGCACAATACACGATGGATTTGCAAACACTTATGTGTTTTTTTTTAAAACAAGCGCATCACTTTTCTTCCTTCACAAGACTCTACCACTCCGGCATGCATTAGCACCGACTTACCAGCTTCACCAACTACCTCTCCTTCGGGTAAACAAGTCTTGTATTTAAATAAATCTCAATTAACCGATGAACTTCGTTCTGCTGACGTGTTCTATCTTTTGCTTGCTCTGTTTATGTCCCAACCTTCTCCGCTTGAGGTTCATGTTGTGTTTCATGATCTTATAACAGAGTTTTGGGACGTTTTTCCCCATGATTTACCTGACGGGTTGCCTCCATTGCGAGACATTCAGCATTGCATTGACTTGATACCTGACGCTCCTCTCCCTAACCAACCTCACTACCGTATGAGTCCAACCGAACATGATGAGCTTCGACGCCAGGTAGAGGAACTACTTTCCCGAGGTTACTTACGAGAAATCCTGAGTCTGTATGCTGTCCCTGCACTTCTTATCCCTAAGAAAGAATGTTCTTGCCATATGTGCGTGGACAATAGAGCAGTCAATAAAATTACAGTTCGTTATCGCTTTCTAATACCACAGCTTGATGATCTTTTGAATCAAATTGGGAGTTCTTCGATTTTCTCCAAGCTAGATTTTAAAAGCGGGTATCATCAGATATGTATACGTCCTGGAGATGAGTGGAAAACTGCATTTAAGACGTGTGAGGGTCTTTTCGAATGGTTGGTATTGCCATTCGGTTTGTCGAACGCACCGAGCACTTTCATGCGAGTCATGAATCAAGCCTTGAGACCGTTCATTGGCAAGTGTGTAGTCGTCTACTTTGACGATATTTTAGTCTTCAGTTCCTCTTTATAGGAACATCTACAACATTTGAAAGACGTCTTATTGGTCCTTCGTCGCAAGAAACTTTTTGCCGCGGAAAAAAAATATGCTTTCGGTATAGCATAAATTTTATTCCTTGGTTACATCATTTCTGCTGAGGGGTTACGTGTTGATCTAGCTAAGATTTCTGCTATTAGTTATTGGCCAGATCCTACATCGATCACTGAGGTTCGTAGCTACCATGCTTGGCATCATTCAATCGACGATTTGTGCAACATTTTAGGAGTATTATGACACAAATCACCGATTGTATCAAACCTGCATCATTTGTATGGGCAGCGGAGGCTAATAAAGCTTTTGAAACAATGAAGACTTCGATAACATGTATATTTGACCCATTTTTACTATAATAAGTGAGTTCTTTAATAAGTAATTCACTAAGATTTTCATGCATAAACACTAGAATTCTAGTATTTGGTTGTTCAAAACACTTTTCAGGTAAACTTAGCCAAATACGCATATTTTGGAGGAAAATGGACAATCCCGGAAACAGTGCTCGAGGGTATAAGTTCAACATCAGACGAAGGTCTTCCCACCACAAGATCAAGCTCATATTTGGAGACAAGGTAGCCTTATCAGTTGTCTTTCACCTCTGAGTGGTTTGAAAACAACCTCACAGTTGGATCTCAAGTTATGAAGGAAGCAAGAAGGTCCATCAAGCACCCCGAAGATCCAGCTGGCCGTGCCACAGCCAGTCACTCGGCCGGCCAGCTACTTGACGTTTCCCGAGCTTATTCGAAGCCCAACATAAACCCGCAGCCGTCTTATGCAAGCCAAGACCAAATTGACGACCAATGGGACTTCAAGACCTAGATATACTCGATGTTTAGGGTTTCTTTTAGAGAGTTCGGAGTTTTCTTTTCACAGTTTGATTGTTTTGGTTCCGACGGCCACATATCTCGTTCTCTCTCGATATCAATCCTTGTTTTTCGAGGGAGATCGATTTCTGCTGAAACCTTTTTTACTTCTCATTGATTTATACAAGCATGCATTCATCTATCACGTTTTCTACTCCTTTTTTCATGTCTGAGTAGTTTATTTTCGTTGGGTGTTCTTTAAGGGGATCTATGGGGAATTTCATTATCTGTTCTTGAACCGATTGTTTAGGCTGTAGATTAGGGTTTTCTTTCTTATCAAACTTGTTCTTAATGCATGAGTCTAGCGTCATGAACTAGATGTCTGATTTTAGGATCTCTGAAAACCATTAACCTGCTGAATTTCAGATTCGAACTTAGTTTAGTGGAGCGCAACGCTTCTGGGATGCTCACACATACCTAAGGAGAAGTCGTGAACGTTTATTGTCCCGGTCATTACTCATTTGCCTAGGACGCATGATACGATAGTATACTTGTGAAGTTTGCATAACACAGATCGATCTTGCTTGTCAAAGTTTAAGTCGTTAAAACAAGTGATTCCAATTAAGGGAAATCGCCTAGTCTCGTTTGTCTGAACTTTTATGAGTTTGATTTCTAGTTAGAACCCCATAGATTTTCCGAGAAGATCCCCAACATGTTTTCCCCATCTACTTTACAACTCGAGATTTACGCATTTCAATATTTACTTTTTCTGCACTGCTCATCTGATTTCCTTTTTACAAGCACTTAAGTTGATTTTCCTTTTTCTGTTGGTTATAAAATTGGTTGACACCCTTCTCTATATAAGACATTGCTCTCCCTTCTATCTTTTTTGCAAAACCGTGACAAAATCCCACAAACCTCCAATTCTCTGCATCTTTGCTTGCCCTGATTTTCTGTTTTGCAGTTGACCTCCTCCCTGTGGATCGATACCCTAAGTACTACAACGCACGCTGTGCACTTGAAGCTTAGGGTCCTACAAATTCAAAGCTAGACGAGTCCCCAAAGAAATCCTCCAATTTCGAACGACTATTTAGACCCCATCAAGATTTTGGCGCCGTGTCCAGGGAGGTTGCGTGCGCTGTCTAAAGCAAAGGTCAGGATCAACACTCAAAGACATTCTTTTTCTCTAACTTCTAGATTTATTTCTATGAGTTTCAGAAACTACCACACTATGGAGCACGCAAGGATCGACCCTTGTATTCCTCCAAATACACGCCCACCTGCAGAATCTCTGCACACTTCTCGGAGAACACCTCCAACGCTACTACGACACGAGCGATTCACGCCTCAGCCCCAAGAAGAGCCTTGACCCCTAGCGCAGTATGGAAACGAAATTTCTCATCGCCAAATCTCTGCTCTTCCTAAGCACGACCAGGAGACCACACATTCTATCCTGCATCAACGATTAAGCCAGATGAAAATCGTTATGGACTGCGGACCCAATTCAGAGAAGCTCTCTCATTCCCGGATCGATTCAATGCAAGCCGAGATATCTCGCAAGGTGAAAGACATCGCAAATCAAGTCAAGAAACTTGAAGTCCAGGCTTCGAAGGACCGAAGCAAGCTTTTAAAGGTGGAAGAAGGGTTAGGATGCCTTGACTACAACCTAACTCAGATCAAACGAAAAATCCAAGGGTACAGCTGTGAGCTCGAAGAAACTAAGAAAGCCGTTGATGAAGTTTAAGATCATCTCAGGAGATACATAGAAGAGGCAATAGAAGGTCGCCTCCCAATCAAGAGCCAAGCCAATAGCAACAGCAGAGCAATCGAAGGCCTCACCTTGGAGATAGAGAGAAGCGGCGACAGGTTCAAAATACTCGCCAAAGACGAACAAAAGCTTCGAAGGACCGAAACAAGCTTTTAAACTTAGCAAAAGACGAATATTTTGGAGAAAAATGGACATTCCCGAAAACAGTGCTCGAGGGTATAAGTTCAACATCAGACGAAGGCCTTCCCACCACAAGATCAAGCTCATATTTGGAGACAAGGTAGCCTTATCAGTTGTCTTTAACCTCGAAGTGGTTTGAGAACAATCTCACGGTTGGATCTCAAGTTATGAAGAAAGCAAGAAGGTCCGTCAAGCACCCAGAAGATCCAGCTGGCCGCGCCACGTCCAGTCGCTCGACCGGCCAGCCACTTGACGTTTCCCGAGCTTATTTGAAGCCCAACATAAACCCGCAGCCGTCTTATGCAAGTCAAGACCTAATTGACGACCAAGGGGTCTTCAAGACCTATATATACTCGATGTTTAGGATTTCTTTTAGAGAGCTCGAAGTTTTCTTTTCACTGTTTGATTGTTTTGGTTCCGCGGCCACATATCTCGTTCTCTCTCGATATCCATCCTTGTTTTTCGACGGAGATCGATTTTTGCTGAAACATTTGTTACTTCTCATTGATTTATACAAGCATGCATTCATCTATCACGTTTTCTACTCCTTTTTTCATGTCTGAGTAGTTTATTTTCGTTGGGTGTTCTTTAAGGGGATCTATGGGGAATTTCATTAACTGTTCTTGAACCGATTGTTTAGGCTGTAGATTAGGGTTTTCTTTCTTATCAAACATGTTCTTAATGCATGAGTCTAGCGTCATGAACTAGATGTCTGATTTTAGGATCTATGAAAACCATTAACCTACTGAATTTCAGATCCGAACTTAGTTTGGTGGAGCGCAACGCTTCTGGCATGCTCACACATACCTAAAGAGAAGTCGTGAACGTTTATTGTCCCGGTCATTACTGTGTGTTTGCCTAGGACGCAGGATACGATAGTAAACCTGTGAAGTTTGCATAACACAAATCGATCTTGCTTGTCAGAGTTTAGGTCATTAAACCAAGTGATCCCAATTTAGGGAAAATCGCCTAGTCTCGTTTGTCTGAACTTTTATGAGTTTGATTTCTAGTTAGAACCCCATAGATTTTCCGAGAAGATCCCCAACGTGTTTCCCCATCTGCTTTACAACTCGAGATTTACGCACTTCAATATTTACCTTTTCTTCACTGCTCACCTGATTTTCTTTTTAAAAGCACTTAAGTTGATATTCCTTTTTCTGTTGGTTATAGAATTGGTTGACACCCTTCTCTATATAAGACATTGCTCTCCCTTCTTTCTTTTCTGCAAAACTGTGACAAAATCCTACAAACCCCCAATTCTCTCCGTCTTTGCTTGCCCTGATTTTCTGTTTTGCAGTTGACCTCCTCCCTGTGGATCGATACCCTAAGTACTACAACGCACGCTGTGCACTTGAAGCTTAGGGTCCTACAAATTCAAAGCTAGACGAGTCCCCAAAGAAATCCTCCAATTTCGAACGACTATTTAGACCCCATCAAGATTTTGGCGCCGTGTCCAGGGAGGTTGCGTGCGCTGTCTAAAGCAAAGGTCAGGATCAACACTCAAAGACATTCTTTTTCTCTAACTTCTAGATTTATTTCTATGAGTTTCAGAAACTACCACACTATGGAGCACGCAAGGATCGACCCTTGTATTCCTCCAAATACACGCCCACCTGCAGAATCTCTGCACACTTCTCGGAGAACACCTCCAACGCTACTACGACACGAGCGATTCACGCCTCAGCCCCAAGAAGAGCCTTGACCCCTAGCGCAGTATGGAAACGAAATTTCTCATCGCCAAATCTCTGCTCTTCCTAAGCACGACCAGGAGACCACACATTCTATCCTGCATCAACGATTAAGCCAGATGAAAATCGTTATGGACTGCGGACCCAATTCAGAGAAGCTCTCTCATTCCCGGATCGATTCAATGCAAGCCGAGATATCTCGCAAGGTGAAAGACATCGCAAATCAAGTCAAGAAACTTGAAGTCCAGGCTTCGAAGGACCGAAGCAAGCTTTTAAAGGTGGAAGAAGGGTTAGGATGCCTTGACTACAACCTAACTCAGATCAAACGAAAAATCCAAGGGTACAGCTGTGAGCTCGAAGAAACTAAGAAAGCCGTTGATGAAGTTTAAGATCATCTCAGGAGATACATAGAAGAGGCAATAGAAGGTCGCCTCCCAATCAAGAGCCAAGCCAATAGCAACAGCAGAGCAATCGAAGGCCTCACCTTGGAGATAGAGAGAAGCGGCGACAGGTTCAAAATACTCGCCAAAGACGAACAAAAGCTTCGAAGGACCGAAACAAGCTTTTAAACTTAGCAAAAGACGAATATTTTGGAGAAAAATGGACATTCCCGAAAACAGTGCTCGAGGGTATAAGTTCAACATCAGACGAAGGCCTTCCCACCACAAGATCAAGCTCATATTTGGAGACAAGGTAGCCTTATCAGTTGTCTTTAACCTCGAAGTGGTTTGAGAACAATCTCACGGTTGGATCTCAAGTTATGAAGAAAGCAAGAAGGTCCGTCAAGCACCCAGAAGATCCAGCTGGCCGCGCCACGTCCAGTCGCTCGACCGGCCAGCCACTTGACGTTTCCCGAGCTTATTTGAAGCCCAACATAAACCCGCAGCCGTCTTATGCAAGTCAAGACCTAATTGACGACCAAGGGGTCTTCAAGACCTATATATACTCGATGTTTAGGATTTCTTTTAGAGAGCTCGAAGTTTTCTTTTCACTGTTTGATTGTTTTGGTTCCGCGGCCACATATCTCGTTCTCTCTCGATATCCATCCTTGTTTTTCGACGGAGATCGATTTTTGCTGAAACATTTGTTACTTCTCATTGATTTATACAAGCATGCATTCATCTATCACGTTTTCTACTCCTTTTTTCATGTCTGAGTAGTTTATTTTCGTTGGGTGTTCTTTAAGGGGATCTATGGGGAATTTCATTAACTGTTCTTGAACCGATTGTTTAGGCTGTAGATTAGGGTTTTCTTTCTTATCAAACATGTTCTTAATGCATGAGTCTAGCGTCATGAACTAGATGTCTGATTTTAGGATCTATGAAAACCATTAACCTACTGAATTTCAGATCCGAACTTAGTTTGGTGGAGCGCAACGCTTCTGGCATGCTCACACATACCTAAAGAGAAGTCGTGAACGTTTATTGTCCCGGTCATTACTGTGTGTTTGCCTAGGACGCAGGATACGATAGTAAACCTGTGAAGTTTGCATAACACAAATCGATCTTGCTTGTCAGAGTTTAGGTCATTAAACCAAGTGATCCCAATTTAGGGAAAATCGCCTAGTCTCGTTTGTCTGAACTTTTATGAGTTTGATTTCTAGTTAGAACCCCATAGATTTTCCGAGAAGATCCCCAACGTGTTTCCCCATCTGCTTTACAACTCGAGATTTACGCACTTCAATATTTACCTTTTCTTCACTGCTCACCTGATTTTCTTTTTAAAAGCACTTAAGTTGATATTCCTTTTTCTGTTGGTTATAGAATTGGTTGACACCCTTCTCTATATAAGACATTGCTCTCCCTTCTTTCTTTTCTGCAAAACTGTGACAAAATCCTACAAACCCCCAATTCTCTCCGTCTTTGCTTGCCCTGATTTTCTGTTTTGCAGTTGACCTCCTCCCTATGGATTGATACCTTATGTACTACAACGAACTTTGTGCACTTGCAGCTTAGGGCCCTACAAATTCAAAGCTAGACGAGTCTCCAAAGAAATCCTCCAATTTCGGACGACTATTTAGACCCCATCAAGCTTTTGGCGCCGTTGCCGGTGTTGCGTTTCGCTGTCCAAAGCAAAGGTCAGGATCACAACTCAAAGACATTCTTTTTCTCTAAGTTCTAGATTTCTTTCTATGAGTTTCAGAAACTACCACACTATGGAGCACGCAAGGATCGACCCTTGTATTCCTCCAAATACACGCCCACCTGCATAATCTCTGCACACTTCTCGGAGAACACCTCCGACGCTGCTACCACACGAGCGCTTCACGCCTCAGCCACAAGAAGAGCCTGCACCCCTAGCGCAATATGGAAACAAAATTTCTCATCGCCAAATCTCTGCTCTTCCTCACCACGACCAGAAGACCACGCCTTCTATCCTGCATTAACGATTGAGCCAAATCATGGAGCTGATGAAAATCGTTATGGACCGTGGAGCCGATTCAGAGAAGCTCTCTCATTCCCGAATCGATTCAATGCAGGCCGAGATATCTCGCAAAATGCAAGACATCGTAGATCAAGTCAAGAAACTTGAAGTCCAAGCTTCGAAGGACCGAAACAAGCTTTTAAAGGTGGAAGAAGGGTTAGGATGCCTTGACTACAACCTAACTCAGATCAAACAAAAAATCCGAGGGTACAGCTGCGAGCACGAAGAAACTAAGGAAGTCGTTGATGTAGTTTAAGATTATCTCGGGAGATACATAGAAGAGGCAAGAGAAGGCCGCCTTGCGATCAAGAGCCCAGCCAATAGCAACAACAGAGCAATCGAAGGCATCACCTTGGAGATAGAGAGAAGCGGCGACGGGTTCAAAAGACTTGCCAAAGACGAACAAAAGCTCGTCGGCGCGCTACCCCCTTTCAAGAGAGCGGTGAGCCCCCCCCC
>JAHZTW010000003.1:51054060-51134579 GCA_020283515.1 Alliaria petiolata | reverse complement strand
CCCTTCTGAAGGACGCGGAGATACCTCTGGTTTTTCAAGCGAGGAAGACGTCACACAAGACCACCGGTCACACGCGAGGCTCGAGCGAATCCTCTTTACTCCTTGCAACGCCATCACCCGCTTCGGAGGAAAACGCGATGTCATTCCCAGAGCAAAGCCTGCCCGCTGCAAGTTCGCCTTTTTCGAACCATCAACCGCACCAAACATTCCTATCTCCCGGTTTCCAAAACCATCACAAGACGAGACCTTGACCTGCCGATCATACAACAAGAGGATCCAGAAAGAATCACGGTTCGAGGGTCGCATTAAAAGAGAAAAGTTGATCGATTTCTAAAAGAAGGCGAGGGAGACTCCGATATATGTTAGTTTCGACGAAGCATGGAGAAGGGCAGACATGAAGGAATATTTGAAAGGTAGCAAGGAAGATGAGAACATCAACAAATGCCACTTCATGCAAGCAAGGTTCAATGCTACAATGACTAGGGTCATGGACGTTCATAAATACAAGAAGGTTGGGAAGGTTCACGACCTGAATAGTAGAAAAGACCTTGCAGAATTCAACAGGGTAGTGGTAAACAATCCCCTGGAAACTACTTTCGCTGCAGCAGGGAAAGAGCATTTGATTGGGTATTACTTCCATGAAAGTGATGAGACTACACGAGAGATACTTCATCTCTACGAACTTGCAAGAGCCAGGAAGGAAGCTCGAGGTTTGAGAAAGACCAAAAGCCAGAAATAACTCTCCATCACGTGCTCCGTCAAAGGGAAAGAAGAAGAAGATGCAATCATGGAGAGACTCGAGGAGTCTTCAACAGAAGAGGCTGCGCAGAAGGCAAAGAGACCTTGCCTAAGGTCGAGCTCACCTTCCAACTAAAATCCCAAACTACCAAAGTCTAGCTAAAAGACTCTAAAAAGGAACGGATCAATGGGAGACAACCCATTTTAGGTATTCTCTTTCTCATCTCCTTAACCATACTAACTTTTAGTTTACAGCATTCACATAAACCCCAGAAGCCAAAAAAATCAGAAAACCAAGAAAAGCACAAAAAAAATCGGAAAAACCAGAAAAGACCAAAAATATGAAGAAGGAGTTTCGAAGAACACTCACCGGGCGACGAGCTGCCCGTGGGTCGGCCAGAAGGAGCCTGGCCGCGCTATAAGCCATGATGGCGCGCAGATGACGTGCCTGGCCGCAGCCGCGATGACCCATCGAGCGGCCAACCTTCCTCTGCAACTTTCTCCATCCCAAATTTCACCAAACCGGACCTCCTTTAACCTCTTTCAAGTCTTTCAAGTTTCCATCTTGATTCAAGACTTGAACACGTCCCAAAGACTGCAAAGACAACTTCCACAACCGCGGCACGTTGCTGTTGCATCAAAGACGGCGAGACAAGACAAGGCTCCATCCAAGTCGTGTTAAGTCAATGATCCATCTCTCTTAATCTACTTCTTCTTGTACGTTCAACGGACCTGTATCCATGAAGACGAAGAATAATACAACATTCTCAACCTCCAGAACTGTTGTGCAAGCTCCAGCAGGAAGAAGATGCAACTTCCTTCACCAAACCGCGAAGAGAAAAGTTCCCGAAGACTAGCTTCTCTCTTACGCGACCAAGACCTTTACCGAAGCCAAGTAAGAATTTCATATGGCATTGAAGTTCGAACTAGAAACACCTGTCTTCCGGGATCCCGAACATATCACCGGATAGGCCAGCATCGACCCAAACTTCAAGTTTCTGAGGTGATGCAATTTTCAAGACGCAAGGACAGAAGATTTTCCATCTCTCATTAAAGGTGTTATCAAAGGTCAAGGAAGCAAGACAAGTACTCAACAACCAAAGTACTTGTTCTTCTCAACAAAGGCGAGCCAGTCATCATCACCATACGCCTATCACCACCATCATCCATCATCACCACACACCCACCACCACAATCCGAAGCAAGGAAGCTCAACCGCACATCACATTTCCTTTCGAGCTAAGTTTTCGATTTCTTTTGTTCAATTAAATCGATTCTAAGCAGGGACATAAAGATAATGATAAATTCCTTAGCTCAACTATAGCACACGTCCATCCACCCACACCAAACCCATCGCCATTTTTAAGTAAGTCTTCACAAGCTTGTACTTGAATTTACCTATATTTTTCACCTCAGCTCGATTTAAACAAACTGTGGACAGTTTGATTTAAGTCTTGGGGGGGGGGGGGTTGTTATATTACTAACTATGCTTTGATTTGATGAGTCTTAAGCATACATGCATCATTTATTGAGTCGTTAGTGTCAAAACTTTTTTATTTTAGTCGGAAACTATGAACTTTGCTAGGTACAAGTCGCTTCGAACAAGGAACCTTAATGACCATTCTCACGGGTTTAGAAGCAAAGTTTACTAAGTTGAACACTGCGAGTGGATCATTCCAACTGAGAAAGTTCTAATCTCTAGAGTACTTCGTGGATCTTGCGTTGACTTCGCACCTAATGAATCAAAACTTCTCGTCAAGGGGCTTGAGGTACTTCAAACTTTGCTCGTCAAGTAGATGCATTGCAACCTCTCATTGATCTTCCCTCACTATAGAGAGAAAAAATATATATAGAAACAAAAGCTTTAGTTTGAGAACGGCGACCCGAGTTCCTCAAAGGACAATGACGGTTCGCAGACGTCATGAAAGCTTCGAAGAAGTGATCGTTCTTAAGTTAAAAAGAGAAAGAAAATAAAATATAGAAAGAGAAAGTCGATAGAAAAAATAAAATGATACTCTAGAAAAGTAGGGAGAAATCGACTAAGGGAATAAAAAATAGGAGAGTTGTGTCTGAAATGTCTTTTTCTAGATGTTTGGAAGAGAAGAGTATAATGTCTCGTCGACCAATACTCCCTCGAATGAGACCACACGCCTAAATGACTAAAGGAGTCAACACGAGAGAGCTCGAAATACTCAAAGGGACCATAAAGGGTATCCGGGAAGGGTGAAAAGCTCAAGGTAATGAAACAAGACTTTTTAGTCTTGTTAGCAATTTCTCAATTGCTCATATCATTGCAATACTTGAGATATCAATCCATCTTGGGAGATGATTCACTAAGAATACAAAGTTTGGTTTAAGCTAAGCTAAATTAAAAGGTTTAAGGTGACAAGTAACAATTAAAAGCAAAACACAACCTAAGAGAGAACAATTATATGAAACTAAGCCTTATTTATCACTAATCAAGTACTAATTATGCAATTAACTACTAATCAAGATTGACAAAATACTAAAAACGAAACCTAGGGATGGAATCATTGGTTTGGGAAACTAAATGGACAATCTTGCAATCATTTAAGCAACTAAACAAGCCATCTCTATGCCTAGAACACTAATTAAAGACTACTCCATGATGTGTGGCAATAATCCCTTCACTAATCACCCTAATGAACTAATGATGTTTTAGCATTAAAATGGTTAGTAAGCATTAATCACAAGTCTAAATGGCATGATAAACACCCTAGGCAACTAATGATGTTTTAGGCTAGGAATGTAAATCTCTTATAAAGTTGGTTCAAGCATTTCATCAAACACTTGGTGGGTGTGTGAAATGCCTATTATCCAAAATAGCAAAGATTATCTATTTGGCATTAAGAACTACTTTATAAGAAGAGAGATGAAAGAATCTATCATAGATTGCAAGATTGAACCATTAGAAATCCCTAAATCTAACCCATCCCCAAGTTCCTAAGGAACTACTCACTAATCATAGTTCAACCCATCAAATCAAAGATAAGAGAAAGGTTAAACATGATTAGAGAAAAGATTAATAGAAGTTCAAGAAAGATATTGCATTAAACTCTAAGATCCAAGCAAAATACAAATGATTCTCCAAAAAAAACCTAAAAGTTTGTGACAAGACAATAGAGAATAAAAATTCCCATAAAAATTAGGTCTAAAGAGTATTTATAGGAGGGACCCATCAAAGGGACAAAAGGGATTCGTCAGTGTAATGTTCGACCAACTAGTCGAACATCTTGGTCGAACATTACTCCTGGAAATGTTGTTCGACCAGCTGGTCGAACATCTTCGTCGAACATGATCCCTGCCCGCTTGGCTTCTTCTCCTTGGCGTCTGTCTTCAGTTCGACCAACTCGTCGAACATCTTGGTCGAACCTGACCCCTGGAAGACATGTTCGACGTGCTCGTCGAACATCTTCGTCGAACTTGCTCCCTGGAAAACAGGTTCGACCAGCTGGTCGAACATACTGGTCGAACTTGTGCGAGAAAACTTCTACTTCATCTTCTAAGTGAGTCCTTGCCCCTCCAAGTGCCATGCTATCTTTCTCCAGCTCCATTCATGCCTCCATAGCATCCTTATCACCTGATCAAGACTCCAAATGCACCAAAACATGCAAAAGAACATGCAAAGACATCCTAGACTCTAAATGATCGAAATGCAATACAATGATGCTAAATAAGGATCCTAAATGATGACAAACTTACACTAAATGGAGAGAAATATGATGCAAAATATAGACATATCAACTCCCCCAAACTTGCCTTTTGCTTGTCCACAAGCAAATGAAACACAAGCTAAGGAGAGAGGTTTGAAAGTGGGAGCTCAATATCCAAGATAGTTGACAATAATAATCAACTCAATATCCTGGTTCTTAATTCTAGAATGCATGTGAATACTTCCTACTCCAAAAGAGTTAGCCATGCCCATCTCAACATTCAAGTGTACTAAGAATTTAATCAAAACAAGTCTCCCTATCAAACCAACTCTTTAACATTCATTAATATAAAAACCATGAATCATGACATTGCAAGGCTAGTGAATTCATTTGGTTTAAGGACTGGGTTTTGAGATAAAAATGATCCCAATTCATCCGGTTTTGTATTTAAGTAAGGGTAACACTCAAAAGGATTGAACCATATGCATAATGCTAAAGGTAAGAAACAAGTGATGCATACAAGGATAGACTATCATCTACCCGAAATACTATCAATGATCCTACACCCCTCTTTTAGCTCACTCAACCCTCTAGAATCTACCCTTTCATCAAAGGCTTTTGTGCCTTGCTAACCCCTTTGAATTTCGAACATTTTTCTCTTTTTAAAGCTTTAAGGGGGAACTTCTTCAACTTAGCAATTTCGGTGAATGGAGTAGTCTACACTTATTAACTTAGCTCTTCTTTTGATTTCTAGGTGGCCTTGCATATATATATATATATATATATATATATATATATATTTACTTTGCCTTTTGGCTCTTTTGATTTCTTAAGACCACCTAGCACTTTTTATTTACTTAGAGCTATTCCTTCTTAAAACCCAAGACTCTCCATTTCAAACCATTCTTCCCCTTATTTTCCACCAACCCTTTTATCCATCATCTCTTTCTTCCCAACTTTTCCACAACTCAACAAGCATTACCACAACCAATCAAACCCCCAAATCCTAAGCCTAAAGCTAACCTCAAAATGCAAGGTTAGAATCTACAAGAAAGTCTTACTTGTCGTTTCAAACCTAACACTTTATGCTAAGTTCAATCGAAATAAAGGCTTTACAAGTAGTCACACAAAAACAATTGGCTTCAAAGGAGGTAAGGTTTGGTAGGAGTTCGACTTGAGCTAGCAAGATGGTGGCAAAGTGAGTAAGAAAGCTCAAGTATTTTCAATCCATGAATTCACTTTCAATGCAAGCATGATAATTAAATGTCCAAATTCGGTTTAAGTGAGTATAGTTGGCTATCAAATTCAAGACCATATTTCAACCAAAAACTAGTGACAAATGAAGTGGTCCAAGCATGGTTCTTCCTTACTTTCAAATTTATTCACAAGCATTAAAGAACTACTAACTAGGGTATTGAATTGATTACAAGAATTAAAAATCTACAAGGATAGACTCATCATTGCTCCCAATGAATATGCAAACAACTTAAATGAGAAAAATACTAGACTCAATCCTAAAATGTTAACAAGTGCAAATGCAAACTAAATGATATCTTTTTGAAATTTTCGAAATTTTTTTCATTTTTTTTTTTTGGGTTTTTTTATGCCTTAGATGAGACTCAAATATGCATGCTAAAGAAAAATAAGATCACAAAACACAAAGTCAAATACCATACTCCCCCAAACTTAAATTACACAGTCTCTTGTGTAATCCAAGCTTGGAGAAGATTTCAAAATGCAAGAAATAAAAACCAAGTGGTATTTACAATGGTTTTAGAGTGGTACCTTTATCAAAAACGCATGGAGGAGGAGGAGTATGAATCCATGGAGTATGATGGATTGCTTGATTAAGGAGTGGGGGATCGCATGACTCTCTTCTCACGCCTTCTGGTCTCATATGAGGAGGGGCGTGGTTAATCTTGATGGCTAGCTGCGCTTGGGGTTCCTTGAAATGAATGGCGTCTCTCTACCATATGGCTGTCCCCTTCTTGATCTTCATGCTGTTCTTCTTGATGTCTTGAGGAGGAAGCTCTTTCAACCTTAGCCGTGAGGTCTTTGATTTGCCTCTTCATCTGCTTGATAGTCTTCACAAGCTTCCTAATGGTCTTGTCTTGCCATTTGTTCCATCTTCGGAGAAGCTTGATGTATTGGTGACCTTGTCTAGAAGCCTCTCTCCTTGGTTACCTCCTTCATAAGGCTCAAAGTTGTACCTATCACTACCATAGACTAGAGGAGCTTGATAAGGCTCGTGGTAGTCGTCCCAAGAGCATACCGGGAAAGTCTCTATGTCGCCTAGATGATCGTCGGATGGGGTGAAAGAGGCATTTGACCTTTCCCTAACGCTTGTGAGGTGAATGCAAGGGAGTCGGATTGTAGCCTCTTTGAGCCTTTCCACATTGAACTTGTACTTGAAGCCATTTCCCTCCTTAATCAAAAAGTGACCCCTAAGGAGATAGGTGGAGTCTAGGTTTTGCTGTTCGGCCGAGGGATGGCCTAATTTTACGCCAACCTCCTCGAGTATAGGTGTGATCATACCCCCAATGGCGAGTTGGTGTGAGCGATCCTTCTTTTCCGGTATTCGACCATAGTAACTAGCCGCATGAGCTACCCAAATCTGCACCATACCATTACCCGTAGCATCACCTCTCATTTCCGAGTTGTCATCAAAGGAACGGATGATGTTCGTGAGTCCGACATCAATCATCTCCCACTCTTCAGCGGTTATAACCACGGTTTCTTTCTTAGCAAAGAAAGTGTGAGCTAGCACCTTGTGAGTATAGTGAATCGCGGGGTGACTGATCATCTTGCCCTTAACTCTCGCGATCTTGTAACTCCCATTAGCAACCATCTCCCAAAGCTTTTTCAACTCCACCTTTCTAACATCCAAGCGTGAGCCCGCACCGGTTCCCTCATCAAAGCCAAGCACCTTACTTAGCTTCTTGAAACCCATCTTGTAAGATTTGTTGTGAACTCGGAATTGGATGAAACCGAAGCCATCTCTTTCTTTATTAACCTCTCCCAAACTCAAAGTCGTCACCTTCAAAGTAGAGAGGAATTGGCATGTCTCCTCTTGGTAGCTTGGGTATGATTGGTTGAACCACCTCTCACACCCCAAATTCCGGAAAATAGCGGTCACATCCTCCAAGAGACCCAACTCCTCTAGCAATCTGTGATCCGGGTATGTGGTTCCCTTGAAAGAGATCTCCATAAGTGCCTTGTACACATCCGAGGGTGTTAGGGGTTCGGCCGTAGCTTTCTCGGCTCGCTTCTCCCTTACTTTCTCTTTATCAACTCCTCTCCTTGAAGACAACTTCCTTATGACCGGGGTACTCTCCTCGGGATCTTCTTCTTCCACTTCTACCGGCCTCTTGCCTTACTTCTTGCTAGCTTCACTCCTTGTTCTTCCCATATTACCTACAAAATTCGAATACTTGGAAAAGAGTGAGTACAAATTGAATTCTAACCCTTGAAATCAACAAACATGTAATCATAAGATTCCATGAAGGTTCCAACAAGTAAAATTCCATGGCGATTAATTAATAGCAAGAATAAATTTCATTTATCACCTCATTTATCACCTAAAGAAATCAACAAGGAATTTTTCAAGTTAAGCATCCTCTAACTGGTAACAAGTTAATATTCAAGAGGATTCAAGCCTAATTACTTATGCAACATGGGAAAACAAGATTAAAGAAACCAATTTTGAAAATTTGAACATCAATTAGGCATAAACATGAATTTTCGCAACCCTTGAAAATCTTATATAAAAAGAGTTTAAAAATCAAAATTTTCCCATGTAATTCCTTGGAAATCTTCACTAATCATCACCCATAACAACATTCAACTATATCCAGCTTAATCAATCCATTAAAAGTTTACTTATCAATCCAAATCTCTAATTCATTCTCAAAGAAAAATCAAAGATTAAAAGAGAGGATGAGAAGACAAACCTTGTTTCCACGCAAGTGCAAGGCCGAAATCAACTAGAGAATCAAGAGTGATACACAATTTCGGAAATATAGCACTTGAAATCAAAGGATTTGATGAAGAATTGAGAGAGAGGAGAGAAAAACAAGTTCTTATCCTTATGCTAGAGTGAAAATCGTGGATGATAAAAATTTTGGGGAAGAAGAAGTCCTTTAATCCCCTAAAATCGGTTTAATCTAAGTGGGGGAAGTCAACATTAAACCGGTCAAAGGAAGGGAGAAAAAGTCAAGAAAACCTGATTTTTAGAAGAAGTTCGACGAGTTCGTCGAACATACACGTCGAACATTGCCCCTGGAATTGTTGTTCGACGTGTTGGTCGAACAATCTCGTCGAACTTTGCCCCTGGAATGTTGGTTCGACATGTTGGTCGAACAATCTCGTCGAAAATTGCCCTTGGAATTGTTGTTCGACGTGTTGGTCGAACAAACTGGTCGAACAGTTTGTAAAACTTTTCTTTTTCACCCTTTTCTTCAAGTCAATGGCCTCCATACTCAATCTAAAACTTTCAAAAACTTAAAGAAACATGATCATAGAGCTAAATAAAGAATATATACAAGGATAACCATGAGAATGCCTCCCAAGAGCGCTTGTTTAACGTCATTAGCTCGACTTTTCAAAACTTTTTAGGCAAGAGTGGGATCGTGAAGAGAACATGAGCTTGCCTCTTCCTTAGACTCATTCACCAAGTATGGCTTGATCCTATGGCCATTGACTGTGAAACTCTCCCCATTCTTTTCAATCAAGGTGATGGCTCCATAAGGCAACACTTCTTGAATCTCAAAAGGGCCTCCCCACCTTGACTTGAGCTTACCCGAGAACAACTTCAATCTTTAATTGTAGAGAAGAACTTTGTCACCAACACTCAGCTCCTTCTTCACAATCCTCTTGTCATGGAAGAGCTTTCATAAGACTCAAGCCTAATCTCCTCAAGCTCTTGGTGTTGAATCAATCTCCTCTCTTGGGCTGTCTTTATGTTGTAGTTGAGAAGCTTCACAGCCCACAAAGCCTTGTGTTCAATCTCCACTGGTAAATGGCAAGCTTTCCCATACACAAGGTTGAAAGGAGACCTCCCAATTGGTGTTTTGAAAGCTGTTCTATAAGCCCACAAAGCATCATCAAGCTTGATTGCCCAATCCTTTCTTGTTATACCCACAATTTTCTCTAGAATAGCCTTGATCTCACAGTTTGAGACTTCCACTTGACCACTAGTTTGAGGATGGTAAGGAGTGGCTACCTTATGCTTGACACCATGCTTGCTCAATAACCATTCAAAGACCTTGTTGATGAAATGGCTTCCCCCATCACTAATCACAACTCTTGGTACACCAAACCTTGGAAAGATTATACTCTTGAACATATTTACCACAACCTTGGAGTCATTTGTAGGACTAGCAATGGCTTCCACCCACTTGGAGACATAATCAACAGCTACCAAGATATACTTGTTTCCATAAGAAGATGGGAAGGGTCCCATGAAATCTATGCCCCATACATCAAACAACTCCACTTCTAGGATTGGGTTTTAGGGCATCTCATCTCTCTTGCTTATGTTCCCTTTTCTTTGACAAGGTTCACACCTCTTGATGAAGTCATGAGTATCCTTGAACAATGTAGGCCACCAAAATCCACTTTGAAGAATCTTTGTAGCTGTCTTGAATGTGGCGAAATGACCTCCATACTTAGACCCATGGCAATGAAAAATCACACTCTCAACCTCTTCTTGTGCCAAGCACCTTCTATAGATCCCATCATTACATCTTTTGTAGAGATAAGGCTCATCCCAATAGAAGTTTGACACATCTCTCATAAACTTCTTCTTGTGATAGGTGTTGAGATGAGTGGGTTCTTCTTTGCACACCAAGTAATTAACAATGTCGGTATACTAAGGCAAAGCTTTGTCCTCTAGACCTTGAATCTCTTCAAGCTTCCTTCCAACTCCATGTGCACTAGCAATGCTCTTGATCATCATAATTTTCTCCTCTGGTAGGGAATCATTGATTGGCAAAGCATCCTCAATCCTCATCCTTGACAAATTATCAGCTACACCATTTTCCACACCCTTCTTGTCAACTATCTCCATGTCAAACTCTTGAAGAAGCAAGATCCATCTAAGGAGCCTTGGCTTAGTCTCCTTTTTAACATAGATGTGGCACAATGCAGCATGATCGGTGTAGACTATCACCTTTGAACCCACCAAATAGGATCTGAATTTCTCAAAAGCAAACACCACAGCCAAGAGTTCTTTTTCTGTTGTTGCATACTTGGTTTGAGCATCATCAAGTGTCCTACTAGCATAGTAGATCACATGTAGCTTCTTCTCTTTCCTTTGTCCAAGAACAGCCCCAACCGCATAATCACTAGCATCTGCCATGATCTCAAATGGTAGACTCCAATCCGGTGCTTGCACAATAGGAGCACTCACAAGGGCTTTCTTGATTGTCTCAAAGGCTTGCAAGCATTCCTTATCAAACTGAAATTCCACCTCCTTACAAAGAAGCCTTGTCATAGGCCTAGCAATCTTGGAGAAATCCTTGATGAATCTCCTATAGAACCCCGCATGCCCAAGGAAACTCCTTATGCCTTTCACATTGGTTGGTGGCGCCATCTTGACCATAACATCTATCTTGGCCTTGTCCACTTCTATACCATCTTCAGAAATCTTATGACCCAACACAATCCCTTGGTTGACCATGAAGTGGCACTTCTCCCAATTAAGAACCAAGTGAGACTCTTCACATCTTTGTAGAACCCTGCAAAGATTAGCAAGACATGCAGAAAAAGAGGCACCATACACAGAAAAGTCATCCATAAAAACTTCTACCATTTCCTCAATAAGATCGGAGAAGATACTCATCATGCACCTTTGAAAGGTAGCTGGAGCATTACATAACCCAAATGGCATCCTTCGATATGCAAAGGTACCATAAGGGCATGTGAAAGTGGTCTTCTCTTGATCATTAGGATGAATGGGTATTTGAAAGAACCCACTATATCCATCAAGGAAACAATAGAAAGGATGGTTAGCCAATCTCTCAAGCATTTGGTCAATAAAAGGAAGGGGAAAATGATCTTTTCTAGTAGAAGCATTAAGTTTTCGGTAATCAATGCACATTCTATGGCCGGTGATAGTTCTAGTTGGTATCAATTCATCCTTTTCATTCTTAATCACAGTGATTCCACCCTTCTTAGGGACAACATGCACCGGGGAAACCCAAGTGCTGTCACTAATAGGATAGATCACATTAGCTTCTAAAAGTTTCAAGATTTCCTTTTTCACTACTTCCTTAAGGTTTGGGTTTAATCTTCTTTGGTGTTCAATTGAGGAAGCATTTTCATTTTCAAGGTGAATCCTATGAGTACAAAGTATAGGAGATATGCCCTTGATATCACTCAAAGAGTAACCAATAGCTCTCCTATACTTTCTCAACTCATTAAGGAGAGAGTTGAGCTCATCATCACTTAAGTTTTCATTTACAATGATGGGGTAAGAAGAGTTAGGGCCTAAGAAAGCATACCTTATTTTAATGGGAAGTGGTTTGAGTTCCACCTTTGGAGCTTTGAGTTCACTCCAATCCTCATCAAGGTCTTTAGCTAATTTGCTATCCTCAAGCTCTTCTAGCCTTTCTTCTTGTCCTTGACTTGAAATCTCAACCCTCATGGACCCATTGTCTTGATCAAATTCTGCTTCACCTTCACATGAAGCTACCAATCTTGTAAAGCTCTCCTCCCCATCTAGTGCCTTGCGTGAATCAAGCATGAGCATGTATGCTTGGGTCTCCTCATGCAAGTACCCATTCTCTCCATGTGGTTTGGTGAGAGCCACACCAAGATGGTCTTCTTGAGGTAGTTCTTCTAGTAACTCATCAGCTAACTCATCCATAGTTTTAATGTAGAATGCTTCACCATCAATGGTTGGCTTCCTCAAGGTCTCCTTTATGTCAAACTTCAACTCAACCCCTTTTCCTAGATGCAAACTAATCTTCCCATGCTTCACATCAATGATTGCACCAGCTGTAGCTAGGAAAGGTCTTCCCAAAATCAAAGGATCCTTTGGCTCCTCATCCATCTTAAGTACCATGAAATCTGTGGGAATGATGAAGTTGCTAACCTTGAGAGGCAAATCCTCTAGAACTCCAATAGGCATCCTCACACTCCTATCAGCAAGTATTAGAGAGATTCCACACTCCTTGTATTTGGTGAAACCAAGCTTCTTAGCTATTGAATAGGGCATGAGGTTGATGCTAGCTCCAAGATCACACAAGCAATTTTCAAATCCAAGGGGACTTAGGACACATGGTATAGTGAAAGAACCGGGGTCTCCAAGCTTCTTTGGTATCACATTGATTTGAATAATTGCACTACACTCTTGAGAAAGCAACATAACTCCTTGGATGTCCCTTGCTTTTTGTGCCACGGTATCCTTCAAGAACTTAGCATATTGTGGAATCATCATAAAAGCATCCACCAAAGGCATCTTGAGCTCAATGTCTTTGATTTGCTTGTCAAACATAGCCTTGTATTTCTCCACCAATTGTTTCTTAAACCTCCCGGGGAAGGGAAGCTTAGGCTTGTAAGGTGGAGGAACAAAGGTGGACTCCTTTTGTTGCACATCCTCTTTTGGCTTCTCCTTTACCACTTCCTTGCTTCTCTTTGCAATATACACATCATCAAAAGTTATAGCATCTTGAGCTTTTTCAAAGCTATCCTTCCCATCTTGAATTTCAATGTCCTCATTGATCAAATGACTTGTCCTTGGAGGCAACTCCTTTCCACTTCTCAAAGTAATAACATTGATGTATTCTTTGGGGTTTGCCTCACACTTTCCCGGTAAAGTGCCTTGAGAATTTGAGCTAGAGGCCTTGCCTTTCTCAAGTTGCTTGAACTTTTGTTGAAGACCTCCTATTTGAGTAGCAAGTTCATTAAGTGAAGAATCCATCCTTGTGTTGATTTCAGCAATCTTCTTTTCCATGTTAGCATCACTATTGGCTTGACCTTGAAGTATTTGTTGAAGCATTAGCTGAACATTGTCTTGTGGAGGACCTTGTGAAGGTTGATTAAAACCCGGTGGAGCATTGCCTTGGTTATATTTTTGCCCACCAAAGTTGTCTTGATTTCCTCCTTGGTAGTTAGACCTTGGTGCATAACCCTTTTGTTGATTGTTGTAAGGTACAAAGGGTTTGCCTTGAGTAGCTTGTGGAGGGTAGACTTGGTCTCCGGGGTTGGCTACATTAGTACTTCTATAAGAGAGGTTGTTATTCCCCTTATAGTTGTTGTTGGAGTAGTTGTTGTAGCCTCCTTGGCCACCCACGAAATTTACCACCTCTTGGCCCTCTTGATACTCAACTTGATCATCACAATCCTCTTGATTCTCTTCAACAAAATGTACATGCCTTTGATTGGAAGACATGAGCTTGTCCATCTTGTCATGTAGAGATTTCATCTCTTTCTTTGTAGACTCATACTCACTTCCCCTTGGAGCTCTATCATAGTCTTCATTGTAATTACCATTACTCAAGGCGAGATTCTCAACAAGCTCCAAACCATCTTCTACTTCTTTGCCTAAGAAGTTGCCATTACTAGCGGTATCAAGAAGCATTCTAATCTTTGGAAGGACACCTCCATAGATGGTGCTTAGGAGAGACTCTTGTGTGAAGCCATGATGAGGGCATTGCATAGTGTAGCCCTTGAATCTTTCTCATGCTTCATTGAAAGACTCATTGTTCTTTTGAGTGAAGCTAGAGATCTCATTCCTCAACTTGGTTTTCCTTGAGTTGGAGAAGAACTTAGATATGAATGCTTTCTTGCATTCATCCCAAGAGGTGATGGTACCTTTAGGCAAGTTTTTCTCCCATTGCCTTGCTCTATCCCCAAGAGAGAAGGGAAAGAGTCTTAGCTTGAAAGCATCCTCACTCACACCATTCATCTTGAACAACCCACAAACTCTATCAAAGTTATCCAAATGATCAAGGGGATCCTCCATAGGCAAACCATGGAACTTGTCTTGTTGAACCATGGAGATGAAAGCTGGCTTCACTTCAAAGGTGTTGTTGTGAACCGGTGGAGGTTGAATAACATATCGATTTTGGTCAATATTTGGAGCATCACCAGCCCCAATGGTTCTCCCTTGTCTAGGCGCATGTATGGGGTTTCCATTGCCCCTTGGAGCTTGCTCATTTCCATTATGAGCTTGGTGTGCATGCGCCATCTGTGGAGGAACAACAGCTTGTTCTTCCATTCTGAACCTTTCAAACCTTGCAGCTTCCCTTCTTACAATCCTAGCAACCCTCTCCAAGTGATCAATCTCTTGAAAACCTTGGAAGTTGTTGTCTCCTTGTAATCTCAAATGCATTCAAGGGTAAGCTGAAATCTAGAAAGTGAGATGGTCAATAAACACAAAAGGAATACTTAGTCTCAAATTAAACTCAAATCTTAATGATCAATCAATCCCAATATGGCAATGGCGCCAAATTGAAACAAGACTTTTTAGTCTTGTTAGCAATTTCTCAATTGCTCATATCATTGCAATATTTGAGGTATCAATCCATCTTGGGAAATTGATTCAATGAGAATGCAAAGTTTGGTTTAAGCTAAGCTAAATTAAAAGGTTTAAGGTGACAAGCAACAATTAAAAGCAAAACACAACCTAAGAGAGACACTACAAGAACAATTATATGAAACTAAGCCTTAATTATCACTAATCAAGTACTAATTATGCAATTAACTACTAATCAAGATTGACAAAATACTAAAAACGAAACCTAGGGATGGAATCATTGATTTGGGAAACTAAATGGACAATCTTGTAATCATTTAAGCAACTAAACAAGCCATCTCTATGCCTAGAACACTAATTAAAGACTAATCCATGATGTGTGGCAATAATCCCTTCACTAATCACCCTAATGAAGTAATGATGTTTTAGCATTAAAATGATTAGCAAGCATTAATAACAAATCCCTAAATCTAACCCATCCCCAAGTTCCTAAGGAACTACTCATTAATCATAGTTAAACCCATCAAATCAAAGATAAGAGAAAGGTTAAACATGATTAAAGAAAAGATTAATAGAAGTTCAAGATAGATATTGCATAAAACTTAAAGATCCAAAGCAAATACAAAATTTTTCTCTCAAAGAGGATAAAAGTTTAAGCTATGACAAGAAAGAATAAAAGTTCCCATAAAAATTAGGTCTAAAGAGTATTTATAGGAGGGACCCATCAAAGTGACAAAAGGGATTCGTCAGTGTAATGTTCGACCAGCTCGTCGAACATCTTGGTCGAACATTGCTCCTGGAAATGTTGTTCGACCAGCTGGTCGAACATCTTCGTCCAACATGATTCCTGCTCGCCTGGCTTCTGTCTTCAGTTCGACCAGCTCGTCGAACATATTGGTCGAACATTGCCTCTGGAAATATTGTTCGACCAGTTGGTCGAACATTCTCGTCGAACATGCTCCCTGGAAAACTTGTTCGACCAGCTGGTCGAACATACTGGTCGAACTTGTGCGAGAAAACTTCTGCTTCATCTTCTAAGTGACTCCTTGCCCCTCCAAGTGCCATGCTATCTTTCTCCAACTCCATTCATGCCTCCATAGCATCCTTTTCACCTGATCAAGACTCCAAATGCACCAAAACATGCAAAAGAACATGCAAAGACATCCTAGACTCTAAATGATCGAAATGCAATACAATGATGCTAAATAAGGATCCTAAATGATGACAAACTTACACTAAATGGAGAGAAATATGATGCAAAATATAGAAATATCAGGTAACTAGACCCAAAAGCTTTGAGTCAGAATTCCGAGTCACGTGGCTCAAACAGGTCGATTGCTAGACTTGATGAGTTCCCAAGTATTGGTGAGTTTCCACGTTTTCAAACTTCTTTTTCTTACTTAGATTTTTGTTTTGTTTGAGGACAAACAAAGGTTTAAGTCTAGGGAAGTTGATAACATGCATATTTTACCCATTTTTACTATAATAAGTGAGTGCTTTAATAAGAATTTCACTAAGTTTTTAATGCATAAACACTAGATTTCGAGGATTTGGTTGTTCAAGACTCTTTTCAGGTAAACTTATCAAAATACGCATATTTTCAACAGTGCTCGAGGCATAAGTTCAACATCAGACGAAGACCTTCTCACCATAAGATCAAGCTCATAATTGGAGACAATATAGCCTTATCAGATGTCTTTCACCTCGAAGTGGTTTGAGAAAAATCGCATGGTTGGATCTCAAGTTACGAAGGAAGCAACAAGGTCCGTCAAGCACCTGAAGATCCAGCTGGCCGCACCACCTCAAAGTTATGAAGGAAGCAAGAAGGAACCTGCTGAATTTCAGATCCAAACTTAGTTTGGTGGAGCGCAACGCTTCTGGGATGCTCACGCATACCTAAGGAGAAGTCATGAACGTTTATTGTCCCGATCATTACTGCGTGTTTGCCTAGGACGCATGATACGATAGTATACCTGTGAATTTTGCATAACATAGATCGATCTTGCTTGTCAGAGGTTAGGTCGTTAAAACCAGTGATTTCAGTTTAGGGAAAATCGCCTAGTCTCGTTTGTCTGAACTTTTGTGAGTATGATTTCTAGTTAGAACCCCATAGATTTCCCGAGAAATATCCCCAACGTGTTTTCTCAATCTGCTTTACAACTCGAGATTTACGCACTTCAATATTTACATTTTATGCACTGCTCACCTGATTTCCTTTTTACAAGCACTTAAATTGATTTTCCTTTTTCTTTTGGTTATAGAATGGGTTGACACCCTTCTAAATATAAGACACTGCTCTCCCTTCTTTCCTTTTTGCAAAACCGTGACACAATCCTACAAACCCCCAATTCTCTCCGTCTTTGCTTGCCCTGATTTTCTGTTTTGCAGTTGACCTCTTCTCTGTGGATCGATACCCTAAGTACTACAACGTACGTTGTGCACTTCCAGCTTAAGGTCCTACAAATTCAAAGCTAAACGAGTCCCCAAAGAAATCATGCAATTTCGGATAACTATTTAGACCCCATCAAACTTGCCTTACAACCTCTCCGGTCCTAGCGCTACCAAATTTTTCACTCCCATTCGAACTACATTCGGATGCTTCTAAGAATGGTATGGGTGCTGTATTGAGTCATCATGGTCGACCAATAGCATTTTTCAGTGAGATGATGGATGGTCCTCGCAGTAGATATATCACATATGATGTCGAGCTTTATGATGTGGTTCAATTAGTTAAGCATTGGCACCATTACCATTTTCACCGCGAATTCGTCTTATACACGGACCACGATGCACTCAAAGACATGGGTTCGCAAGAAAATGTCTCTTCTCGTCATGCGAATTGGTTTGCGTATCTCCAACAGTTCACTTTTGTGATTAAATGTACTGCTGGAACACTTAATAAGCTCATTGATGCCCTTAGTCGTCGCCATTCCTAGTTAGCTACGCTTCAAATGACAATTACTGGGTTTTCTTCGCTACCGGAACTCTACCCTTCCGACCCCTTCTTTGGCAAAGTTTGGTCTGATGCGCAGGGAGGTTTGAGCTCTGATTTCTATTTTGTTCTCGATGACTTTCTGTTTCGCGGATCACAGCTCTGTATTCTAGAATGCAGCTTACGTTTACAGATTATCAAAGAGATCCACACTGGGTCATATCGGACGTGATCGTACGTTGCAGCTCATTACGGCTTCATATTTTTGGCCAACGGTGCGTCGTGATGTGGAAAGATTTGTGTCACGTTATGTTATTTTCCTTGCGTCAAAGGGACACGCTACTAATGCAAGGTTGTATTTTCCTCTGCACATTCCCACTTAACCTTGGACCGACATTACTATGGATTTTGTGCTTGGTCTTCCTCACACACAACGTGGTAATGACTCGATGTTTGTTGTGGTCGATCGCTTCTCCGAGATTGCTGGTTTTATCCAATGCAAGAAAATGACAGATGCTTCTCAAGTTGCCACATTGTTCTTTCGAGAAATCTACAAAATGCACAGTTTACCATTGTCCATTGTTTCCTACTTTGATTTCCGTTTCTTAAGTCATTTTTGGCGCTCCATTGGAAACTTTTGCGCACAAGTTTTGACATGAGTTCTGCTTAGCATCCGCATACCGATGGACAAACTGAGGTAACAAACAGGGCATTGGGTGATCTCTTACGCTCTTTGGTTGGTGATAATATTTGTTCTTGGGATAATATTATGTGTCAAGTTGAATTTGCCCATAATCATGTACTTAACCGTAGTACGGGATTCATTCCTTTTCGTTTTTGTATGGTGTTTCTCCGAGGGGTCCTTTTGACCTAGGTATCGCCCCAGATCAAACTCGCATGCACTTGTTTTCTGGTTGAAGAGTTCGTGGATTTTCTTTCCCAGGTTTGAGTTAACTTGGAGTGAGCAACAGCGAAGTACAAGAGTGGGGTTGATGCTCATCGCTCAGACCTTCAGTTTAAGGTTAGCGACAAAGTTTGGGCTGTCCGCACTAAGGACAAGTTTCCACCTCACTCTTATAACAAACTCAAGGCACGTAAGATTTTGGAGAAAATTAACAACAATGCTTATCGTTTTCGTCTCTAGCCCAACATGAACACTACTGATGTTTATAACGTCAAGCATTTGGTTGCTTTTGATGATTCTGCTCCTGACTATGCTACTACAAATGGAAATTCGAGGAGCAATTTATCTTCACCTCGGGAGACGTGATGTAGCGTCATCCTTTCTATCGGGCTTTATTGTTTTGTTTCTATTTTATGTTTTTATTTGGGCTTTCTATGTCCGTTTAAGAATTACTTTATCTCCAAGCTAGACTATTATGGTTTTCATTATTAAGAGTTGCATAAGTACTTTACTTCTTGTTTGATCGAGAGGTGGCCTTGATATTAATAAAGAGAACTTATTTCTCAAGTTTAAGACTTGCATCTCTATGTTTCTCTCAAGAAGAAAGCAAGAGATATAAGCATCAAGAGTTATCGGAATCCATTGATAACCGAGAAGCTTTTTGATTCACCTTCTGCAACATAAAGTCATTGGCACAATGTCATATGAGTTTTGAAGAGGTAAAGTACATTCGTACAAATACATACAAATGTGGGAGCGCCTAGAAAAATTGCAGTGCCATCTCTTGTAAATGTCACATTTAGACCCAAAAATGATATTTTGTATTTTCATCGGTGATAGGGGTCAGGTTTTACCCTAATAAAACTACTGCAAGTGCACAACAAAAGCAATCGTAGTATAAGGGGTATCGAAATCACAAGGGAAGTAGATGCTACGCTAAGGTTTCTAAATTCAGATTATGCTAGGTCAAATAGGTTAAAAGTAAATAAAGCAACTAAATAAATTAAGAACAGAATTGAATGCGGTGTAAGTTCAGGAGACGAAGGCGCTAGGCAAGGATGATTATCAGGATGAATCAGAGAATGCAGATATTATTTTGTCAGGAAATAAATAAGAACCGTCTAGAACTCGAAACGCTAATTTAAAACTAATCAACTCTCGTTGCAGAAGTTATCTATGCCGAAATTACAGAAAACCAAATCTCTTTGCGAGTTCAAACAATTCAGACAAGCATTAATGTTCAGGTTCGATTTGTTCACAAAATACCTAAACCAAATCTCTTTGCGAATAGATATTTTGCTCATCTATGATTAGGTCAGATTATCAATAATGCTCTCGCATCTATTAAACAACCTAGGGTTTGATTTCTAAGTGATCAATTTCAGAAATCAAGTTAAGCACAAATCAAGATGAAGATCCAAGTGATTTTCCTAACAATATAATAATTCTACAAACTCATCATCAACCCTAAATCACCCTAACCTAACTAGCAAACTACTCAGACATAGAGATGAAAACACAAATCATGGCTGAAATAAATTGCATAAAAAGAATAGAGAATGATACAGGGGTTCGAAATCTGGCTCGGATGAGATAGAATTGTCTCCCCAAAAGCTCAGGATCAATCTCTCTCTAAGTCTCAAAAACTCTAAATTATGAAAGTGTATTTGGCTAAACAATGCCTGAAATCTATTTATAGAAGAGGATTTTTCATCCAGGGGCAGACTTGTAATTCTTCAAAACTTGACTTCTTTCCTTTTTCCAATGGGAGTCGCGAACTTGGGCGGTTGTGACTTGGTGTCGATCGACACCCTGGGTGTCGATCGACACTCAGCGTATAAGTTTACTCTTCTGACTTCATCACTTCGGCTGCTTCTCCAAAATGCTCCAAAAAGTTCCAGATTCTCCCATTTAGCTCCAAGTGCTCTCCATCCTGTAAAGACTCAAATAGGACTCGAAAACTAACAAAAGACTCTATAAAAACACTTATATCATGGTCCAAAAATGGGTAAAAAACATGATATATCAACTCCCCCAGACTTAGCTTTCGCTTGCCCTCAAGCAAAACAGAAACTTAGACTGAAGTATAAGTTTGAAAACAGAAACTTCCAGCTATCCTTTAGAACGCTACAACTTGTTAACACTCTTGAATCCACATGCAGTAGAGCCAACCTTAGGAAAGTTCAGTGTAGTTACCACTAGCTTAGCAATCTCCCAGTTCGAATCCATATCCTTTCCTTGGTAAAATTTCGAACTCTAACAGTGGTATTGTTACATAACTTTTCTGATTTTTTCCCTTCCTCAGTGCCTGAACAAGATTCTCTTCTGTACAGCTCTTTTATTTTCTCTTCCTTTAGTCAACTGCTACCTATTTTCAGGGTGTCCTAAGATCTTTTCATTGACTCTTCTTATTCTTTTGAAGTCTCGGGAAATAGTGCTACTCTCTACTTGTGTTCCTTGAGAGGAGACATGTTCAAGAGCACTCACTAGTATTGTTCTTTGTGAGGAGACAGGCTCATGAGGTTCATTGCACTATTCCCAGACTTAGACTCTTTTTCTTTCTTTTCTTTTCTCAAGGGAAGATTAAGGAGAGACTGCAATTTTTCTATTTGTTCAGACTAAAAGAGGAATCAAGTTCTGCGCATACCTAGTTCTTATAAGGGGACTTGGATTCTCTCTGTTAGATTGATCCACTTGCAGCTTTCTACTTAGTAAGACCTGTAATCAACTACTAAAGCAATGGTCCCTCAAGTGTCAACAATATGCGGTTAGTTCCTAGAAAAACTGAAAGTTCTAACTGGTTTTGACTCAATAAAACAAATTTTTGACTCAAAACAGACTCTCAAAACAAAACAAAATGTTAGCAACTACCTCCCCCAGACTTGAACAACACTGTCCCAGTGTTATTAAGAATGTGTTTGGATAGAAAAATTAGTGATAAACTGTTATAAAACAAAGAGAAAAATCGGATTACCTGACTCTGCGTGCAGCGTCGATCGACACAGATGGTGTCGATCACTGTTGTGTATGATGTTGGTGTCGATCAACACAGATGGTGTCGATCGACACTCTGTCCGTAAAAAGAGTTCAGCCTCTCGAACATGAATGTTGCTAAGTCAGATTGTTGTTAGAGTCATCCTAGCTGTTAGAAAACTCAAACAAACCGTTAAAAGCACAAGATAATCCAATAAACTCAATGAGTTCAACAAGTTGGAAACAAAGTACTGAAGCAAATGGAAGCAAAATGCAGTCTCAAGAGAAAAAGAAAAACTGACTCAAAATACTAAAAGGATTAGAGAATCACTCGTCGTCATCAGAACGTGGTGGAGAAGAGTGTGGTGGTGTGGGAGGGCGAACGCAGCTGCAGCTGGAAACAGTAGCAATGGCGTTCCAAATGGCTTGGAAGCTTTGCACCACATTTCTCTGAAATGCAGCTTGCTCCATAGGGATCTCAGGAGCATCTGGAAGATGATGAGGACCAATAGGCAAGGGTGCTCTGCTGCGCCTCGAACATGAAGGGCGTGTGGGATCCTCAGCTGGTCGGGAGGATGCACCTCTGCGTCTGGCAACGGGAGCAGTCCTCAGCCTGTTCGGACTAGGCTGAAATGCTAGGCGGCCTGGATCGCCAGTGATGTGAGTAAGGTCCATGTCAGGTAACTGGACCATGCGCTGCACTCTCTGCTCGTCGCTGAAGACCCATAGCCTCTCTGGCTTCACCCAGTGAGCCCTCCGCAAGTAATCCATATCAACCCAAGCACGCGATGTATCAATGGTGCAGCTAGAAGTATCTATCCCGCAGTGCTGGAAGATAGGAGTCAGAAGACTTCCTACTGTCTCAAGTTTGCTCTTCGTACCACATAAAGGCTTCGTTTTCAAGGAAGCCAAATGATGAGCAAATACCGCGCCAAGGTTCGTTTTCTCTGGCTCGTCAGAATCCTCATAGATTTCAGACCAAAGGGCGCGATACAGCAATACCAACTCAGACACTCGCATCTTCCCTGGCTCATGCTTACACAGAAGTGTAGTAGAGAATATGCAGGCCAAGTAGCGAAGGGTAGGATGGCGAATGTCAGTCTGTGTGGAGGTCTTAGAATCATACCTCCCATTTCCGAAGTGTGACCAGAAATCCTGGTTGTCCGGAAGCTTCGTCTGAAGAGAGACTCCTGTAGCATGCTCATCTGCGAACCCATAGATCCCGCAAAGCTCTAGAAGTGGAATCCTGTAGCGAATCTTGCGGATAAGGAAGGTCAGTGTGCCTTCCAAAGCATTGCGGATAGCCTCATTCCTGTAGTAGACCCGCGATGTAGCAATGAACTGGCGGATAAGGTCTGGATAAAGGTCATACTGCCGCGTCGCTATAGTGCCCATCCCAACTCTGCTCATCAGTTGTAGGATGTCGTCTTTGATGCCCAACTCTCGCATCGTCTTCTCACATGCAAACCGAGTCAGTGAGATCTCGACCTTCAGCCACACATTGTAGAATAGCGTGTCATAGTCGTCCCAAGCTTCGTCGATGCCTCGAAGAGTGCATAGGTCCTTTGTGACCTCTTTAGCCGGTGAGTCATCCTAATTTCGCTCAATGCGAATCCTTGCACCTTCACGTTTTGGCCAATGAGGAAGAGAGGGGATTGCTGCATCATTAGCAGTTCCTGAGGCGGATGCTTCAGCTTCCAGTGGTCTCTTGGTTCGTGGTGGCATCCGCAAGCAAAAAGAAAACCCAAAATCAATACAAACTATGACAAATGAAACACAAGTCGTCAATACAGGTCGGGTGTCGATCGACACCATGCGTGAAATTCGAACTCGAACCAGAATTCATGATTTCATCCTCAATTCAACATCAATTAGCAGTCCTAACAATCCCAATATAGTGAATCGACCAAGTTCTAACCATAAAACCCAAGAAAAACTCCAAAATTTGCAACATGCATCATTAATCACCAAAATTTCGAAAATTTCAATTTTTGCAAATTAAAGGATGAAAATCAGTTGGTTAATACTCTAAATCATGATAAACAACCTAAATAAGCATCAATCCATCAAGAAATCAAGCTAAATAGGTCGAAATCGAAATTTTTCACTTTAGGGTCGAAAATAAAATTAGGAGTTTTGAAGAACATACCTTGTAGATCGAACAAATGGATAATGGATAATGAAAGAGGGTTAAAATCTGCACGGTTTAGAGCGTTGAATCACTCAATTTGGTGAAGAAATAAAGATTTGGTGATTTGGGGGATTTTTGCTCTAAGGTTCGGGTTGTGAGAGTTATGAAGAAAAATAAAAACAAAGTCGGGGTTTTGAAGACTTACCTTCGTCCCATGGTAGTGTCAATCGACACTGATCATGATCGAGACCTCTTCTTCTTTTTATTTTATTTTATATAAAAGCCAAAATAATTAGTAAAACCAAAATCAAAATGAAAAATAAACTAAGTACCTACCAGTGGGTTGCCTCCCACTAAGCGCTCGTTTAACGTCAATAGCTTGACTGTTCATGCATTTAGGCGGTGGGTGCATCATCCAGAGACATAATGTGTCTGTTTGGAATCTCGGCTTGAGCACAATAATGTTTCACCCTCTGCCCATTCACAATGAACTCTTCTCCCTTGGAGTTTGTCAAGACAATTGCTCCATATGGTCTGACCTCTTTGATGTTGAAAGGACCTGACTAACGTGAACGCAATTTACCAGGAAACAATTGTAAACGCGAGTTGTATAGAAGTACCTGGTCATTTGGCTCGAAATGTCTGGAGACAATCTTTTTGTCATGATATGCTTTTGTCCTCTCCTTGTAGAGTTTTGAGTTCTCATAGGCGTGATAGCGCAATTCGTCGAGCTCATTGAGTTGCACTAGGCGCCTTTCTGCAGCTGGCTTCAAGTCAAAGTTCATCTTCTTGATAGCCCAATGCGCCTTGTATTCCAATTCCACTGGAAGATGGCAAGCTTTGCCATAAAGTAGCTGGAATGGTGTAGTCCCAAGTGGCGTCTTGTAGGCAGTCTTGTAGGCCCAAAGTGCATCATCCAACTTCACAGCCCAATCTTTTCTCGTCTTGCCCACTGTCTTCTCCATAATTTGCTTGATCTGTCTGTTGGAGACTTCGACTTGTCCACTCGTTTGGGGGTGATACGGAGTAGCCACACGATGTTTAACACCATGCTTCTTCAGCAGCTTGTTGAATACCTTGTTGACGAAGTGAGAACCACCATCACTTATAACAATCTGAGGCACTCCGAATCTATGGAAAATGATGGTCTGGAACAGCTTAAGAACCACAGCAGCATCATTGGTCTTAGAAGCAACTGCTTCCACCCACTTAAAGACATAGTCTACATCCACCAAGATGTATTCCATTCCAAAGGATGGAGGAAAAGGGCCCATGAAGTCAATACCCTTACAATCAAAGACTTCAACTTCAAGGATGAAGTTCTGTGGCATCTCTTGTCGCTTGCTGATCTTTCCTCTCCTTTGACAAACATCACATTGCGTGATGAACATTTGCGCATCCTTGAACATAGTAGGCCACCAAAAGCCTGCTTGAAGAACCTTGGATACTGTCTTGAAGGTTGCAAAATGTTCAGCATACTCAGAACCATGACAATGGAATAGGACATCACGGACCTCACTCTCTGCAATGCATCTTCTGTAAACATTGTCTGAACAATTCTTGTATAAGTGAGGTTCATCCCAATAGTATCTCCTTAGTTCCCTTGTGAACTTCTTCTTCTCATAGTTCTTGAGATGTTTAAGCTTAATGTCAGCAGCAAGGGAGTTCACTATGTCAGCATACCATGGTCGATTCGCATCATTAATGGCAAAGATTGGCTGCCGAAACACGTCATCTAGGATCCTGCGAAGTGAAGCTTGCGTCGGGTGTCGATCGACACAGATGGTGTCGATCGACACAGATGGTGTCGATCGACACTGGGTAATTGCCAATCTTCAAAACTTCGGACACTGTGTCGATCGACACTAGGCTCGTCTGCTCCGAATTCACATCTTGGAAACGGCTCTCAACAAGATAAACATTCTCCTCAGGCATAAAATCATCAATTGGTACGTCATATTCGATCCTGATCCTTGAGAGATGATCAGCTACTCCATTCTCAACTCCTTTCTTGTCCTTAACTTCTATGTCAAACTCTTGAAGAAGTAGAATCCATCTGAGCAATCTTGGCTTTGCATCCTTCTTCTGCATCAAGTACTTCAAAGCAGAATGATCAGTGTGAACTATCACCTTTGAGCAAACAAGATACTGGCTAAATTTCTCAAAGGCAAAGACTACAGCTAGCAATTCCTTCTCCGTAGTTGCATAGTTCTTCTGAGCATCATCCAACGTTCTGCTGGCATAGTAAATTGCATGGAGCTTCTTGTCCTTCTTCTGTCCTAGAACCGCGCCTACTGCTAATTCGCTTGCGTCACACATTACCTCGAAAGTCAAATCCCAGTCTTGAGGTTGAACAATTGGAGCACTCACTAAGGCTTGCTTGATCTGTTCAAAGGCTGAAAGGCATTCTGCAGTGAACTTGAACTTCACGTCTTTGCAGAGAAGAGCAGTGAGTGGTCTCGCGATCTTGCTGAAATCCTTGATGAATATTCTATAAAACCCAGCATGACCCAAAAAACTCCTCACTGATTTCACAGAATCAGGTGCTTGCAAAGTCGTCATCACTTCAATCTTGGCACGATCCACTGCGATTCCTTCAGCTGAAAACTTGTGTCCAAGTACAATCCCATCTGTGACCATGAAATGACACTTTTCCCAGTTCATGACTAAGTGTTTCTCTTCACATCTCCGCATTACAGCACACAAGTTCTCCAAACAGTCTTTAAAAGATGGCCCATAAACAGAAAAGTCATCTATAAAGACTTCCATGAACTTCTCTATCATATCCGTGAAGATGGATATCATGCATCTCTGGAAGGTCGCAGGAGCATTACAAAGTCCAAATGGCATTCTGCGATATGCAAATGTGTCATAGGGACATGTAAAAGTGGTCTTCTCCTGATCATCCAGATGGATAAGAATCTGGAAGAACCCTGAATAGCCATCAAGGAAGCAGTAGTAAGGATGATTCGCCAATCTCTCCAGCATCTGATCAATGAAAGGCAAAGGAAAGTGATCCTTTCTGGTCGCGGCATTCAGCTTCCTGTAGTCAATGCACATCCTGTGTCCAGTCACAGTCCTTGTAGGAATCAGCTCGTTCTTCTCATTCTTCACCACTGTGACTCCCTCTTTCTTAGGAACCACGTGAACCGGACTGACCCAAGCACTGTCTGAAATGGGGTAGATGATCCCAGCTTCCAATAGCTTCATGATCTCTTTCTTGATAATTTCCTTTAGGTTCGGATTCAGCCTCCTTTGATGTTCAATCGATGACTTAGTCTCATCTTCAAAGTGAATCCTATGCATGCACAAGTCTGGTGAGATACTTGAAATGTCATCAAGAGAATAGCCAAGAGCTTTGCGATACTTGCGCAGCTTACTTAGCAATAAAGTGAGCTTTGCGTTGTTTAAGGAAGCATTTACAATGACAGGATAAGTTGAATTAGGACCAAGAAATGTGTACCTTAGCCCGGTAGGGAGCTGTTTAATCTCAATTTTATGTGCTTTGGCCTCGCTCTAATCGCCAAGTGTTGCGTCTTTGGCTGATTTCGCAGGGTGTCGATCGACACTAGTAGGTGTCGATCGACACAAGTCCTCTTGGGCGACTAGCTGCAGCACTTGCTCACTATCATCCTACATTTTTGTGTAACCTGCAGCTGCTTCGTCCAAGTGCTCAATGTCCTTTGTAGAAGTAGTCAATGCTCGCTCCAAAGTGTCTGTAGGATGGTCCTCTTGGAAAATCTCTTCAGCAAGGTTGGTGAGGGAATCAACATAGAAGGTCTGTCCATCAATCGTGGGTCTCTTCATCAGCTTCTCCATGTCGAAATTCATCACTGATAGACTCATAATTTAGCATACTGTAGCATTCATTTTAGATAGTTTTGCATGTACTTTTGCATTCATTTAGCCACTTTTATTCTCATTTGCATCCATATTAGAGTTTAATGAGTTTTAGCTTAGGTTGTTGCATATTTGTACATATTGAGTCCTTATTAGGTGTTTTGGAGGCTTGGAGGACCATATGGAGTTTCATGGATGATCAAGAGGAGGAAGAGAAGCAGCCAAATGAGAAGCAGAAGTCTTCTTGCATGAGATTTGTTAGATTAGCTATGATTAGTGAGTAGTTCTTTAAGAACTTGGGGATGGGTTAGATTTAGGTTTTCTAATGGTTCAATCTTGCAATCTAAGTTAGATTCTTTCATCTCTCTTCTTATTAAGTAGTTCCTAATGCCAAATAGCTAATCTTTGCTATTTTGGATCATAAGCATTTCATACACCCACCAAGTGTTTGATGAAATGCTTGAACCAACTTTCTAAGAGATTTACATTCCTAACCTAAGACATTAGTTGCCTAGGGTGTTTATCATGTCATTTAGACTTGTGTTTAATGCTTGCTAATCTTTTTAATGCTAAAACATCATTAGTTCATTAGGGTGATTAGAAAAGGGATTATTGTCACACATCATGGATTAGTCTTAATTAGTGTTCTAAGCATAGAGAAAGCTTGTTTGAGTTGCTTAAATGATTGCAAGGTTGGCCATTTAGATGCCCAAATCAATGATTCCATCCCTAGGTTTCGTTTTTAGTAATTTGTTAATCTTGATTAGTAGTTAATCGCTTGATTAGTGCTTGATTAGTGATAATTAAGGTTTTAGCTCATTTAATTAGTTTTGTAGTATCTCCTTTAGCTAGTAGCTTGATTTCATTAGTTCCTTGTCACCTAAAATTCGAATTTGGCTTAGATTAAATAGTTTCATGTATTCCTAGTGTTGTTAATCTTAACCCCTATGGATTGACATCTCAAATACTACAATGACATGAGTAGTAGAGATTAATTGAAGTGGAAAAATCCTACTATCAATCACCAAATCACCAATGTTCAGCACAATCCTCCCCTTCCTCACGTCGATGATGGCTCCAGCTGTAGCCAAGAATGGTCTACCAAATATGAGAGGGTCTTTGGGTTCCTCATCATAAGCTAATACCACAAAGTATGTGGGAATCAAACAATCTCCCACTTTGATAGGAACATCTTCCAAGACACCTTCAGGGATCCTGACAGAACGATCAGCAAGGACTAAGGAGATTATGGTGGCCTTGAAGTTTGTCATATCCAGCCTAAGAGCAACTGAAAGTGGCATCAAGTTTACACTTAGTGGCATCAAGTTTACACTTGAACCCAAGTCGCATTGAGATCTCCCAAACTTGTCTGAAAAGATGAAGCAATCACGAACAAAGCTTCCTGGATCGGAGAGTTTCTCTGGTAGCATGTTCTGAATGACAGCACTAACTTGCTCTGATATCATCATTACTCCTTCCTCCATATCTATGTTCTTGGTCATCATCCAATTCAGGTATCTCTTTATCACAGGAGTAGTTCTAATGGCATCCATCAAAGGAATTTCAACCACTAGTCTATCCATGATAGCCTTGAATCTAGCGTCCAGTAGCTCCTTCTTGGACTTCTTTGGCATCAAGGGGAAAGGGATCTTTGGTTTGTAAACCCTTTCTGCTGCAACCTTCGTTGTTGTGAGCTGATCTGGTGTAGTCCGCGTTGGGTGTCGATCGACACTCTCCTGGTGTCGATCGCCACTTGCTTCTGAAGTCGAGTTCTTCGTGTCAAGCTCGTCTTACTTGTCGTGGATCTCCTCGGGTGTCGATCGACACTGGCTCCGCAGCGTCTTCTATATATTCGAGCTCCTCGAATTCTTCAGTGTTTAGCCTTCTGTTCTGCACAGGTTGAAGGTTTTTCCCACTCCTCAATGTGACAGCATTCACATGGCGTTTGGGATGTGTATCTGTCTTTCCTGGAAGGAATCCTTCTTGCCTGTTAACAGCTTCTGCGGTTTGAGCAACTTGAACATCAAGCTTCTTCATGTGAGAGGTTATGCTCTCAATCTTTCCATTCAGGTCTTGATACAGTGAATCAATCTTCCCATTGAAATCCACTGTCATCTTCTGTTGTCCTTCTAAGATTTGCTCAAACATAGCTTCCATTTTGTTGTCTTGCGCAGGTGGTTTCTAGTAAGAAGAATTTTCATATCTCCTTTGGTAATTGTTGTTGCTGTTCTGGAATGGGGTTTTTTAGTATAACCAGAAGAGTTCTGATTTCCTGTGAAGGAGCTCTTCTGATAATTTCCATTGAAACTTATGTTCCCTTGCTGATTCCCAAACCTTTGGCCTTGAAAACCACCTTCGTTGATGTAGTTGACATCCTCGTCTTTGTATCCTTCATCTGGTTCGAATGTCTCCACTTCATTAGGAAAGTGGACTTGCTTCTTCCCCACCAAGAGATCCAGCTTCATGTTTACCTCAGCAATTTGGCTTCCTCCAGTTACTCCTGCGTGTTGTCTTCTTTCGAAGTCTGCATTCTTGGTGCTGTTGCAAGAGGCCAAATTCTCTATAAGCACCATTGCGTCTCCTGGGTATCTGGTGTTGAAGTTACTATTGCTCGCTGCGTCTAAGGCCATCTGATACCTCCAATTAATCCCGCGGTAGAAGATACCAAGGAGCTGCGGTTCGCTAAAACCGTGGTGTGTGCAGTCCCTCTGGTATGCCTTGAATCTCACCCAAGAAGCTTTGAATGCTTCAGTGGGTCCTTGGAAGAATGTAGTGATCTTCGTCCTCAACTCTTCTGAACTCACGTCATCAAAGAAATTGCATAAGAATGCATTCTTTGTCTCTTCCCAAGTTGTTAGTGAGCCTGGATCCAACTGCTTCAGACAGTAGGATGCATCTCCAGCAAGCGAGTAAGGGAAGAGCTTGCAGAAAAGATAGTCGTAGGTCACTCCATTGGCCTTGATGCTTGAAGCTAAATCTTTGAATCTCTCAATATGGTCCATAGGGTGCTCATTAGGAAGACCATGGAAGGGATGCTGAGCCACCAATGTGAAGTAAGCAGGCTTCAGCTCAAAGTCATTCCTTTGGAATGCAGGAGGACGGATCGCAGCTCTATTAGCATAGAACTGGTCTGAGCGGTTGTACTCGCCAAGTGTTCTTCCGCGTCCAACTTCTGCAGGGGCGATTTGTATCGCTGGTTCAATGATGACGGCGCCTGCCTCATCAAGTCTCTGTCCTTGGGCATTCCTTCTATTGCCTTGTAGGTCGAATAGGTTGCCTTCTGCGTCGCGTACCACAACCATAGCCTCTCCCATTGTAGTCTGCGCAAGGTGTCAATCGATGCTTGTAGTGTCGATCGACGCTGAGGTTGGGTGTCGATCGATGCTAGCTGTGTCGATCGACACTCGGGTAGATTTGCGGTTCGTACGTTCCAAACGGCCAAGCTCTTGGTTCAGTGTGACTAGTTCCTCTTCCTTGTTGCTTCTGGTACTAGGCATGCACCTGAAACCAAAGATAAGAAACTAAATTAGTAACAAAAAATAAAAACAAAACCTAGTCAAAATCTTAATACTAGATTCCGTTGGCAGCTATTACTTCCCCGGCAACGGCGCCAAAAACTTGATAGGGTTCAGGTTTTACCCTAATAAAACTACTGCAAGTGCACAGCAAAAGCAATTGTAGTATAAGGGGTATCGAAATCCCAAGGGAAGTAGATGCTACGCTAAGGTTTCTAAATTCATATTATGCTAGGTCAAATAGGTTAAAAGCAAATAACGCAACTAAATAAATCAAGAACAGAATTGAATGCGGTGTAAGTTCAGGAGACGAAGGCGCTAGGCAAGGATGATTATCAGGATGAATCAGAGAATGCAGATATTATTTTGTCACGAAATAATTAAGAACCGTCAAGAACTCGAAACGCTAATTTAAAACTAATCAACTCTCGTTACAGAAGTTATCTATGCCTAAATTCCAGAAAACCAAATCTCTTTGCGAGTTCAAACAATTCAGACAAGCATTAATGTTCAGGTTCGATTTGTTCACAAAATACCTAAATCAAATCTCTTTGCGAATAGATATTTTGCTCATCTATGATTAGGTCAGATTATCAATAATGCTCTCGCATCTATTAAATAACCTAGGGTTTGATTTCTAAGTGATCAATTTCAGAAATCAAGTTAAGCACAAAGCAAGATGAAGATCCAAGTGATTTTCCTAACAATAATAATAATTCTACAAACTCATCATCAACCCTAAATCACTCTAACTTAACTAGCAAACTACTCAGACATAGACATGCAAACACAAATCATGGCTGAAATAAATTGCATAAAAAGAATAGAGAATGATACAGGGGTTCGAAATCTGGCTCAGATGAGTTAAAATTGTCTCCCCAAAAGCTGAGGATCAATCTCTCTCTAAGTCTCAAAAACACATAATTATGAAAAGGTATGTGGCTAAACAATGCCTGAAATCTATTTATAGAAGGAGATTTTTCGTCGAGGGGCAGACTTGTAATTTCGTCAAACTTGCTCTCTTTCCTTTTTCCAATGGAAGTCGCGAAACTTGGCCGACCTCGTCTGGTGTCGATCGACACATATGGTGTCGATCGACACCTTGTGCGTAAATCTACTCTTTTGACTTCATCACTTCGGCTGCTTCTTCAAAATGCTCTAAAAAGTTCCAGATTCTCCCATTTAGCTCCAAGTGCTCTCCATCCTGTAAAGACTCAAATAGGACTCGAAAACTAACAAAAGACTCTATAAAAACACTTATATCATGGTCCAAAAATGGGTAAAAACCATGATATATCAATTGGATATACACATACAAGAAGTGTTAATTGAGGTATAATTTACCTGATATCCATGTAAATACAATAATGATCTGTGAAAATGAGGAGAGTACTTCTAGCAGATTAGTACATGATGCAGAAGAATTAAAAGTACATAAACAATTGTACTTCTACCAGATTAGTACATGATGCAGGAGAATTAAAAGTACATAAACAATTGTACTTGACTCAATATGGCAGATTTTGAACATGTACTAAGTTGTCAAAAGAGTATTCCTGTAACGCCTCGACCGCCCCTACCAGCGAGGCCCTATAACTTTCCTGGGCTGTGGGCCCCATGCCTTGTCCGACAGTCGGTGCGTTAATTTTCTCGGTGGCCCCTACCATCGATGCCCCATAACTCTCCCGGACTGTGGCCCCCCCCCCGCCCTTGTACGACGGTCGGTGCGTTAATTTTTTCGTTGGCCCGACCGACTTATTTACTGACCCTGCAATTACTACGTGACCTTTTCCCGTGTTTTGGCCTCACTCACACGGTTTCGCAGAGGACTTCCCAGAAGGTCACCCATCCTAGTCCTACTCCAGCATAAGCACTCTTAACTCTAGAGTTCTCTCGAGATAAGTGATCGGAAAAGGTAAGTGCACTTTGATGACATAGGTAGTCAAATCAATTCATTTAAACTTATTCAAATGGGGCGGGCTCGGGTCGTTACAATTTTATGTTGTAAACACTGGAAATTTATTTCAAAAGTATTGAGCTACGTGCGATATACTAAAAGTTATGGGTTGCACTACAGTAAAGAACCAATAGTTTTGGAAAGATACAATTATGTTAATTGGTGATCTGGTTCCAAAAACTAAATTCCACAAGTGGATTTGTCTTTACGCTTGGCAGTGAAACAACATCATTAAATTCTAGCAAATTAATTCTGTGAAACATATTAATTATGGAACCTAAGTTCATAGCTTAAGATAAAGCTAATAAACTAAGGGTGTCAGAAATTGTTGGAAGAATTTTTGATGTGAAAAAAAAAACAAGTGCGAGTACATGTGTACTCTATGATACACTGAGTTTTGTGTATAATGGTTAGTCGTGTTTTTTAAGAACGACAACACACAACCAATTAGACAATTGATCTCAAATGGAATAATCTCAATAGATTATGTCCAATTTGATGACAACTTATGATCCATTTTTTAAAAGGTGTGTACGAGATCAAGTTGTAAATCATCAAGAAGAATGGGTTAAAAGCCTATGATTTAAGAGGAGGTTTGATGGTAACCCCACCTACATGACTGGAGATCCCAAGAAATAGGTTTAAAGGGAAAACTAAGTCAAATTGAATCTGCTAAGAGCACTGTGAGACTATGTCTCTGCCCAGTTCCTAGGATGATGAATAGTGCTACATGTATGTTTAGAGGATAATCATTTGATTTTAATGATTTGAGTCCATATCTTTGAGATATAAGTGGAGTTGTACATGCTACTTGATGCGATCCTCCCAAGGATTATTGCACTCTATAGTTGGTAGATGGATAAGCCTAGATTCAACAGACTATGAAGCCACGAAGAACAAGGAAATGAATCGAATGGTCGCACAGGAGTTGCGGAAGGCTCCTGATATTCCACCAGACCCCTTGGATATAACACACCAAGACGGATCAAGTTGTGAAAGTTTGGATATTACATACCAAACAATCGGTTTGTTCAAACAGAACAAGTGAGAATCAGTTTTAAAAAGGTTTATAAAAAAGATGATTCTGATTATTTTGATGGTTTTACAAGAGTACTTATAAGAAATACTTTGTAGAAAACTAGACAAACTGTGTTAAAAACTAGCCGACAATAACTAAGGAAGACCAAGACCAAAGACTAAATGAGTTGAATGACTCTTGAGCTGCATTCCCTTCCCTTGGTCGAAATCCCCTCCTTTGGTCGAATTTTATAAGCTTATGAATAAACCTTATAAAATTGATGAATCAATTTGCCTCATTAAAACCTTTCCTGGAAAACCCAATGGGAAAAAACAAGTACAAGGAAAAAGAGTACAAATGATCACATCCTTTATAAGCTTTATAAGAATTTGGATTTATAAGCTTTACTCCGGATTTATAAGCTTTTGAAACTTTCTTATAAAATGTTCACAAGTCTGTCGTGTATTCTCAGAAGTCTGTTGTGTATTCTGAGAATTCTGCTGTGTAATTAAAAACAGGATGGTCTTAACTTCTTCTCCTTTTTGGGTGATCATCTGATTGAGTAATCCTCCAATTCCTTCTTGAAATCTCTTAAGCCTTACACGAGTCATAGGTCGGATGGCATCACCAAGTCTTCAATGGCTTATGGTTCAGGTTTAAGCTCAGCTACAAGCTCATTCTCCTTTGTGCTTTCCATGATCGCATCATCCCCCCTCTGTTGAAAAGGATTTGCCCTCAAATCTGGACCATCTGCGACAAAAGGCACTAGATCAGAAACGTTAAAAGTTTGAACTAACGTTGTACTTACCTTGAAGATCGAGTTGGTAAGAATTGTCATTGATCCTCTTGACTATCTTGAATTGACCATCAACTCTTGGCATAAGTTTCGACTTTCTCTCTGCTGGAAACCTTTCTTTTCTTAAGTGAATCCACACGAGATCTCCAACTTCAAACACCATTTTGCGTCTGCCCTTGTTTGCTTTCCTTTCATACTGCTTAATCCTCTCTTCAAAGTTCTTTCTTGCTTTCTCATGGATCTGCTTGACAAGATCAGCTTTCTTTTTCCCATCCACACTAGTTCTTTCACTCAAAGGCAATGGGATTAGATCCAATGGAGATAAATGATTAAAACCATAAACGATTTGAAATGGAGAAAACTTAGTAGCAGAATGGATCGGATGATTATATGCAAACTCAACATGTGGCAAACAATCTTCCCAAGTTCTCAAGTTCTTTTTAATCAATGCACGCAACAAAGTGGACTATGTTCGACTAACTACTTCAGTCTGACCATCAGTTTGCGGATGACATGTAGTAGAAAACAACAACCTAGTTCCAAGTTTAGACCAAAGCGTTTTCCAGAAGTAACTCAAGAACTTAGTATCTCTATCTGAAACAATAGTCCTAGGCATTCCATGCATTCGAACTATTTCTTTGAAGAACAAATCAGCTATATGAGATGCATCATCAGTTTTATGACAAGCAATGAAATGTGCGATCTTAAAAACCTATCAACAACAACGAAAATACAATCTTTGCCAGTTCTAGTTCTAGGCAAACCAAGCACAAAGTACATAGAAATGTCACTCCACGGTTGAGTAGGAATGGGTAAAGGAGTATACAAACCGT
This sequence comes from Alliaria petiolata, assembly GCA_020283515.1. Classification (NCBI taxonomy): domain Eukaryota; kingdom Viridiplantae; phylum Streptophyta; class Magnoliopsida; order Brassicales; family Brassicaceae; genus Alliaria; species Alliaria petiolata. Next base: position 51,098,788 of record JAHZTW010000003.1, on the reverse strand, counting down.
TGGGTTGTACTCTGGATTTAGCTTGCTTGCAAGTTACACACCTTCCACAGATTCTCTCCATGTCTCTCTTCATGTGTGGCCAGTGAAAGTGGTCTAGCATAACCTAAAATGCCTTAGGAACTCAAAAATGCCCCATTAAACCTCCTCCATGGGCTTTCCTGACTAATAAATCTCGAATGGAACAGTTAGGCACACACAAACGTTGTTCATAAAACAGAAAACCTTCATGCCTATAATACTTTCCGGACGCAAACTTTTCACAAGCTTTATGCACTTCTTTAAACTCAGCATCAGTCTCATATAGTTCTTTAAGTTGTTCAAAACCAAGCAACTTAGCATCAAGAGTAGAAATCAAGGCATACCTTCGCGACAATGCATCAGCAACAACGTTTTCTTTACCTTGCTTGTATTGGATGACATATGGAAAAGTTTCAATAAATTCAACCCATCGAGCATGCCTCTTGTTGAGCTTCTGCTATCCTTTCAAATGCTTGAATGATTCATGATCAGTATGGATCACAAACTCTTTAGGCCAGAGATAGTGTTGCCATGTTTGCAAAGCTCCAACCAAAGCATAGAGCTCTTTGTCATAAGTTGGGTAATTCAGCGTAGCTCCTCCAAGCTTTTCACTAAAGTAAGCTATGGGTTTCTTCTCTTGCATCAGCACAGCCCCAATACCTACACCAGAAGCATCACACTCAATTTCAAAAGTCTTTAAGATATCAGGTAAAGACAAGAGGAGTGCGTTTGTAAGCTTCCCTTTCAAGGTTATAAACGCTTCTTCCTGAGCTTCCTCCCACTTGAATCCAACGTCCTTCTTGATTACTTCAGTAAGTTGTGCAGCTATGGTGCTAAAATCTTTCACAAAGCGCCTATAGAAACCTGCCAGTCCATGAAACCTTCTCACTTCTCTAACCGTCTTTGGACTAGGCCATTCTCGGATCGCTTTGACCTTCTCCTCGTCAACTTTTATACCATCTGCACTTACAACAAAACCTAAAAAGACTAGGTTACCTGTACAAAACGTGCATTTCTTCAGATTGGCAAACAATTTCTCCTTCCTAAGAACATCTAAAATCTTTTTCAGGTGCAAAACATGTTCATCTAGACTCGTTCTATAAACTAAGATATCATCAAAGTAAACAAGAGCAAAGACTCCAATGAAACTTCTCAGAACGTGATTCAGGAACCTCATGAAAGTGCTAGGTGCATTTGTTAGCCCAAATGGCATAACTAACCATTCATACAAACCATGCTTTGTTTTTTCAATGCAGTTTTCCATTCATCTCCTTCTTTCATGCGAATTTGATGGTAACCACTTTTAAAATCTATCTTAGAAAAGATGCTAGAACCATGTAACTCATCAAGCATGTCATCAAGTCTAGGAATAGGATGGCGATACTTTACACTGATGTTATTGATGGCTCTGCAATCCACACACATGCGCCAGCTTCCATCTTTCTTTGGCACAAGTAAAACTGGTACATCACAAGGGCTCATACTCTCTCTGATATGCCCTTTCTCCATGAGCTCACTAACTTGTCTCTGAAGCTCCTTTGTTTCCACAGGATTGGTCCTATAAGCTGGACGGTTTGGCAATGAAGCTCCTGGTACAAAGTCTATATGGTGCTCAATTCCACGAATTGGTGGCAATCCCTTCGGGTTGTCTTCAGGAAAAACATCTTCAAAGTCCTGCAAAAGAAGAGTTATTTCACTCGGCAGCACCGGTGCAAAGTCAGTCAAACTCATAAGAGTTTCTTTATAAACAAACATAAGTAAAGGTTGTTTTGAAAGCAAAGCACTCTTAACCTCACTAATCCTCACAAAAAAGTTTGAATGCCTCACGGGTTTGCTCTCACAGGGTTTTGACTTGGCTTTTCTCAGACTCTCATTCTTTTTCTTGTATGAAGTGTTTAGGGGGTCGCTCAAAGTGTTTGATTCTTTTATGTTCTTAAGTAACAACTGGTCTTGATATACCTGATGTGGTGTCATCAGAATCAGTATGATCTTTCTCCCCTTGAACTCAAAAGAATGTCTATTGGTGAATCCATCATGTGTCACCTTTCGATCAAACTGCCATGGCCTTCCAAGAAGAATGTGGCCTGCCTCCATAGGTAACACATCGCATAGGATCTCATCCACGTACCTGCCTATGGTTATGGGAACCAATACTTGGCTGCTCACTTTCATTTCTCCAACATCATCAAGCCACTGAAGTTTATAAGGCTTTGGATGTTTCCTTTCTTTCAANGCCTATGGTTATGGGAACCAATACTTGGCTGCTCACTTTCATTTCTCCAACATCATCAAGCCACTGAAGTTTATAAGGCTTTGGATGTTTCCTTTCTTTCAAGCCGAGCTTTCTCACCATTGTTTCACTCACCACATTGGTACAACTGCCTCCATCAATGATGACGCTACAAACCTTGTCTTGTACATGGCACCTTGTGTGAAACAAGTTCTCTCTTTGCTCCTGCTCGTTTGATTTAGACTGCACCCTTAGTGATCTTCTCGTCACTAACAAATCTCCTACAGCCGGAATATCATGATATTCCTCTGATGGCAATGAATCAGAAACGACTTCTTCTACCTGTGATTCGATCTCTCCATTATCTAGAAGAATCATGGTCTTCTTATTAGAACATTCATTGGCGTAATGCCCTCTTCCTTGGCATTTGAAACAGATCAAATCTCTGGTTCTGGATCTTGATGCTTCAGCTTTGCCTTTATCGAATTGATTGGCAATAAAAGGTTTAGATTCTACCTTTCGAGTGGTGATGGGTTTCTCTGTCCTTGTGTAACTCTGCTTAGTGTTAGACACTCCAACTCCATAAGTAGGTCGAGAAGTACCCTTCCTTTTAAGCTACTGCTCCACTAGAATTGCTTTGTGTAGCATTTCCTCAATCTCCACATAATGCTGCAACTCAAGTCTGTCTTGCACATCCCTGTTTAGTCCACTCAAGAACCGAGCCATTGTAGCTTCTCTATATTTAAACACATCAGCCCTTATCATAAGATACTCCATCTCTTGATAATAATCTTCAACATTACGGCTGCCTTGTGTTAATCTCATTAGTTTCTGATGAAGCTAACGGTGGTAATGGCTAGGAACAAACCTTCTTCGCATAATAGCTTTCATCTCTGCCCAAGTCTCTATTGGATGTTCCCCATTTCATCTCCTAGAGGTAACCAACTGATCCCACCAGCTTAATGCATAATCATAAAACTCTGTGGCTGCCACTCGTACCTTGTTATACTCGGTATAGTGTTGGCAATCAAACACAAGTTCTATCTTCCTTTCCCACTCTAGATAGGTGTATGGATCATTCCTTCCATGAAATGGTGGAATTTTGAGCTTTAGACCTCCAAAATTATCATCACGTTGCCTTCTGCCTTCTCTTTCACGCCGAGGTCTCCTTCTGCTCCCTTGAGACGAGCGTCCATCATGATTGTAGTAGTCATCATCCACTTTGACCCTTGCTTGTCTAAGTTGTTCTCTTGCCCTTTCAACAGGCACATCTTGAGGTTGTCTTTGTCTTGCCTCTGCTCGCACCTCCTCTAATCTTTCATAAACCCCATTCATTTCTATTCTCAGCATCCGTTGCATTTCTCCCATCATTGCTTGCAACTGCAAGTTTGGAACTGCTTCTCTTTCTTCATTGCTGTTATTTCCATCGTGGTTAGACATGATTGTTTCCCTGCAAAACTCAACAAACAGATTAAAAGTAAAAGCCTCTCACAAGTGTTTACTCTCCAAGTGTTTACTGAAATCTCAAGAGTTCTAAAAGAACAGAAACCAATAAAATCCAATGGTAAATCCAAATCACAACAGAAGAAGAAGATGAGAAGATAGATAGTTTAAGAACCATCTTTTTTTTTTTTTTTATATCAACNAAGTGTTTACTGAAATCTCAAGAGTTCTAAAAGAACAGAAACCAATCAAATCCAATGGTAAATCCAAATCACAACAGAAGAAGAAGATGAGAAGATAGATAGTTTAAGAACTTTTTTTTTTGTATTGCTAGATTAACCAAGCCTCTGATTTTCGTTTTTTTTTTTTGATCAATGAATTTTTTTTTTTTTTTGATTTATGGCTGGTTAACTAGATAGATAGACAGAAAAGAATACAGAATTTCGAAAAAGAAGATGAAGAGATGAGAAGATGAAAAACAGAATGAATACCGAACTTAAGACTTAAGAGTGTGCTCTGATACCACTTGATGCGATCCTCCCAAGGATTATTGCACTCTTTAGTTGGTAGATGGATAAGTCTAGATTCAACGGACTGTGAAGCCACGAAGAACAAGGAAATGAATCGAATGTTCGCACAGGAGTTGCGGAAGGCTCCTGATATTCCACCAGACCCCTTGGATATGACACACCAAGACGGATCAAGTTGTGAAAGTTGGATTTTACACACCAAACAATCGGTTTGTTCAAAGAGAACAAATGAGAATCAGTTTTCAAAAGGTTTATAAAAAAGATGATTCTGATTATTTTGATGGTATTACAAGAGTACTTATAAGAAATACTTTGTAGAAAACTAGACAAAATGTGTTAAAAACTAGGCGACAATAACTAAGGAAGACCAAGACCAAAGACTAAATGAGTTGAATGACTCTTGAGCTACATTCCCTTCCCTTGGTCGAAATCCCCTCCTTTGGTCGAATTTTATAAGGTTATGAATAAACTTTATAAAGTTTATGAATCAATTTGCCTCATTAAAACCTTTCCTGGAAAATCCAATGGGAAAAACCAAGGACAAGGAAAAAAAGTACAAATGATCACATCCTTTATAAGCTTTATAAGAATTCGGATTTATAAGCTTTACTCCGGATTTATAAGCTTTTGAGACTTTCTTATAAAATGTTTACAAGTCTGCCGTGTATTCTCAGAAGTCTGCTGTGTATTCTAAGAAGTCTGCTGTGTAATTAAAATCAGGATGGTTTTAACTTCTTCTCCTTTTTGGGTGATCTTAACGTACCTTTACGTACGTTGAAGGTGTTGGCTATAAGACCAATCCATCTTCCTCTCATTTCATGACACACGTACCAAAAAATGCACACAAACTCCTTCCTCTTTTATTTGTTGTGTCTAAGAATACAACATATTGCTAGGTTCGTATATTGCAGAATAGTATATTGTGTGGTTGTATCATGAGATTCTGATTGCATAAAACCGTCACACTACCACACACAAACACTTCATTGTTCATCCCTTATCGATATTATTGTAATTTTGATTTTGTTTTTATCAATACATAAAACATATGTTCAGTTTTGCCATATCGTAGAAATTGTGGTCTTACATACCACAAGCTTAAGCTTTATAAACTATTTGAAAAATATATGAGAAATTTTCTTTTGATTCCAATCGGGAGCTTTATGAGAAGAGAATCTCGTATTCATGAATGATGAGGATATTACTTATGCGTCAGTTATATAAGTTTCTTGTTTAAATGATGATATATTTATTGTTTTAGATTGTATTGTGTATAAATTTCAAATTATACATAATTTGTTTGAAATCATATGATATTATAGACGTTATAGAGGAAAAAAAGTCGACATTGGATATGTATTTAGTAGATCTGAAGATAGAGATTAAAAATCATCCCAATTTTAATGTTGTGCATTATTAAAAAAAATGAAAAGAAAATATGTATCGTTTGACGCGCTGACATAAATGAAAATGGACGTACTCCACAATCCCATCACAACATTGTGGCTTCTGAATCTTTCTTCACTAATAGATCTCACGTAATAAACCAATACCAAAGTCGACTTTCTTTCTAGCAACATTCAAGCTTGTAATATATTGAGGTGGTGGTTCTCGTTCTTCTTGTTTTTCTTATCTTTAATCTAATAAGAATAAGGGGAAAAAGACATGAGAAAAAACTGAGGCACTATCTTTTGTTCGTGTATGTTATTAAATAAGTGGAGTGGCAATGACTTTGTTTGTGTATGCTTATATTATTAATGAGAGGAGTGGGTCATCCTCTTTTCTACTTGTGGATACAAAGAAAATATTTTTTGTTCTTTCTGGTAAAAGTTTTGTAGGTTTGTTGAGTTTTGATTTGGTATGCGAATATGCGACCTGTATTTTTTCGGTTGATGTATTATTAATCATTTTCTTGTCTGATCACTTGATTATAAAGAAACCTTTATTTTATTTTTTAAAGTAGAAACTTCAAAACAGCTTTGGTTAGATTTCGTATGTGGTTCTGTTAGATTCTTTTGCCTGAGTGTGGCTTTGTTCAGATACCAAACCCAATCACTGTCCTTTTCACCTTCCCATCTCTCTTAATTCCTCCTTTTATTAGCTTCTCTTCTCCCACACACCAGTCACTATCTTCATTATTATTATCTTAGATTCAAGTGGAGTTCTGGGTATTGAGCTAAAATCCTTAATAACAAGAATGCCGTCAAAGAATGATCGGTTCTCTTCCTATTCATATTCTTCTTTTTCTTCTTCCACATCTTCTTCCCAGCTAAGTACTCCAAAGTAGGTGCCTTAATGAGGTTAATCAAGTCTAAATGATTGTTATTTAGTATTTTAATGTAATTTAATTAAAATTTGGGTTTGTATTCATTTTTCAGAATATTTCAAAAAGGATCTTCAGAAGTCATTGTAAGTTGTTATTACTAATATTCATCTACTTGAATCTCTTGATGAATTGATATATTTATTTATTTTTTGAAATCATGGTTCTTTTTGTACCCAAAGAAATCTCCTCTCTCGGATGTCGAGAAGGCCAAGTGCAGCTTTGGTTTCTCAACGCCTAAGGTCAACTTCACACTTCATGCTTGTACGTACAATTAAGCGAGTTATTTTGATTGGCGCTAGATTTAGTAATTTCTACACTACAAAAAAACAGTTACGGCCAAAATCGTTTGAAATCTGTAGGAAATTATCATTTTGTAGAAATACTGTCAGAATTTCCCTTGTTTTTTTGTAGCGCTACATTGTCTTTGATTTCTCCCTATTTGAATTTTGTCTAACTATAAATTCCAGAACTATGTTTTCTGAGATTTATTTTGTAAACCTTAATTTTTAGTTTGAATTTTTGTAGACAAAGAACAAAAAATACATACATGTGCGCTCATCTGCTTATGGGGGCTCTGAATTTTGCAGTCTAACGAAGAACTGAAGAAGGAGATCGCAGAGCTTGACACAAAGATCATACTGTTAGAGCGATATCTTCTCTCGCTCTATAGAACATCTTTTGGAGATTATTTGCCTTCATCATTGTTACCAAATGATTCTTTGCTTCCTCCATTGAAGCCATACACGACAAAGTTTCACAATGACAGTGTCTCTTCTTTGTCTGATATATCTCGCTCGTCAAGCTTCAAACCGTTATCTGAAACGGTGAATAATCTTAATTTGAAGATGCACATAATTATGTAGTTGCATGTTCTTTTTTCATTAATATTAGTTTGTGAATGTGAAATGTTTCAGGACAAGATAAAAAGATCCGAGTCTAGTCACCCGAGTTTAGCGGATCTTCTTGGTCTTAACACTCTCAATCCTAATAAACTCTCTGAAGAGATTGTGAGACTTATTTGTGTGATACACTTTAAACTGTCAGACAAGGAACATAGCAGATTGGTCAAGAACTCAAAGAATGTGGAGTGTGGACAGGAACTTGGAGTTGTTATCCATAAGCTTTACCTAGATGAGGAAAATTTGAAGTCCGTAGAGAGCTTGCTTCAGAATTTCAGGTAACATTACGTGATAAAAAAGAAAAGAAAGGTTTATTTCATTACATAGATTTTAAAGTGGCTTACTCCTTTTAGAACTGACTAAATGCAGATCGTTGGTTCAGAAGCTTGAGAAAGTCGATCCAACAAGGATGTCTCGGGAAGAGAAACTTGCGTTCTGGATCAATATTCATAATGCTCTGGTGATGCACGTAAGCAAATTAGCAAATCCTAGTGGCCTAATATGTTTTTCAACACCTTTTGTTATCATTATGATCTAAAAGTGGAGTGCTCTTACAGGCGTATCTAGTATATGGAATCGGTGAAAATACAACAAGCACAATGATCTTGAAGGTTTGATATATGAATCTATTTCTTCTATCGATTGTTTTGTGGTCAATGATCGTCAGAGAGTTTAAGCAATTGTATTTTTAATCTGTCCAGGCAGCATTTATCATAGGTGGGGAGCGGGTGAACGCATATAATGTCCAGAGTTCGATATTGGGCATTCGTGCATTCCATTCACCATCAGTAAGTTTATTATGACTTCAATTGTTTGTTGTCTTTGCATTAGTTTTTCTCAAGTAAAACCATAGTATTTAGTATTTAACTGAAATTCCTTTACTAATTGTAAATGCAGATGCAAAAGAGTTTATCCTACGCAAGAATATTTAAGTGAAACTAGCAATATTTTGTTAAATCGATTTCTTTATGAAACTATTACAAATAATCATCTTCATATACTTATTTCAAGTATAAAATTTGACGTGTTTTACACGTTTCTTGTTTGGTCATGAAAGCGTTTACGGACGTTGTTTTCACCAGCTAGGAGTTCAAAGACAAGTAGCAGTGGCCACACATATGCGTTGGAGTATGCCGAACCACTTCTTCATTTTGCCCTCTCTACTGGAGCATCATCCGATCCAATGGTACTATGCCGACTCAATTCTTTTCCCCTTTTGATCTACTCAGAAACAGAGTTGCCCAATTCGAAAAACAATGTAATGGTTTCATCAGGTACGAATTTATACAGCCGAGGGAATCTTTCAAGAACTTAGGCAAGCAAGAGACGGTTTTATACAGACAAGTGTTGGATTTGAGAAGGATACAAGGATTCTATTGCCAAATATTATTTACAACTTCACAAAGGATACTTATAAGGACAAGGCGGAACTATTCAATACCATAATGGAGTGCCTAACAGATACACAAAGAACGAAAATGAGAACAGTTGTGAAGAAAATACAAGATAGATACATCCAATGGATTAAGCACGACTCCAACTTCCGTTATACCATCCATTGTGAAATCGTGAGAGACGGTCTTGGAATTTAACCGCTATCTTTTATACTTGTGTATCTCACTAGTAGAAATTTCTCGTATAGCTACAAAAGAGCTATGGTCATTCTGTGACTTTTTTTTATTTTCAAATTAACTACAAAATAAACCACTAAAAAGTACTTAAAAACAAAAAAAAAACCTGTGGTAAAACTAGTAACGAATTATGTCAAAAGAAAAAAAAAACTAGTCACGAATTATTCATAGATATTTTGTTGCTATGTTTGCCACGATTTTGCCACGATTTTGCCACATAATTAATATCCATGGCCATATAATCACAAAGATGATTTTGTGGCTAAACAGTGACAACTTTTCCACGATTTTGCCATGAAAAACTATAATGGTTATTTTGTGGCTATATTATAGCCATGAAAAATAGATAAATTGTTAATTCGTTACTAAATTTTAGCCACAAAAGTATAAGTAGGTATTATGTGGCTATATTTTTATGCATATAAAACCAAACCGTTCCTAACTATCCACATATCTCATTTCCTCTTCCATTATATTTGCTTCTCTTGCATCTTTTTCTCCCCAGTTCTCATTTTTTTAATCATAGTGGATAGATCGATGTATCGATCCAGTAAGAAATTGCGTATGATAAGAGTTTACCGAAGAGGTTATTTAATGTATTTTTTTTTTTGCATTTGCTTGTAATCAAGCGTCTTACTAAGATTGAAACTTTGTATGGTGTCCTTGTGTGCTGTGTAAAAAACCGAAAGTAACGCGATGTAAGAACTGTATCTGGCCATTTTTATGAGTGGGATTTAAAAAAAAATTACTATGTTTGATCTAGCCATGAAGAATATTGTTATGATGTTGGCGAATCCTCGAGGTCAGTGATGTACAGGGTTTAGAGCTGCGTTTTAAGAATTATATTTATAACCCTAATAGCCTGCAAGAGCACATATGTGTGTTGTAGTACTAGGGGTTGAATGATACAAACCTAGATACCAGCATCGAGCAAGCTAGTCTAGTCCCGATGATGAGACAAGCACCAAGGACGCGATCCGGAACTAAAGACTTGACCGAGAGCTTTAATCAAGCCGTGGAAGCACTTCTAACCAACAAAGAGCTACAAGACATTACGTCCCAGCTCGACAAGCTAAGCATCTCAAGGGAAGCGGCTATAGCAAACGCCGAGCTAGAGGACCATGGCCTTATGCCCATCACGGACCCAAGCGACAAGCCTCAATAAGATGTTATCTACACCAGCCACGGTCCAAATATTAAAAGCATGGGTTATATCAAGGAATGGCCGGTTATATAAGAGAACAAAGGGGTTTCCTTGTTCAGCATTAATCGACTCAATTGATCAAACCGAACGCGGCCAATTCATCTAAACCGACCGGCCGAGGTAAGTAGTTAAATACATTCCATATGGTTATTTAAGCTAATAAAAACTTTGGGTTATCTTTGTTTTAGCTTAGTAGTTTTTTATTTCATTTAAACTTTAGTATAAGGCGCCACAATTTTATTTTGCATTTTCGTTTAAGGCTTTTGTTGGCCGAGTTGATTAGCCTACGGGCTTTGTATTTGTTTCAAGTCCCCTAGAAGGGCAAAGTTGTTCGAACTGTTTATAAAGTCCCCTCACAGCCGTGTATCTTTTACAACTTATCAATAAAGCACCGGACTTTCTTCAGGCAAGAAAACACTAGCCGTCGGCTAAACCCTCCCTAGCTAATCTTGTGCGAATAATCTTGAGCTTGAGAGATCGGTCTTATCAAAGTTTCCTCATCAACTTTGTGGCGACAATCGATCCATCTTGTTACAAACCGTACCGTCACCCATTGATCCAAACGAAAAGAGTTGAACAGCCAGTCGTTTAGATCCCATACTTGATCCACTGCCGTCCATACGCCATCCACCGATTGTAGCCGAGAGTGTTGAACAACCAGCGGCCCAATCCCACCATCCATACACGGATCACGCTTGTGATCTTGTGTCATCTGGTATCAGAGCCGAAAGGCTCCCAATCAGGTGTACTCTATCCTTGTTATCCCTGTTTTTCATTGCTTGTTTTCGCATCTGTTCGTTTACATTGTCTCTGCGTTTGTGTTCTTATTTCTGCATCTAGTAATCACCATAAAAATAAATAAAAAATAAAAAAATATATATGCTGCTTGCATATTTGTTCTTGTTTACATCCCTATTCAAAAAAAATATATAAAAAGGGCGTCGAATATGTTTGCTTGCCGTGTTTACTTGCTTCGTTTTGTTTGCGTCTCATTTAGCCGTGCATCCTGTTCATCTCGTGTTCTTAGTTATTCTGCTTTTGATTCATATTACAAACGAAAAAGCCAAAAAGATTTGTTAGCATTAATTTGTTTCCTTTTTAGCCTAGTTGTCGTATCACATTCACCTTGCTTAGCACGCACTTGCCTTATTTGTTAGCACGGGTCATATTGCACTTACATTAAACCGTGTTTACATATTCCTGTTCGTGTGAACCGTATTGAACCGTTTTACGCTTAAGTCATAAACCGGAGACTACTAGCTAGGGATTAGTATAACTTTCGGGTCTCTATCCTTATCTTTCATATTTCGAGCTTTTGATACTTTGTTACTCTTTCAAGAACCAATGGAGAACGTCGACCATCATAACGCTATGGCGCAGCTACTGGATGCCATGAGAGGCATTAGTGAACGGATGACCCTGCTGGAGCAACGGGTACCAGCCGCAGCTCCACCCCCACTAGCCGCCGCCAATGGCCCTAGGAACCGTGACCGAGCACCACAACATCAGGGAGACAGTGGCGCGGAGAGTGACATGCCAAGCCTGGAAGATGATAATCCCCCTCCGGCTAATCATGACCGTCCGGCTAGAAGGAATGAGAGGGAGAGGGACAGATACCGGGGAAGGAATCGAGGAGACCGAGACCCAGAGGAGGAACAACCTTGCCTTGGAGGCAAGGATCTCAAACTAAAGGCCCCGACCTTTGCGGGAAGAGTCAATCCCGAAGCTTACATTGACTGGGAGAGACGCATGGAGTACATTTTCGAGTACTATAACTACTCCAACGCAAGGAAGATCTCCCTGGCCGCAGCTCAACTCACCGAGAACGCACTGTCCTGGTGGGATAGAGAAGTGTCCGAGAGACAACGCCACCAGCACGGCCAAGTTAACACTTGGGAAGAGATGAGATATCAAATGAGGAAGAGGTATATCCCTGCCTACTATCACCGCGAGCTACAGAAGCGATTCCGGAAGCTCACTCAAGGATCTAAGTCCGTGGAGGAGTACTTTGAAGAATTCGAGACATTGAAGAACCGCTTGGAGACTGGAGATACAGAGGAGACTCTTATGGCCCAGTTCTTGGACGGACTACATGACCGGATTACAAGAAAGGTGGAGAGATAAACCTACCGAGACTTGTACGAACTTCTACACTTAGCTGTTCAGGCGGAGCAGCATATCAAGAGGAAGACAGCCTCTACCGCACGCACAAGACCAACTTGGAGTTCCCAGCCAAGAAGCATAGACAAGAGGAAGGCCATAGACGTTGCTTCTAAGCTCAAGAAGCCTGCTGCCGAGACATCTAAAGGAGCAAAGTCGGAGGCTAGCAAGCCTCAAGCTCAGCGAGCCAGAGACATTACTTGCTTCAAATGTCAAGGAAAGGGTAACTATGCACGGGATTGTCCTAATCAACGTGTAATGATACTCAAGGACAGTGGCGAGTACGAATCTCAAGACGAGGCCGAAGCCGAGCCAATGGAGTTCGGGAACGAAGTCACCGACTATCCGGACGAGGGAGAGATACTAGTCACCATGAGATCACTCAGCACGTTCTTTGATCCAGAGACATTGCAATGGGAGAACATCTTCCATTCTCGGTGTACTATCAACTCCAATATATGCAGCCTGATCATAGACGAAGGATCGTGTACCAACGTGGCGAGTAAGTACTTGGTAGACAAGCTAGGTCTAGAGAAGACAAAGCATCCCTGCCCTATAGACTCAAGTGGCTGAATGATGAGACGGAGCTGAAGATAGGAGAACAAGTTCTTGTGCCATTCAGCATAGGGAAGTATGCAGATCAAGTCCTCTGCGATGTAGTGCTTATGAAAGCCGGCCATATCTTGCTTAGCAGGCCCTGGCAATTCGACAAAGAGACTCAGCACAACGGCTGTACCAACTTCTACAGCTTCACGTATAACAAGTGCAAGCACAACCTTGCCCCACTTACCCCACATGAGGTTTTATACTTGCAAAAGGCCATGGACAAAGGATCCAAGGTAAGTAAAACCAACCTTTACGTATCATCTAGCCACTTATCTCTGTAAGTGTGTAGTTGTTTATTTCGATGATATATTGATTTACAGCTCAAGTTTATCTGACCATATTGTGCATCTTGAAAAGGTTCTAGAAACGTTAAGACTAGAGGGATTATATGCGAACCTTAGCAAATGTACTTTCTGCACTGATCAATTGGTATTTTTAGGCTTTCTTGTTAGTTCACAGGGTCTAAAGGTGGATGAGGATAAGATTAAGGCCATCCAGGATTGGCCCACGCCCACCACCATTGGTCACGTCCGGATTTTCCATGGCTTAGCGAGCTTCTACCAGAGGTTTGTCAAGGACTTCAGCACCATTGCTGCCCCTTTGACATCTGTCATCAAGAAGAACGTTGCTTTCGCTTGGGGACCCGAGCAGGATCAAGCTTTCCAGAAGCTTAAGGACAGCCTCACGCATGCTCATGTCCTAGTTCTACCGAACTTTGACAAGACATTCGAGGTTGAATGTGATGCATCAGGGACTGACATTGGCGCTGTGCTAACTCAAGGAGGGAAGCCAGTAGCGTTCTTCAGTGAGAAACTCAATAGAGCCACGCTTAACTACCCTACCTATGACAAAGAGCTATATGCCCTGGTAAGATCACTGGAAACTTGGCAGCATTACCTTTTAACTAAAGAGTTTGTTATTCAAACATATCATGAGACTCTTAAGTACCTGAGAGGATAAACAACTCTGAAGAAAATGCATGCAAGGTGGCTAGAATTCGTGGAGACCTTCCCTTATATCATCAAATACAAGAAGGGAAAGGAGAACATTGTGGCCGACGCTTTGTCCAGAAGTCATGCGTTGATCTCCACAATGGAGGCCAAGATCATGGGCTTTGAGCATTTAAAGGAACTATATGCAGAAGACCCTGACTTTGACGAGTTATACAAGCAATGCACCCGAGGAGCCTACGGACCATTCTTTAAGCATGAGGAGTTCCTGTTTAAAGACAAGAGACTGTGCATTCCTCAAAACTCAATGCGTGACCTGATCATCCGAGAAGCACATGAAGGAGGACTCATGGGGCATTTTGGCATAGACAAGACTTTGAGCATTGTGGTCGAACACTTCTTTTGGCCTCATCTCAAACGTGATGTGCAGCGCTTCTGCTCCAAATGCATCATCTGCCTCAAAGCAAAATCCAGGACACATCCTCAGGGCTTATACATTCCCTTGCCTATTCCTGACCTACCATGGGTAGACATTTCGATGGATTTTGTCTTAGGTTTGCCAAAGATCAGGAACAAGGACTCGATCTTTGTAGTATTAGACAGGTACTCAAAGATGGCGCATTTCATCCCTTGTGCCAAGACAAATGATGCTACTCAGATTGCCGATCTTTTCTTTAAAGAGATCGTGAGGATACATGGACTACCAAGGACGATTGTCTCGGATAGAGACACCAAATTCCTAAGTCATTTCTGGAGAACCTTGTGGAGAAAGCTAGGGACCAAGCTTCTCTTTTCCACGACTTGTCATCCACAGACAGGTGGACAAACTGAGGTTGTAAACCGCACTCTCTCAACCCTTTTAAGGGCCACGGTTGGTAAAAATCTTAGGAATTGGCTTGACTGTTTACCGTTTATTGAATTCGCTTATAATCGTGTGCCACACTCTGCTACTAAGATCTCGCCATTTGAGATTATGTATGGTTTCAGGCCAATGGCTCCAATAGACCTTGCACCCCTGAGACCGAGAGAACAAGTGAATCAAGATGGAGTTAGAAAGGCCGAGGTAATGAAAAAGATGTTCCAGAAGGTCAAGGAGAACATAGAGAAGAGAAATGAGCACTACAAAAAGAATGTTGACAAAGGACGCAAGGAAGTAACCTTTGAGCCCGGAGATTGGGTCTGGTTACACATGAGGACGGAGAGATTTCCAAACCAGCGGAAATCCAAGCTTGCACCGCGGGGAGATGGCCCTTTCAAAGTCCTCAAGAAGATCAATGACAACGCCTATGAGATAGAGCTGCCAGGTGAGTTTAACATCTCTAGAACTTTCAATGTTTCTGATTTGTTACCTTTTGATGCAGGAGAATCAATTCTGAGGACAGAACCCTCACAAGAAGGAGAGGATGATACAAACCTAGATACCAGCATCGAGCAAGCTAGCCTAGTCCCGGTGATGAGACAAGCACCAAGGATGCGATCCGAAACTAAGGACTTGGCCGAGAGCTTTAATCAAGCCGTGGAAGCACTTCTCACCAATAAAGAGCTACAAGACATTACGTCCCAGCTCGACAAGCTAAGCATCTCAAGGGAAGCAGCTATAGCAAACACCGAGCTAGAGGACCATGGCCTTATGCGCATCACGGACCCAAGCGACAAGCCTCAATAAGATGTTATCTACACCAGCCACGGTCCAAATATTAAAAGCATGGGTTATATCAAGGAATGGCCGGTTATATAAGAGAACAAAGGGGTTTCCTTGTTCAGCATTAATCGACTCAATTGATCAAACCGAACGCGGCCAATTCATCTAAACCGACCGGCCGAGGTAAGTAGTTAAATACATTCCATATGGTTATTTAAGCTAATAAAAACTTTGGGTTATCTTTGTTTCAGCTTAATAGTTTTTTATTTCATTTAAACTTTAGTATAAGGCATGTTGGCCACAATTTTATTTTGCATTTTCGTTTAAGGCTTTTGTTGGCCAGTTGTTTAGCCTACAAGCTTTGTATTTGTTTCAAGTCCCCTAGAAGGGCAAAGCTGTTCGGACTGTTTATAAAGTCCCCTCACAGCCGTGTATCTTTTACAACTTATCAATAAAGCTCCGAACTTTCTTCAAGCAAGAAAACCCTAGCCGTCGGCTAAACGCTCCCTAGCTCATCTTGTGCGAATCATCTTGAGCTTGAGATATCGGTCTTATAAAAGTTTCCTCATCAACTTTGTGGCGACCATCGATCCATCTTGTTACAAACCGTTCTGTCACCCATTGATCCAAACGAAAAGAGTTGAGCAGCCAGTCGTTTAGATCCCATACTCGATCCACTGCCGTCCATACGCCATCCACCGATTGTAGCCGAGAGTGTTGAACAACCAGCGGCCCAATCCCACCATCCATACACGGATCACGCTTGTGATCTTGTGTCATTGAACCACGCGGATGATCTCACTAAAAACAAAAGAATGTTAGAGCGACCAAAGACGAAAAAGGGGTTTTAGCTTTGTGTCATGGTTGTTGTGGGACGAATTTAAAGGCGATGCAATGAAATAAATAAGGTTATGCGACTAGATCTAAGCAATACAGGAAAAGAAAAACTAACTAATCTAAGCTAATCTAGGCGCAAAAAGGAAATGAAAGTGCGGAATGGAAATCAATGGAGACGAATCTAAGTTAAGCAAAAAGTGAATAGGAGATTTAGACAATAAAAGAAAAGCGTTAGGTTCTGCTCGAGAAATCTAAGGGGTTGTAACTAGAAATCAAACAAGAATCAAAAGCAAAGCAAACGAGATGAGCTAATGTAATATAAACATAATTATGTGAATTAGCTTCAATTATTAAAACTGATGTAACTGTTTCGTTCTTTAACATCATTATAACAAAATCGATACAAAATTATAAATTTACATCAACTAAATAATTGATGTAACTAATGATTTTGGTTAACATCATTTAGAAAATGATATAAAATTTATATCAGTTAAAAGTGATGTAACTAACGTTTTTTACTTTATCCCACATTGCTAATAGATGAAGAAGTTAAAGAGAAACCATCTCTATATATATTGAAAATTAAATATCTAATATTCATATTTATTGGTGAATAAAAATAATTCTTTTTATTTGGTTTTAACCAATAAGATTAATTATATAAAAATAAATAACATAATTATTACAATCAATTATGAAAACTCGCATAAATTTAATATAAATTATATACAAGTGATAGTAATATTTTAAATCATATATTTTAAATGATACAAATATTAAGTCAGTTATTGTAAATGATACAACTATTAAAATCACTTATTAAAATTGACGCTAATTTGAATATCAATTATTATAATCGTCACAAATACTAACATCATTTTTAAAAATTGATATAAAAGATAACATCAGTTTTTTGTAATTGACACATATTAAAATCAATTATAACAATCGATACAAAAATAAAATATATTTGCATCGGTTGATAACTAACTGATGTTAATTATTTGCATCACCACAAACAGAGTCACTTTTCTAAGTGATGTAAGATTCATTTGCATCAATTATAAGTAATACAAAAATATATAATAAATGATACAATTCACCTCCTTTTTTGTAGTGGAGGCCTATATTCTCTAAACTTGAATCACTAGTTTTATGATTTATTTTTTATCATAAAATAAATCGTCTATGCTTTAACTACTCTGTAAGTATGCTTTCGTATCTTATGATGCAATTAAATATGCAATATCAGTTCGAGTTCTTTATAACATTCACGACACTCTGTAAATATGCTTTCGTATCTTACGACGCGACCGCTCGTCTAAGTTAGATCCAGTGAATAAATTCAACACGTTAGCAGCTTTAAAAAATCCTAAGATCAGTTTCTAATTCACGACGCTAGATCCATGCAATAAGAACAAATTTAGATCGAAATAAAACTCTAGAATATGGCTAAGGAATCAATCAGCCACTTGTCTAAAAACAGTTAATGAAATTCTCCTTTCGATTGAACGCTTAAGAACCCAACAAAATTAAACCACTCTTAACATAATTAAAAGAAGTGGAAACACAAAATATGAATGCATGATTGAATAAATAGATAAAAAGAAAGAGGGTTCAAGATATGAATCTATTCTCCTCAAAGAACAAAGAACCTAAAACTCTTGGTGGCTGTGTATCTCAATGGTGGCACACAAAATTAGGTCCTAAAACATAAGTTTTTATATTTCTTGAAGTCTTGATGGTCTTTCTTAGGTCTAACTTGAATAATACGGTAAGTGGCCTTGACGAGCTTTCCATACAGGCTTGTAATTTTCGTCTGAGGCTGGCTGGTCGAGAGGTGGTTCGTGGACTGGACGGGAGCTTGTTCGCCGGTCAACGTGGCTCGGTGCCATTTGACCGGTCGAGGGGTCTGTTGCAGACATGACAAACGAGACTTCTTGTGCTTCTTGTAACTTGAGATATAACCGTTGGGTCGTCCTCAAATCACTTCAGTGTGAAAGGTATTAGATCAGCCAATCTTTTCTTAAAAAAATCAGCTTGATAAAGATATGGAAAGGACTCCGCTTGATATTGAACTTGTGTCATCTCGCACATGCTCCGAATATATATGTTTTTCTCCGTTTTACATCATTTTTGCTAAATTAACCTGAAAAGAGTCTTGATCATATAAATACTCGAAATCTAATATACATGCAATGCATGTAAAACCGAGTGAAATACTTATTAAAGTGATCACTTATGATAGCTAAAATGTGTAAAATATTGGTGTTATCAGTCAGCTTCGTGGATGAGCAAACTACAATTTTTCAAGTTTTAGTTGATATTTATGAGTATTTTCCATACGTAAATGTTAACGTGGGACAAGAAGTGGCGTCACCCCATGAACTGGAGAATATGACGGAAACAACCAACGAAGAGTCATATCATGGTAGCGTTTTTGAGCTTTTGAAGCGTCCAATCAACCCCTTTATGATGGGTGTGCTGAAGAAATTTCTCAATTATATGTGGTTTCGCGTATGATGAAAGAAAAAACAGATTACAATTTGGTAGAGGCATGCGTGGATGAGATATTGCAGACTTTCAAATACGTTCTACTCAAGCCAAATAGAGCTTCAACATCATACTACAAGACGAAGAAGTTGACACAATCGCTTGGGCTACCTGTATATAAGATTGTTGTTTGCGAGGATAATATCGTTCTCTTTTTGAAGTCAAAAGATCAATAGACATTGCGTTGTCGGTTTTGTGGTAAAGATAATTACAACCCAAACCATAGGAAGATCAAAAAATCGACATAAGCAAAGAATGTTTATATTTTGATTATGGAGCGATTGAAGTTGTTATACCAATTAGAGACGACTGCATCCCATATGCGCTGGCATGGTGAACATATGTCTCCTGAAGGAGAAATGATCACTCGTCAGATGGAGCAACAAGGAGGCATTTTAATGTGGTATATCATAATTTCGTTGCTGAAAGTCACAATATTTATATAAGTTTGTCAGCATATGAGTTTAATCATGTTAGTATGAATGGTGAGGCACATTGGCTGTGATGGTAACTCCTTATCATTTACCCCTCAACATGTGCATGAAAATAAAAATCTAGATATTTACCTTCACTTGTTGATTGAAGAATTGCAGAGTATGTGGAGTGACAGTGTGGAAGCATATGATATATCAAGACAGCAAAAATTCACAATGCGAGCTGCCTTGATGTGGACCATTAGTGACTTTCCTGCTTATGGCATGTTGTCTGGTTGGATGATGCATGGCCGTTTAGTGTGTTCATATTGTCTAGATAAGTTACAAAAAGGAAAGAAACATAGTTGGTTTGATTGCCGTAGAATCTTTTTGCCTTGAGATAATCTTTATAAGCAAAATGTTCAAGCATTAAGACGAGGCAAAGAAATAGCAGATGATCTCCATTCCATTTTGTTTGTATGATTCATTAAAAGTATGATGATTTGTATAAATAGTTCGGTTGACAATTTTAACGTGAAGAGGGTCCAATTTTTTGGGTAATTATCGTTTAATGAATTTTTAAAAAAAATAACAACAACAATGCCATTAATTTTTAATTTTCCCAAATATATTGGCTTTTGAATATATTTACAAGTGTTGTCATTACCTTTTTTCATAGCTCCCAAGGGATATCCTTATGTTAAGAGCTATTCGCATATCACCGGGTAAATTTTCAAAATTACTTCCTTTTCAAACGAAGATTTGTTTACATAGTTCACTATATGTTTGAAATTATATAAATTCTTGGGAAAATCATCTCCTCTTAAATATATGCGTTAATCATAGTTTGGACAATAGATATTGAACAGACTTGAAGTGATGTTGAAATTATCCCTTGAAAGCATCGAATTTTCTATGATTACATAGTCTTCTCTACCTCAGCTTTACATCTGTTGTAGGACTGCGATATGTGTGCATCATGTCCACCATTGGCCTGCCTTTCATTTGCATTTCATCTGCTATCTCATTTATCATAGTACTCATGGGGTCGAAAGTTGCGATCCAAATTGGACTGCTTCTTAGTGATTTCGTCGAGCTTTAAATTTGTAAGTCCAAACTGCAAGTGCACAACATGCGATGTAGTACTAAGGGTATCGATCCACAAGGAGATGGTCAACTGCAAAACAGAGAAATAAGAGCAATCAAAGACGCAAAGAATTAAGGGTTTGGGGTTTGTGTCACGGTTTTGCAGAAAAGAAAGAAAGAAAGCCACGACTTAGATAGACGAGGGTGTCGACTAACTCTATAACAAACGGGAAAAAGAAGTTTAACTTAAAGATTTAAAGGAAATGAAGGCAAGCAGTGCAGGAAAAGTAAATATCTAAAGTGCGTAAATCTCAGGTAAATGCAGATGGGGGAAACAAGTTAGGGATCTCTTCGAGAAATCTATGAGGTTCTAACTAGAAATCAAACACACATCGAATCAAGCAAACGAGACTAGGTGATCTTCTCTATACTGGAATCACTTTGTAAATATCAGATGAAATTCATAAACGTTCACGTCTCTTCGCAGATATGCGTTAACATCCCTTAAAGCTTTGCTCGGTTAAGCTAGGTTTGGATGAAAGATTCAGCACGTTAATAGCTCTTACAATCCTAAAATCAAACTCTTGTTAATGTCGCTAGACTCATGCAATAAGAACAAGCTTACACACGAAAGAATATCATAATCTATGGCCTAGATAATGGATGCAACCAGTTTAAGAACAATTAATAAAATTCCCCATAGATCTCCGTAAAGAACATCAAACGAAAGTAAACTACTAGACATATAAGGAGTATAAATCGAGATTTATGAATGCATAACTTGTATAAATCGATAAGAAGTAAAGAGGGTTCAAGAAGAAATCAATATCCCTCGAAGAACAAAGTGAAACCGTGAAAAGAGATTCGAGGGAACGAAACAAAAGTGTCTAAGTGTGATGAACGTGATATCTAAAAAACTCTAAAACATCGAGTATATATAGGTCATCAAGCCCCCTTTGGCGTCACTTAGGTCTTGGCGTGCATTTGACGGCTTCGGGTTTGAGTTGGGCTGCAAATGGGCTTGGAAATCGCCTAGTTGGCTAGCTGCGCGAGCGTGGGCCGAGGCGCAGCCACTGGTCTTTTGGCTAAGCCGTGGCGCGGCCAACTTGCTCTTCTTGATGCTTGACGAACCTTCTTGCTTCTTTCATAACTTGAGATCCAACTGTGGGATTGGACTCAAACCACTTCGAGGTGAAAGACAGCTGATAAGGCTACCTTGTTTCAAAATATGAGTTTGATCTCGTGGTTGGAAGGTGAAACAAGACTTTTTAGTCTTGCTAGCAATTCCTCAATTAAGGTGGTAAAAAGGTTTAAGGTGATAAGCAACAATTAAAATAAGAAACACAACCTAAGAGAGAGACTACAAGTTCAATAATATGAAACTAAGTCTTAATTACTACTAATCAAGTACTAATGACGCAATTAACTACTAATTAGGATTATCAAATTACTAAAAACGAAACCTAGGGATGGAATCATTGATTTGGGCAATCAAATGGACAACCTTGCAATCATTTAAGCAACTAATCAAGCCTTCTCTATGCCTAGAACACTTAATAAAGACTAATCCATGATGTGTGGCACTAATCCCTTCACTAATCACCCTAATGAACTAATGATGTTTTAGCATTAAAATGATTAGCAAGCATTAATTACAAGTCTAAATGGCATGATAAACACCCTAGGCAACTAATATCTTAGGCTAGGAATGTAAATCTCTTATTAAGTTGGTTCAAGCATTTCATCAAACACTTGGTGGGTGTATGAAATGCTTATGATCCAAATAGCAAAAGATTAGCTATTTGGCATTAAGAACTACTTAATAAGAAGAGAGATGAAAGAATCTATCCTAGATTGCAAGATTGAACCATTAGAAAACCCTAAATCTAACCCATCCCCAAGTTCCTAAAGAACTACTCACTAATCATAGTTAAACCCATCAAATCAAAGATAAGAGAAAGGTTAAACATGATTAGAGAAAAGATTAATAGAAGTTCAAGATAGATATTGCATAAAACTTAAGGATCCAAAGAAAATACAAGGTTTTCTCTCAAAGAGGCTAAAAGTTTTTGACAAGACAAGAGAGAATAAAAGTTATCATAAAAATTAGGTCTAAAGAGTATTTATAGGAGGGACCCATAAAAGTGACAAGGAGGATTCGTCTGTGTTCGGATCGACCAGGTTCGTCGATCCAACTCATCGATCCGAACATCTGGAAATTTGGATCGACGACTTACGTCGATCCGTGTCGTCGATCCGAGCTCTGGTCGTCCGGCTTCTTCTTGACGTCTTGGTTCGGTTCGACGAGCTACGTCGATCGGTGTCATCGATCCGAACCCCTGGACTTGTGGTTCGACGAGCTACGTCGATCCGTTTCATCGATCCGAACCCCTGGACTTGCGGTTCGACGAGCTACGTCGATCCGTTTCATCGATCCGAACCCCTGGAAGTTTGGATCGGCGTACTCGTCGATCCAACACGTCGAACCAGCGCGAGAAATCTTCTCCTTCATCTTCTTGGTGACTCCTTTCTCCTCCAAGTGCTATGCAATCCTTCTCCAGCTCCATCCACGCCTCCATAGTGTCCTTTTCACCTGATCAAGACTCCAAATGCACCAAAACATGCAAAAGAACATGCAAAGAGATCCTAGACTCTAAATGATCGAAATGCAATACAATGATGCTAAATAAGGATCCTAAATGATGACAAACTTACACTAAATGGAGAGAAATATGATGCAAAATATAGACATATCAACTCCCCCAAACTTGCCTTTTGCTTGTCCACAAGCAAATGAAACACAAGCTAAGGAGAGAGGTTTGAAAGTGGGAGCTCAATATCCAAGATAGTTAACAATAATAATCAACTCAATATCCTAGTTCTTAATTCTAGAATGCATGTGAATACTTCCTACTCCAAAAGAGTTAGCCATGCCCATCTCAACATTCAAGTGTACTAAGAATTTAATCAAAACAAGTCTCCCTATCAAACCAACTCTTTAACATTCATTAAGATCAAAACCATGAATCATGACATTGCAAGGCTAGTGAATTCATTTGGTTTAAGGACTGGGTTTTGAGATAAAAATGATCCCAATTCATCCGGTTTTGCATTTAAGTAAGGGTAACACTCAAAAGGATTGAACTACATGCATAATGCTAAAGGTAAGAAACAAGTGATGCATACAAGGATAGACTATCATCAACCCGAAATACTATCAATGATCCAACACCCCTCTCATTCAATATTTTAGCTCACTCAACCCTCTAGAATCTACCCTTTCATCAAGGCTTTTGTGCCTAGCTAAACCCTTTGAATTTGTAACATTTTTCTCTTTTTAAAGCCTTAAGGGGGAACTTCTTCAACTTAGCAATTTTGGTGAATGGAGTAGTCTACACTTATTAATTTAGCTCTTCTTTTGATTTCTAGGTGGCCTTGCATATATATATTTTTTCATTACTTGGCCTTTTGGCTCTTTTGATTTCTTAAGACCACCTAGCATTTTTTATTTACTTAGAGCTATTCCTTTTTAAATACCCAAGACTCTCCATTTCAAACCATTCTTCCCCTTATCTTCCTCCAACCCTTTTAACCATCATCTCTTTCTTCCCAACTTTTCCACAGCTCATCAAGCATAATCACAACCAATTAAACCCCCAAATCCTAAGCCTAAAGCTAACCTCAAAATGCAAGGTTAGAATCTACATTAAAGTTTATACTTGTCGTTTCAAACCTAACACTTTATGCTAAGTTCAATCAAAATAAAGGCCTCACAAGTAGTCACACAAAAACAATTGGCTTCAAAGGAGGTAAGGTTTGGTAGGAGTTCTACTTGAGCTAGCAAGAGGGTGGCAAAGTGAGTAAGAAAGCTCAAGTATTTTCAATCCATGAATTCACTTTCAATGCAAGCATGATAATTAAATGTCCAAATTCGGTTTAAGTAAGTAGAGTTGGCTTTCAAATTCAAGACCATATTTTAACCAAAAACTAGTGACAAATGAGGTGGTCCAAGCATGGTTCTTCCTTACTTTCAAATTCATTCACAAGCATTAAAGAACTACTAACTAGGGTATTGAATTGATTACAAGAGTTAAAAATCTACAAGGATAGGCTCATCATTGCTCCCAATGCATATGCAAACAACCTAAATGAGAAAAATTCTAGACTCAATCCTAAAATGTTAACAAGTGCAAATGCAAACTAAATGATATTTTTTTATTTTTTTATTTTTTTATTTTTTAAAATTTTCAAAATTTCATTTTTTTGATTTTTTCTATACCTTAGATGAGACTCAAATATGCATGCTAAAGAAAAATAAGATCACAAAACACAAAGTCAAATACCATACTCCCCAAACTTAAATTACACAGTCTCTTGTGTACTCCAAGCTTGGAGAAGATTTCAAAATGCAAAAATAAAAATAAAAACTAAGTGGTATTTACAATGGTTTTAGAGTGGTACCTTGATCAAAAATGCATGGAGGAGGAGGAGTAGGAATCCATGGAGTATGATGGATTGCTTGATTGAGGAGTGGGGGATCGCATGACTCTCTTCCCACGCCTACTTGTCTCATAGGAGGAGGGGTGTGGCTCATCCTCATGGCTTTGTGCACTTGGGGTTCCTTGAAAAGAGTGGCGCCTCTCCACCATATGGCTGTCCCCTTCTTGATCCTCATGCTGCTCTTCTTGATGTCTTGAGGAGGGAGCCTTGTTTCCCTTGGTCGTGAGGTCCTTGATTTGCCTCTTCATCTCCGTGACAGTCTTCACCAGCTTCCTAATGGTCTTATCTTGCCATCTGTTCCATCTTTGGAGAAGCTTGATGTGTTGGTGAGCTTGTCTAGAGGGCTCTCCTTGGTTAGCTCCTTCATAAGGCTCAAAGTTGTACCTATCACTACCATAGACTGGAGGAGCTTGATAACGCTCATGATCAGTGTCCCATGGAGCTATCGGGAAGGTCTCTATGTCACCTAGATGTTCGTCGGATGGAGTGAAGGCAGCGTTTGACTTTTCTCTAAGGCTTGTGAGGTGAATGCAAGGAAGTCGGATTGTAGCCTCCCTGAGCCTTTCCACATTGAATTTGTACATGTAGCCATTTCCCGACTTCACCAAGAACTGACCCTTAAGGAGGTAGGAGGAGTCTATGTACTGTTTTTCGGCAGAGGGATGTCCTAAGTTGATGCCAACTTCTTCAAGAATATGTGTGATCATGCCTCTAATGGCTAGTTGATGAGATCGATCCTTCTTCTTGGTTGTAGCTTTACCATAGTAACTTGCCGCATGAGCCACCCAAATCTGCACCATACCATTTCCCGTAGCATCACCTCGCATCTCGTAGTTGTCGAGGTAACAATTGATGCCCTTGAGCCCAACATCTAGCATCTCCCACTCTTCAGCAGTTATGATCACACTCTCCTTCTTAGCAAAGAAAGTGTGAGCTAGCACCTTTTGAGCATAGCGAATAGCGGGGTGACGGATCATCTTGCTCATAACTCTCCCGGTCTTGTAACTCCCATTACCAAGCAACTGCCAAAGCCTCTCCAACTCAGTCTTTCTAACGTCCAAACGCGAACCAGCACCTTCCCCCTCATAAAATCCATGTACCTCACTAAGCTTCTTGAAGCCCATCTTGTAAGATTTGTTGCGAACCCGGAATTGGATGAATCCGAAGCCATCTTTTTCTGCATCAACACCCCCTGAACTCGAAGTTGTCACCTTCAAAGAGGAGAGGAATTGGCAAGTTTCCTCTTGGTAGCTTGGGTATGATTGGTTGAACCATCTCTCACACCCCAAATTCCGGAAAATTGCAGTTACATCCTCCAAGAGACCCAACTCATCAAGCAGCTCATGGTCCGGGTACTTAGTTCCCTTGAAAGGCATCTCCATAAGGGACTTGTACACTGCTGAGGGTGTTGGAGTTGAGGCCGCGGCTTTCTCGGCTCTCCTTTCCTTAGCTTTCTCTCTACTAATGTCTCTCTTTTGAGACAACTTCCTTATAACCGGGGGACTCTCCTCAGGATCTTCTTCTTCCACCTCCACAGGCCTCTTGCCTTGTCTCTTGCTAGTCTCACTCCTTGATCTCCCCATATCACCTATAAATTCAAAAATCTTTGAAAAGAATGAGTACATTGTGAATTAAAACTTTTGAAAGCAACAAGTATGTACTCATAAAGCTTTATGGGGGTTCCAAGAATCAAAATTTCCATGACAAAGAATTGCTAGCAAGAATTAATTTCTTTTATCATCTCTTTTATCAATCAAAGAAATCAACAAGGAATTTTTCAAAATTAAGCATCCTCTAAGTGTTAACACATTAAAATTCAAGAGGATTCAAGCCTAATTACTTATGCAACATGGGAAAACAAGGTTAAAGAAACCAATTTTGAAAATTTGAACATCAATTAGGCATAAACATGAATTTTCGCAACCCTTGAAAATCCTATAGAAAAAGTGTTCAAAAATCAAAATTTTCCCATGTATTTCCTTGGAAATCTTCAACAATCATCACCCATAACAATATTCAACTATACCCAACTCAATCAATCCATTCAAAGTCTACTTATCAATCCCAATCTATAATTCATTCTCAAGGAGAAGTCAAAGATTAAAAGAGAGGATGAGAAGACAAACCTTGGTTCCACGCAAGTGCAAGGCCGAAATCAACTAAGGAATCAAGATTAGCACAGAATTTCGAAATTATAGCACTTGAAATCAAAGGATTTGATGAAGAATTGAGAGAGAAAAGTGAAAAACAAGTTCTTGTTCTTATGAAAGCTAGAATTTCGTGGGTGAGAGTGATTTTTGGGGAAGAAGGAGTCTTTTAATCCCCTAAAATCGGTCTAATCTAAGTGAGGAAGTCAACATTAAACCGGTCAAAGGAAGGAGGAAAAGTCAAGCAAACCTGTTTTTAGGAGTGGATCGACGTGTTCGTCGGACAAGTTCGTCGATCCAAACCCCTGGAAAAGTGGATCGACGTAGCTCATCGGACAGGTTCGTCGATCCGAACATCTGGAAGTTTGGATCGACGTGTTCATCGAACAGGTTCGTCGATCCGAACCCCTGGAAACTTGGATCGACGTGTTCATCGATCCGTTTCGTCGAACTCAACTCCTGCAAACTTGGATCGACGTGTTCATCGAACCAACTCGTCGAATCAACACCCTGGAAATTTGGTTCGACGACTTACATCGATCCAAGTCGTCGATCCACCCTTAAAACTTTCTTCCTTACTCTTTTTTCCAAGCCAAAGTCTTCCATACTCAACCTAAAATTTTCAAAAACTCAAAGAAACAAAATCATAGTACTAAATGAAAAATATGTACATGGATAACCATGGGAATGCCTCCCAAGAGCGCTTGTTTAACGTCATTAGCTCGACTTTTCAAACCTTTTTAGGAAAGAGTGGGATCTTGAAGAAGACATGAGCTTGTCTCTTCCTTAGATTCATTTATCAAGTATGGTTTCACACTATGGCCATTTACTGTGAAACTCTCCCCATTCTTTCCCACCAAAGTGATAGCACCAAAAGGAAAGACTTCTTGAATCTCAAAAGGGCCTCCCCACCTTGACTTGAGCTTACCCGGGAATAACTTTAATCTTGAATTGTAGAGAAGCACTTTGTCACCAACACTCAACTCTTTCTTCACAATCCTCTTGTCATGGAAAGCCTTGGTTCTCTCCTTGTAGATCCTTGAGCTTTCATAGGACTCAAGCCTGATCTCCTCAAGCTCTTAGAGTTGAATCAATCTCTTCTCTTGGGCTGTCTTTATGTTGTAGTTGAGAAGCTTCACAGCCCACAAAGCCTTGTGTTCAATCTCCACTGGTAAATGGCAAGCTTTCCCATACACAAGGTTGAAAGGAGACCTTCCGATTGGTGTCTTGAAAGCTGTTCTATAAGCCCACAAAGCATCATCAAGCTTGATTGCCCAATCCTTCCTTGTTATACCCACGGTTTTCTCTAGGATAGCCTTGATCTCACGGTTTGAAACTTCCCCTTAACCACTAGTTTGAGGGTGGTAAGGAGTGGCTACCTTATGCTTGACACCATGTTTGCTCAATAACCCTTCAAAGACCTTGTTGATGAAATGGCTACCCCCATCACTAATCACAACTCTTGGAACACTAAACCTTGGGAAGATTATACTCTTGAACATCTTCACCACAACCTTGGAGTCATTGGTAGGACTTGCAATGGCTTCTACCCACTTGGAGACATAATCAACTTCTACCAAGATATACTTGTTTCCATAAGAAAATGGGAAAGGTCCCATGAAGTCTATGCCCCATACATCAAACAACTCCACTTCCAAGATAGGGTTTTGGGGCATCTCATCCCTCTTGCTTATGTTTCCCTTCTTTTGGCAAGGTTCACATGTCTTGATGACTCATGAGTGTCCTTGAACAATGTAGGCCACCAAAATCCGCTTTGAAGAACCTTTGTAGCTGTTTTGAAAGTGGCAAAATGACCCCCATACTTGGACCCATGGCAATGAAAAATCACACTCTCAACCTCTTCTTGTGCCACACACCTTCTATAGATCCCATCAGCACACCTTTTGTAGAGGTAAGGCTCATCCCAATAGAAGTGTGATACATCCTTCATAAACTTTTTCTTATGATAGTTGTTGAGATGTGTTGGTTCCTCATTGCACACCAAGTAGTTAACAAAATCAGCATACCAAGGCTCACCCTTGACCTCTATACCTTGAATTTCTTCAAGCTTCCTTCCAACTCCATGTGCACTAGTAATGCTTTTGATCATCATAATTTGCTCCTCCGGTAGGGAATCATTGATTGGCAAAGCTTCCTCAATCCTCATCCTTGACAAATTATCAGCTACACCATTCTCCACACCCTTCTTGTCAACTATCTCCATGTCAAACTCTTGAAGAAGCAAGATCCATCTAAGGAGCCTTGGCTTAGTCTCCTTTTTAGCATAGATGTGGCGCAATGCAGCATGATCGGTGTAGACTATCACCTTTGAACCCACCAAATAGGATCTGAATTTCTCAAAAGCAAACACCACAGCCAAGAGTTCTTTTTCTGTTGTTGCATACTTGGTTTGAGCATCATCAAGTGTCCTACTAGCATAGTAGATCACATGTAGCTTCTTCTCTTTCCTTTGTCCAAGAACAGCCCCAACCGCATAATCACTAGCATCTGCCATGATCTCAAATGGTAGACTCCAATCCGGTGCTTGCACAATAGGAGCACTCACAAGGGCTTTCTTGATTGTCTCAAAGGCTTGCAAGCATTCCTCATCAAACTGAAATTCCACCTCCTTACAAAGGAGCCTTGTCATAGGCCTAGCAATCTTGGAGAAATCCTTGATGAATCTCCTATAGAACCCCGCATGCCCAAGGAAACTCCTTATGCCTTTCACATTGGTTGGTGGCGCCATCTTGACCATAACATCTATCTTGGCCTTGTCCACTTCTATACCATCTTCAGAAATCTTATGACCCAACACAATCCCTTGGTTGACCATGAAGTGGCACTTCTCCCAATTAAGAACCAAGTGAGACTCTTCACATCTTTGTAGAACCCTGCAAAGATTAGAAAGACATGCAGAAAAAGAGGCACCATACACAGAAAAGTCATCCATAAAAACTTCTACCATTTCCTCAATAAGATCGGAGAAGATACTCATCATGCACCTTTGAAAGGTAGCTGGAGCATTACATAACCCAAATGGCATCCTTCGATATGCAAAGGTACCATAAGGGCATGTGAAAGTGGTCTTCTCTTGATCATTAGGATGAATGGGTATTTGAAAGAACCCACTATATCCATCAAGGAAACAATAGAAAGGATGGTTAGCCAATCTCTCAAGCATTTGGTCAATAAAAGGAAGAGGAAAATGATCTTTTCTAGTAGAAGCATTAAGTTTTCGGTAATCAATGCACATTCTATGGCCGGTGATAGTTCTAGTTGGTATCAATTCATCCTTTTCATTCTTAATCACAGTGATTCCACCCTTCTTAGGGACAACATGCACCGGGGAAACCCAAGTGCTGTCACTAATAGGATAGATCACATTAGCTTCTAAAAGTTTCAAGATTTCCTTTTTCACTACTTCCTTAAGGTTTGGGTTTAATCTTCTTTGGTGTTCAATTGAGGAAGCATTTTCATTTTCAAGGTGAATCCTATGAGTACAAAGTATAGGAGATATGCCCTTGATATCACTCAAAGAGTAACCAATAGCTCTCCTATACTTTCTCAACTCATTAAGGAGAGAGTTGAGCTCATCATCACTCAAGTTTTCATTTACAATGATGGGATAAGAAGAGTTAGGGCCTAAGAAAGCATACCTTAATCCAATGGGGAGTGGTTTGAGCTCCACTTTTGGAGCTTTGAGTTCACTCCAATCCTCATCAAGGTCTTTAGCCAATTCGCCATCCTCAAGCGCCTCTAGCCTTTCCTCTTGTCCTTGACTTGAAGCCTCAACCCTCATGGATCCCTTGTCTTGGTTACCTTCTTCTTTACCCTCACATGAAGCTACCAATCTTGTAAAGCTTTCCTCCCCATCTAGTGCCTTGCGTGCATCAAGCATTTGCATGTATGCTAGTGTTTCCTCATGCAAATACCCATTCTCTCCATGTGGCTTGGTGAGAGCTACACTAAGATGGTCTTCTTGAGCTATTTCCTCTAGTAACTCATCGGCCAACTCATCCATAGTCTCAATGTAGAATGCTTGACCATCAATGGTTGGCTTCCTCAAGGTCTCCTTTATGTCAAACTTCAACTCAACCCCTTTTCCAAGATGCAAACTAATCTTCCCATGCTTCACATCAATGATAGCACCAGCTGTAGCTAGGAAAGGTCTTCCCAAAATCAAAGGATCCTTTGGCTCCTCATCCATCTTAAGCACCATGAAATCCGTGGGAATGATGAAGTTGCTAACCTTGAGAGGCAAATCCTCAAGAACTCCAATAGGCATCCTCACACTCCTATCCGCAAGTATTAGAGAGATTCCACACTCCTTGTACTTGGTGAAACCAAGCTTCTTAGCTATTGAATAGGGCATGAGGTTGATGCTAGCTCCAAGATCACACAAGCAATTTTCAAACCCAAGAGGACCTAGGGCGCATGGTATAGTGAAAGAACCGGGGTCTCCAAGCTTCTTTGGTATCACATTGCTTTGAATAATTGCACTACACTCTTGAGTAAGCAACATAACTCCTTGGATGTCCCTTGCTCTTTGTGCCACGGTATCCTTCAAGAACTTAGCATATTGTGGAATCATCATAAAAGCATCCACCAAAGGCATCTTGAGCTCAATGTCTTTGATTTGCTTGTCAAACATAGCCTTGTATTTCTCCACCAATTGTTTCTTAAACCTCCCGGGGAAAGGAAGCTTAGGCTTGTAAGGTGGAGGAACAAAGGTGGACTCCTTTTGTTGCACATCCTCTTTTGGCTTCTCCTTTACCACTTCCTTGCTTCTCTTTGCAATATACACATCATCAAATGTTATAGCATCTTGAGCTTTTTCAAAGCTATCCTCCCCATCTTGGATTTCAATGTCCTCATTGATCAAAGGACTTGTCCTTGGAGGCAACTCCTTTCCACTTCTCAAAGTAATAACATTGATGTATTCCTTGGGGTTTGCCTCACACTTTCCCGGTAGAGTGCCTTGAGAGTTTGAGCTAGAAGCCTTGCCTTTCTCAAGTTGCTTGAACTTTTGTTGAAGACCCCCAATTTGAGTAGCAAGTTCATTAAGTGAAGAATCCATCCTTGTGTTAATTTCAGCAATCTTCTTTCCCATGTTAGCATCACTATTGGCTTGACCTTGAAGTATTTGTTGAAGCATAAGCTGAACATTGTCTTGTGGAGGACCTTGTGAAGTTTGATTAAAACCCGGTGGAGCATTGCCTTGGTTAAACTTTTGCCCACCAAAGTTGCCTTGGTTTCCTCCTTGGTAGTTAGGCCTTGGTGCATAACCCTTTTGTTGATTGTTGTAAGGCACAAAAGGTTTGTTTTGAGTAGCTTGTGGAGGATAGACTTGATCTCCGGGGTTGGCTACATTAGTACTTCTATAAGAGAGGTTGTTATTCCCCTTATAGTTGTTGTTTGAGTAGTTGTTGTAGCCCCCTTGGCCACCCACGAAATTTACCACCTCTTGACCCTCTTGATACTCAACTTGATCCTCACAATCCTCTTGGTTCTCTTCAACAAAATGTACATGCCTTTGATTTGAAGACATAAGCTTGTCCATCTTGTCATGTAGAGATTTCATCTCTTTCTTTGTAGACTCATACTCGCTTCCCCTTGGAGCTCTATCATAGTCTTCATTGTAATTACCATCACTCAAGGCAAGATTCTCAACAAGCTCCAAACCATCTTCTACTTCTTTGCCTAAGAAGTTCCCATTACTTGCGGTATCAAGAAGCATTCTAATCTTTGGAAGGACACCTCTATAGATGGTGCTTAGGAGAGACTCTTGTGTGAAGCCATGATGAGGGCATTGCATAGTGTAGCCCTTGAATCTTTCCCATGCTTCATTGAAAGACTCATTGTTCTTTTGAGTGAAGCTAGAGATCTCATTCCTCAACTTGGCTGTCCTTGAGTTGGAGAAGAACTTAGATAGGAAAGCTTTCTTGCATTCATCCCAAGAGGTGATTGTACCTTGAGGCAAGTTTTTCTCCCATTGCCTTGCTCTATCCCCAAGAGAGAAGGGAAAGAGTCTTAGCTTGAAAGCATCCTCACTCACACCATTCATCTTGAACAACCCACAAACTCTATCAAAGTTATCCAAGTGATCAAGGGGATCTTCCATAGGCAAACCATGGAACTTGTCTTGTTGAACCATGGAGATGAAAGCTGGCTTCACTTCAAAGGTGTTGTTGTGAACCGGTGGAGGTTGAATACCATATCTATTTTGGTGAATATTTGGAGCATCACCAGCCCCTATGGTTCTCCCTTGTCTAGGCGCATGCAAGTTGTTTCCATTGCCCCTTGGAGCTTGCTCATTTCCATTATGAGCTTGGTTGGCATGCGCCATTGGTGGAGGGTGTTGAACTCTTTGTTGTTCTTCCATTCTCAACCTTTCTAACCTTGCAGCCTCCCTTCTTGCAATCCTAGCAACCCTTTCCAACTGATCAATCTCTTGAAAGCCTTGGAAGTTGTTGTCTCCTTGTGATCTTAGGTGCATCCAAGGGAAACTGAAATCTAGAAAATGAAATGGTCAATAAACACAAAAGTATTACTTAGTCTCAAACTAAACTCAAATCTTAATGATCAAAGAATCCCAATATGGCAACGGCGCCAAATTGAAACAAGACTTTTTAGTCTTGCTAGCAATTCCTCAATTGCTCATATCATTGCAATATTTGAGGTATCAATCCATCTTGGGAGATGATTCAATAAGAATGCAAAGTTTGGTTTAAGCTAAGCTAAATTAAAAGGTTTAAGGTGACAAGCAACAATTAAAAAGCAACCACAACCTAAGAGAGACACTACAAGTTCAATAATATGAAACTAAGCCTTAATTACTACTAATCAAGTACTAATGACGCAATTAACTACTAATCAAGATTGACAAAATACTAAAAACGAAACTTAGGGATGGAATCATTGATTTGGGAAACTAAATGGACAACCTTGCAATCATTTAAGCAACTAATCAAGCTATCTCTATGCCTAGAACACTAATTAAAGACTAATCCATGATGTGTGGCAATAATCCCTTCACTAATCACCCTAATGAACTAATGATGTTTTAGCATTAAAATGATTAGCAAGCATGAATAACAAGTCTAATAGCATGATAAACACCCTAGACAACTAATGATGTTTTAGGCTAGGTATGTAAATCTCTTATTAAGTTGGTTCAAGCATTTCATCAAACACTTGGTGGGTGTGTGAAATGCTTATGATCCAAATAGCAAAAGATTAGCTATTTGGCATTAAGAACACCTTAATAAGAAGAGAGATGAAAGAATCTATCCTAGATTGCAAGATTGAACCATTAGAAAACCCTAAATCTAACCCATCCCCAAGTTCCTAAGGAACTACTCACTAATCATAGTTAAACCCATCAAATCAAAGATAAGAGAAAGGTTAAACATGATTAGACAAAAGATTAAGAGAAGTTCAAGATAGATATTGCATAAAACTAAAAGATTCAAAGCAAATACAAGGTTTTCTCTCAAAGAGGCTAAAAGATTATGACAAGACAAGAGAGAATCAAAATTAAGATAAAAATTAGGTCTAAGGAGTATTTATAGGAGGGACCCATGAGGATGACAAAAATAAATAGTTTGGGTTTGGATCGACGTGTTCATCGATCCAGTTCGTCGATCCGAACCCCTGCCGAATTGGTTCGACGTCCTTCGTCGATCCATGTCATGGAACCGTACCCTTGGTCTCTAGGCTTCTTCTTGTTGGCGTTTGGGGTTGGTTCGACGACTTCGTCGATCCATGTCGTCGAACCGAACCCCTGGAAATCTTGTTCGACGTACTTCGTCGATCCATGTCGTCGAACCGAACTCCTGGAAACTTGGTCCGACGTCTTTCATCGATCCGTTTTATCGATCCGAACATCTGGAAGTTTGGATCGACGACTTACGTCGATCCAAGTCGTCGATCCATGTCGAGAAGTCTTCCCCTTCATCTTCTTGGTTACTTCTTCCTCCTCTAAGTGCTTTGCAATCCTTCTCTAGCTCCATCCATGCCTCCATAGTGTCCTTTTCACCTGATCAAGGTTCCAAATGCAACAAAATATGCAAGGACTATGCAAAGATAACCTAGAACTCTAAATGATCAAAATGCACTAAAATGACGCTTAATTGAGTTCCTAAAAGACAAGAAACCTACACTAAATGGGAGGAACTAAGATGCAAAATATAGATATATCAGAAGGTCTCCCTCTGATGTTAAACTTATGTCCTCAAGCACTTATCCCGAAAATATCCGTTTTGCTCCAAAATATGCATCTTTTTCTAAGATTACCAGAAAAAAGTCTTCAACAACCAAATACTCGAAATCTAGTGTTTAAGCATTAAAACCTTAGTGAAATGCTTATTAAAGGATACACTTAGAATAGTAAAAACGGGCGAAAAATGCATGTTATCAAGTACTATGAGGAACATAATCATGGTCAATAGATACTGAGTGAACATTGAGTGATGATGAAAATATCCCCTGAAAGCATTGATTTTTTAGGATTACATAGTCTGCTTTACCTCTACTATACACCTGTGATAGGACTGCGATATGTATGCATCTTGTACGCCACTGACCTGCATTTTGTATGCATTTCATCAGTTATGCATTTATCATAGATTACACTATGAGGTACGTAATGAGAGACAATAGATACTGAGCGGACTTAGAGTGATGTTGAAACTATCCCCCGAAAGCATCAAAATTTCTATGATTACATAGTCTGCTTTACCTCTGATATACACTTGTGATAGGACTGCGGTATGTGTGCATCTTGTCCCCCCCCCCACAGGCCTGCCTTTCGTATGCATTTCATCAGCTATGCATTTATCATAGTTTGCACTATTAGGTACGTAAGAGCATCGACAATAGATACTGAGCAGGCTTGGAGTGATGTTGAAACTAAGGCATGGG
The DNA here is from genome assembly GCA_020283515.1 of Alliaria petiolata. NCBI lineage: Eukaryota > Viridiplantae > Streptophyta > Magnoliopsida > Brassicales > Brassicaceae > Alliaria > Alliaria petiolata. The sequence continues at coordinate 51,062,685 of JAHZTW010000003.1, read as the reverse complement.
CATATTTCCCGGACCTGAAAAATTGAACCGAACCAAACCAAAACCGACATAAATATCCAAATGGATCCTATACTCATATATCCGAAGAACCGGACCTGAATCCTAATCGAATGCGTACCCAAAATACAATTATATATCCATAAAATATTTGTTATATTTAAACTTGAAATAACCAAAATATCCAAAATTCTAATTAAAAATCGAATATATTAGTTATATTTACACCAAAATAACCAAAATATCCAAAAATAGTTATATTTATTAAAAGTATATATTGTTTTGTAAAGTTTAACCAAATATCCAAAATTATTTTAGGTATTTCAAATAAATTTTGGGTGATTCAGATATCCGGAACCTACCCGAACCAGGGTGTAACCCAACAGAACCCAAACAAAGAATAAAAATACATGAATGGGTCCTACACCCCTAGTATCGAAATACAAAAAAAAATCCAAAAGAACTGAACCGAACATGAATGCCCAGGCCTAGTTGAAACTATCCTCTGAAAGTATCAAATTTTCTATGATTATATAGTATGCTCTACCTCTGCTATATACATGCGGTAGGACAACGATATGTGTGCATTTTGTCCACCATGGATTCCTCTGCATTTTATCTGCTATGCTTTTATCATAATTTGCACTATCAAATACGTAAATAGGGACAATAAATACAGAGCAGGCTTGGAGTGATGTTGAAACTATCCTCGGAAAGTATCAATTTTTCAATGGTCTACAGGCCTGTTCGTTTGCTTGCCGCAGGAGGCTGCGGCTGCGACATGTGGCTAATTTATGTTCGTTTGCTTGCCGCAGGACCTGCGGCCAAACGCTGCGGCCAGATGCAGCGGCACGCGTCTGGATTTTTTGACCGCAAAAGAAATCCAGCGTTGCGACTGGAACTGTTGCGATTGGACGCTGCGATCAGTCGCGCGGCTACCAAACGAACAACAATCGCAGCATTTGGACGCTGCATCTGGCCGCAACTTTTGGCCGCAGCCGCAGGCGGCAGACAAACGAACAGACCCTACCTCTGCTTTATGCCAACAGTAGAACTACGATATGTCTGTATATTATTGTCTGCAAAAATTTCATCTGCATTTCACCTGCTATGCATTTATTATAGTTTGCACTATGATGTATGTAAACATGGAGAATATATACTGAGCGGACTTGGAGTGATGTTGACTGGAAGCACTGAATTTTCTATGATTCCATAATATGTTCTACCTGTGCTATTTTCATAGATCCCAAGGATATCAATATGCATAGTCTTACATTAATTTGTCTTAAATCTGCTATAATTCTGTTTTAAGTATCCTGTGTTAAAAATTTAAATAGTAAAAAATTGAAAATAAGCTTTTAAATTAAATAATTTTAAAAATATTAATATTATATTAATAAAAAAAAACTTTAGTAAGGTGTTTTTCCATGGAGGTCAAAATTTTGGATGAGTTTTTCAAATTAAATAATAATAAAAATGAGTATTATATTAATGAGATATCCAATTAGTCTCTCACCAATAATAATGATATAAGACCTATTCATATATCACCAGGAAATTTCTCAAATTGCTTCCTTTTTCAAACGAATCTTTGTTTACATAGTTCGATATTTGTTCGAAATGGGATACGTTTTTGGGAAAACCGATCTTCATTTATATCTAATAATATTTGGAGGTCGATGTGAATTTGGGATAAAGGCAAATATATTGCAGCAGAAAGTTCGAACTCACATGTAAACTTTCGAGACAACAGTTGACAAACCGAGATCTCAAAACAATGGACTGCGAAACCCAACACTTGAAAGAGTCCGTTATAACTCTGCCAACACAATAGTCTGCCAATTCAGACCAGTGGTAGATCGTTGACATATGTTGGTAGATTGTTAGTAGATCTTTGACCGTAAACCTGATTTAGTTTAGTAGATATTTACTAATGAATGAAAATTCTCTATTTTGCAGATAATTGTGCAATTGTTTGCTTTTTGGGACAATGGAAGGTGGTGAAAAAATATGGGTTGGGATTTCATCGTTAATTCAAGTAAAGGAGGGAAACCTTTTTGGCTGAGGAACCAAAAAAATATGAGGATTTTTTCTGCATGGTTCGCGAAGATTACAACATTTTTTTTTTTTTTTTTTTTTTGAACTTTCGAAGATTACAACATTGATATGCATAGATTTTTCACGCATTTATTCCTTTAGGAAATCATATTGGATTAGTGATTTAAGATAATTTGCAAATCATCTGAATTTAAGAAATTTTTAAAAGGATCTGAGATTTGAACAAATTTTGCAAAGTTATTGTTAAAAAATTTAAGGTGATTACAAGAGATTTGGAAACATTTTAAAAATATTTTTTATTTTATTTTTAGTTTTACAAATTATTTAAAAAGATCATATTGAACCTAGTAAAAACTAAGAACAACAAACACAGCCATATAATTCAACATCAAAATAAGTTTAATCACAAAAACCATCATGATGTTATCTAGAAGAAAAACAACACAAATAATAATAGAGGCAATAACTTTTACTTTTGTTTTAGGAAAAATTCCATAAAAATACCTCAACTAAATTTTGATGAGCTTTTTAATACTCAAACTTTTTTGTTACCCAATTTAATATACGAACTAATTATTTTACCCATTTTAATACGTGAACTTTTAAAACCGTACCCATTTAACACACGCGACTTAACGGAAGGATAACCACCATTATCTTTTTATTTTTTAATAATAAAATATTAATATTTTAATCGAAAATAATAATAAATTTAAAAAAACTTTAAAAATCTCAAAAATTCAAAAAAATCTAAATTTTTCCAATTTTTTAAAAAAATTAAGAAAAAAAACATTTAGATAAAAATTATAATTTCGATTTTAAATACCATAAAAATTAAATTTTAAAAATTATAAAAATTATAAAACTTTAAAATTTTAAATTATTTCAATCTTTAATATGTTGTTTACTTTTTAATTAAAAATAATTAAGTAATAAAGAGAAAAATTGTGATACTTACTTTTGTATGATTTACATGATAAAAAAATTGTTTAAGTTGATGACTGATTTAATAAAAGAAAAAATAATTGTGAGTTCAAACAAAAGTCTACCCCACTGAAACGGCAAAACAAAATCAAGATTTTCGATCAGACCGCTATGATATGGGTTATTTTTTTTATTTGTAATTTTGGTAATTTTTTAGAAATTTTATAATATTTTCAAATTTAATTTGGTTTTTTGAAATTTAAAACTAAAAATAAAATTTGTTTTCATCTAATGTTTAATATAAAAAGACTAAGAAATTTAGAAATTTTTTAGTTTTTTTTTTTAATTTTAAGAATTTTTTAAAGTTTTCTGAATTTTTTAATATTTTCGATTAAAATACTAATATTTTATTATTAAAAAAATAAAAAGATAACGATGGTTATCCTTCCGTTAAGTCGATCATGTTAAATGGGTACGGTTTTGAAAGTTCATGTATTAAAATGGGTAAAATAAATAGTTCGTGTATTAAATTGGGTAACAAAAAAGTTTGAGTATTAAAAAGCTCATCGAAATTTAGTTGAGGTATTTTTATGGAATTTTCCTTTGTTTTATGAGAAAAGCTAATGATTTCCAATTTTTTTTGTCAAGCATCGATTTTTTGGAGTTCGATACAATTTTTTTTATATGCAGTTATTTAATTAACTATTGAAAAGATAATCTCAAACTGTTTTTTTTTTTTTTGACAACATCTTATCACCATTTATTAAATTGTTGGTTCAAATAAGTTAGCTTTATGGGCTAACCAATCCGGAACCATCAGATTTACATGGGAAAAACTAAAACCACAGACTCGAGCCCCTTTCGCAAGAGAGCCAGCCCGAAAAATTCAAAGTACAAGGTATGAAATATAAATAAAATTTAACGAACTTAAAGCATCAATGCTCATATTCTCCTAATTTTGATGCAAAGATCGCCTAATCTTTATCTTGGTCGATGAGCTTGACTAGTTGGAGGCAGTCGGTCTCGAACTGAATATCCAAGATCCCTTGTTGATGTATATTTTTCATTGCCCAAAGTAACGAGTCAAACTCGGCGTGGAGAGGTGAGAGAACTTGCTTACCCGCAAAAGAACCCATTAGAGAAATTGAATCATTCTTCAATAGGAGAAATCCACAATCGAAAGTCTGATCCAAGTTTACCCATGACGCATCTACTTGACATCGATCTCCTCCACCTGTGGAGACCATATAATATGGACCTGATGCTTGAGGTTCGTCTTTCTCTCTAACAGCAACAATCACATTTGCCACTTGCCAAGAATCTGCTTCATGGGTCGCAATAGCTAATGTATCCATGGGTGAAATGTCTTCTTCATTAAACACTTTTTCCTTTCGGACCTTCCACAAGTACAAAAGTATCCATGGGAATAGCCGGAACTTATTCTCATTGTTACATTTCCTAATTGCGTGATACAGTAAATGATTCATATTACTAAAAATAGCTTCCCGCGGAAATAGATCCGGAATCGAAGGTATCAGAGACAAAGCCCATGTTTGTAACGATGGTGGGCATTGAAAGAAAAGATGGTTAATAATCTCTTCCTCCGCCCCGCATCTGGGACAAGTTTGATCCGTTCCACAATGACGATCTACAAGTCTCCCACAAGTCGCTATGCAACCCGACACAATCTGCCATAATAGATGCTTAATCTTCCTTGAAGTTTTCAATGCCCATACCTTGCTCTTAATTACCGTAGTGATTGGTTCCAAAACTTCTTGCGTTTTTTTGCCTATCATCCTCAATACACGCTTAAAAATATTCCGTTTTCACAGAATAATTCCCCGGCTTTGTATGTACTCAGCAGTACTCGTCAATATTAAACTTGCGTGTCGGTTTAAGGCTAAAAATTAATGGAATATCCTCTGGATGTATAAGCTCGTGAATCTTTCCCTCTTTCCAGGTTTTCGTCTCGAAATCAATAAGATGATTCACATACAAATGAGGGTCGCGATCCTCATCGATTCCATTTGCCGGTCGAGCTGGTATAACGGGGATCCATGGATAACTCCACACCTTCGTGTTAAAGCCCGATTTTATAAGCTTTCTCAACCCTGGTTTCAAAAGTGACTTGGCAGCTAAGATACTTCGCCACCTGTAAGAGGGTGTATTCGATTTATCTACCTCCAGCGGATTAGAGTATCGATAATAACGACCTTTAAGTACTCGTGCCAATAAAGATGATGGATATCGAATCAAACGCCATAATTGTTTCTCAAGAAATGCCACATTGAAGTTTTTCAAATCTCTAAATCCTAGCCCTCCTTGTTCATATGGAACACATATCTTCTCCCATGCGAGCCAATGGAGTCCTTTGTTACTGGATTTCGAATTCCACCAGAACCATGATATAGCCTCTTTCAATTTAGAAATCACATCTTGTGGTAAGAGAAAGCATGACATAACATATGTCAGGATAGTTTGGGCGACCGATTTTATCAACACTTCTTTTCCGCCTTTCGAAAGAAGTTTAAAGGACCATGAATTGATGCGAGTATTCAGTCTCTCTTGTATATAAGCAAAGACCTGTTTTTTTATCCACAAATTATCTCGGGTAGTCCCAAATACATACCCATTACCCCTTCTTGTTAGATTCCCTCGCACTCTTTAACACATTCTTACATTCCAGTTTTACTTTGCTTCCAAAGAGGATTGACGATTTGGATAAGTTTATTTGTTGTCGCGAAGCTTGACCATACGTATTGATGATCTTTAAGAGCTATCCACACTGCACGACATCTGCTTTGCAGAAAAAGGCTATCATCTGCAAATAGGAGATGCGAAATCGCCGGACTGGCCGGTGCAATTTTAGTCCATGTAATCGGACCTTCATCATCCGCTCCTTTGATTTGGCTAATAAGAGCTTCCATCAGAATGATGAAAAGAAATGGTGATAAAGGATCACCTTGTCGAAGTCTCCTGGAAGGTTTTATGTGTCATTTGGGTTCCCCATATAAAATCTCAAATTGTTCTTATCAATGCAATAATTATATGATTATCAATATCATAACTAACACATAAATACATGCATCATAAGTATATGCAAAGTTAAACCAAAAACAGAAGAAAAGAAACTGGGGTTTAAACCATAAATCATGTTTTGGTTCTTCAAGAGATAGTTTCAATGATTATTTTCTCTTTTGGAGAGTTTCTATTTTTTTGTCGTAAATGTTCATTAAAAAAAAGATTGGTTGAATTTTTTATTTTCTCAAATATTATCTCGTGAGGTGGTATTTGAGTCTATTATTTTTTTCACTACAAATTACCTCACAAATCATCCCAAAATATTTTTATTATATTTTATTGTTGAAATCCATATTATCCAATAAACTGAGATTTTATAGAATTTTTATAGATCACTAATCCAATAACCTGAGATTTTGAGTAATTTTTATATATAGTAAATCTAATAAGGGGAGATTTGAGAAAAATGAAATTCTCCCAAATCATTGATCCAATAGGACCCTCTTAGTTTTCTCATCTTTCATCCCATATTTGCATCATTTAGGGTAGTACAATTGCATTTTAGGGTAACTTTTTTCATTTGGTACATTTTTGAGTCCTATGTGGTTTTGCATATCATTTTGCATAGTTCTTGAATCTTTTTAGGTGATCTTGAAGACTTTGGACTGGGCGAGCAGCTGAGGAGAGCACCATGAGAATAAGAAGAAGAAGTCACCATATGAGTTGATAGTGGGCTATTAGACCGCTCGGTATGGCCACCACCAGACAATAGCATTCCTAACCGATGGAGGTTACCATTGGGTTTTGATGCAAATAATGAAAGTACACAAACGAAAGCAAGCAAATGACAATGTAAAACTTAAGAATTAAAAACGTTGGGATGTCAGAGAATCCTTAGGGATCATGGTTTAAATTATTCAAATAGCAATTAGAGGCAAACACAAATATTTTTATCTAGAGTTAAAACTTCATTATATTCGATATTTCCACTCTCCTGATTTGAAAATTTACTTATATGTAACAACCTAAATCATATTCTCATATGCAAGATAGCCAAAACGATACAAAGATGAATGAACCAGTTTCAATTTCTTACTAAATAATGCTTAGAGTCACTTTTCGCACTCTAAGGATATAGCATATCAATTCTAGTTCGGGCCAATCATCTCGTGGTGTCCGAGCGATGACTTTCCTACATCAATGCTAGGTGATCAAGCTCAGGTGACAACATGCATTAAGAACATGAAAGACAGAGGATTACTTCTACTGAATATACGCGCCACTCCAAAAACTACGTACCACCAGTTTGGATTTCTGAACCGTTCTAGGGACCGAGGATGTTGAAAAAAAACTATATTTTTGAAGAAAAATAACATAAAGTTAATTAAAAATAAATAAATAAATAACAATTAAATTTCTTTTTGGATAATTTTGTTTTACAGTTCTTAATACTTTTTGTACGAGTAATTAAAATTTTTTTTAATAATATATCAACGTATATAGTGATAGATTATGTGGCAAAGCACCGAGCCAAACATCTTCGGACGGTTCGGAGGATGACGAGCAGCATGTACCGGAGCAAGTCATGGATGGTACAAGTGAGGTTCGTCGAGGAGAAACCAGCATTGGCCGCGAACGTGTTCAGACCGACACATCCGTGTTCCGTTTTGACCCAACACTGTCCGGGAATAATCTACGAAGGGAACTCTGTCCTGATGACCGAGTCTCTAGACCAACTCGTGTCCATTCTAGAAATCAAATTGTCCAAGCCAAGCAATTTGGAGATGCATTTATCGGGCATAATTCAAGCAACTCTGGACAGGAAAAGATGCATAATTCGTTTGGGGATGTTAGCTACCAAAACCAGCCTCTTTTGAACTTAATTCAAGCCCAAGACAGTCCAAAATAATCACTTTATTTTGTGGTCAAATGTGGGTGACGAAAATGACTTCAAGAGTCACATATGAGGAGTCACTTTGGAGTTCAAGAGTGATTCTACTTAGTTTTAATTCTAGTCTTTTATTTTCATTTTCTATGTGTAGGAAATCCACAAAACTTTATTTCTCTTTTTTTTCTGTGTTGCGAGTTCTATAAGTTTGGTAAGACTTCATTTTAATAGATAATCGAAGTTTTTATCATCTTTTCTTGAGAGAAATCTCTTTGTTCATTTTGAACATTTCGTTGAGTTTGGCAAGGATTACTTCCAAACGCAGCAAGCCTCCTAAGATCCGTGGTTAAGGGTTACTTCCTCGATTCCGTGGAGTGGAGAATACCAAGAGACTTACACATCTCTTGACGGTCTCATTCGATCCACCAACTATCCAATCTATCCGATCTATCCAACGCGCCAACTAAGAGCATAATCCATCCAAGGGTTCCATTACGTGGTATCAGAGCCACTCTTTGTTGGTAAAGCTGTTCATCTTCTTTTCTTTTTAATCAAAAAAAAATATATATATATATATATATCTATATAATCTGATCTCTTCTCCCTCTTTCCGTTGTAAATTCGGGCCATCCTCTACCCTCTTATTTAAAAAAAAAAAAAAAAAAACCGAAAAGGTTTAAGACAAACTGAGGAGAAATCCAGTTTGTGAGGGTGGTGGAAGAGAAATCCTGCTG
>JAHZTW010000003.1:51022019-51041788 GCA_020283515.1 Alliaria petiolata | reverse complement strand
CAAAATAATCACTTTATTTTGTGGTCAAAGGTGGGTGACGAAAATGACTTCAAGAGTCACATATGAGGAGTCACTTTGGAGTTCAAGAGTTATTCTACTTAGTTTTAATTCTAGTCTTTTATTTTCATTTTCTATGTGTAAGAAATCTACAAAACTTTATTTCTCTTTTCTTTTTCGGTGTTGCGAATTCTATAAGTTTTGTAAGACTTCATTTTAATAGATAATCGAAGTTTTTATCATCTTTTCTTGAGAGAAATCTCTTTGTTCATTTTGAACATTTCGTTGAGTTTGGCAAGGGTTACTTCCAAACGCAGCAAACCTCCTAAGATCTGTGGTTAAGGGTTACTTCCTCGGTTCCGTGGAGTGGAGTATACCAAGAGACTTCCGCATCTCTTGACGGTCTCATTCGATCCACCAACTATCCAATCTATCCAACGCGCCAACTAAGAGCATAATCCATCCAAGGGTTCCATTATATAGTATATGCGGATTCTAGAGTGTATATTTTTAGTTTAGATCTTTATTATAAAACTCGGCCCAGGCGGCCGCCTCCGCGGTGGTAAGGCACTCGGCGGCGGACCTCCGCCAGAATTTTACCAAATTCGGCTAATAAATCGATTTTCTGTTAAATTTTTTTTTTTGGCCAATGACAAGTTTGAAATCAATATTTCTTTCATATATCTAGGCATGGGCATTCGGATACCCGTTCGGGTTCGGGTCGGGTCTATTCGGTTTTTTGTTACTTCGGTTTTGGGCTATAAGTCCCATTCGGGTATTTTTAATTTTCGGATCGGGTTCGGTTCGGTTCATGTCGGGTCCAGGTCGGTTCTGTATCGAGGTTGAGGAACCGAATTTTACCCGAAAACCGATCGGTTCCAATTTTTAAACCCAAAAGTAACTGTAATTTTAATTCGGTTCGGGTATTTTCGGGTATTTGTAACCAAATAAACCAAAAATATCTGAAATGTATCCGATTTAGTACCTAAAATATTTAAAATTGGTATTCGAATATAACCGATTTATCCAAAATATCTGAAAAATATAAAAATATCTGAAAATCTATAAACATAATTGATCTATTCAGTTTATAATTATAATATTTATATTTTTGTTTTTACAAATCTAAATATAGCTAATATTTGTTTTGTATATAATTGTATTTCGGGTATTTCGGGTACCCGTTCGGTTCTCGGTTCTGTTCGGGTTCGATATCGGTTCTTCGGATATGACATGTGGCTCCCATTCGTGTATTTACACCGGTTCGGTTCGGATTCGGTACCTAAAATTTCGATTCATATCGATTCGGTTCTTCGGATCCGGTTTTTATGTCCATGCCTAAATATATCTATTGTATTTTGCTCAAAAACACAAAGAAAACAAGTTTAAATTAAGAATATCAGAAAAAAGAAACGGCGGCTTAGAGTTTTTTTTTATCTGATTATCGTAAGATAGAAGATGAGAGTATTTTAGTCATTTTGTATTCATTAGAAAAAAAAAAAAAATGTTACACAATATGTATATGATTCGAACTCAACACATTACATGTACACGAAAATGCGTTCACCAACCACACGAATTAATTTTTTTTGTTACGTTTCTACATAAATAATATATATTAGGGCTGTTCGTTATATTCGAGAGCTCACACATCTCACAAGTTTGAGTTATATTCCATTCTGTTTTTAGTGCGATTTTGTTCTCGATTAGAGGAATTATCAGCGTTTAGTGCCTTGGGGTTATTGCAATTTCTTGGAAGTGATATATTTAGGATTGATGTTTGTTGTCAATTGAAATTTGCGGGTCCTTGTGTGTGTGTGTGTTGTGTTTAGACAATGCTGGAACCAATAAGACGGCATCAAGCGGCACATCTCTCAACACAAAAAGGCTTGATGATGACACTGTGAAACTTACTCGTAAGTCTTATCTCTAATCTTACACAAAAAGGCTCTGTATTCTCGGCTCCATTGCTTTTATCCGGGTTAATGATTTTCCATTCCATATTGGTTTACGAATGTGAGTAGGAGTTCCAGAGTTTTTCTATCTTTTGGCCTGAGTATTTGATGGTTTTAGGGAGATGAACTTTTCATTCGTTGATGTTTATTTAAAGCTAAAGCTCCATGTATTGATTTATGCAATTGTGTTTCTAGATAAGTGTGTGCCTACTGAGCTGAAGAAGGCCATTATGCAAGCCCGAACATATAAGAAACTAACCCAGAAGTGATCCACGAGTATGAATCTCGTAAAGCAATCCCAATCCAGCAGATCCTTTCTAAGCTGGAGAGAGCACTTGGAGCTAAACTTCGTGGTAAGAAGTGAAGCAAGTCCTGAAGATACTCAAAACTTAATCGCAGTTTCACTTTTCTTAATGATGTATCAACATTCAGTATGCTTTGAACTAATGTCGTTTCTCTGCTAAGAAGAATCTTTTCTCGCAATAGATATTCGTTTCCTCTATGTGTAATACAATAACACAAATTACATTTGTTTTTCTTTAATTTGTAATTTTTTACATCCATAAGAAATGTAATTTGTTGAGATACACATACAAATTTTATTTCACTTAAATGTTTTAGTTTATTACTTTTAGTTTAGATTACCATATGATTTATCACAAAATATGTTGTTATAATTAAATATAATATTTTATATTTAACTTAAAAATTATTACTAACTAAATATGATATTCCTTATGAATGTAAATATATTTAAATCATATTTTATTGATTAAAAATTTAATTATATAAATTTACAAAAATAAAATATAAATTATATAAAAAATTATCACAGCTTTTCAAAATGAACACCTTATATGTCATGCGGCTGCCAAACGAACAGGGTATATCATTGTTAACATAAAACATATTAAAACTAATTTTTGATTAATTTACGTTTAATCTCTGATTTTTTCACTAGACGTTAGGCATACCCCGTTCGACGTGTTTTTAAAATTTTATATTTCATAAATACATCCACTTTGTTAAAAAAAAACTAAAAAGAATAGAACGAGAGAAACTGAGGGTAAAATTCAATAAAGAGGCGTCTAATTCGTGCGCTATCGTTTGAAAAAAAAGGTTTGCACAAACAAAAAACAAAAAAAAAGACGTTGTTGATGTCGATTGGACAAGTGTCAACAAAGATAATACGGTGATGCCGTATTGATGAATGCTTATTTTATTAATTCGGCCAATTTTATTAATATGGTATTAAAAAGCCCAATAAGTGGCCCAAAAGCTCCCCAAAAAAAATTCCACAACCTAACCCTTATTACGCATCCTTATCTCTTTGCTTTCAGCTTTTTTTCCACGAAAGGTCCAATTAGCATCTCGGGTTCTGAAGCCCAAATCTTTCATTCTCTCTCCCTCTCTCTCTCCTCGTCGTCGGATCTCCGCTCGATTCCTCCGTCTTCACCGTGCCGGAGATTTCTCTTCCGCCTTCTTTGTTTCACGACGTAGGGCTTTCCTCCTCGCAGGTATTGTTCTAGAAATCCTAAACTTTGTTCTTAGTTTCGCCTTTTTCCTAGATCTATTTTTGGGGATTGTTTGTTCTTTGGCTCGATCTTCTCGAAATTGATTGGTTTCCCGAGCGAGCGTAGAATTTTCCTGGATCTATACTTGGGGACGAGTAGTTCAGTTGTGATGCTTTAAGACTTTTACCGTCTATTTATCAACCAATTCTGGGTTTTGGGCTTAATTGGGTCTTCTCGTAATTGATTTCTCGTGCGAGCTTAGATTTTTCCTAGATCTGTTTTTTGTGACAAGAGTAGTTCAGTCCATGTGTTGTTTTAAGACTTTTACCGTCTATTTATCTTTCTGCTCGAATATTTACTCGCAAGTTTTTTAAGTTATATCTTAAAACTACACAACCAAACGTAGACTCTGCATTATCAACCAATTCTGGGTTTTGGGCTTAATTGGGTCTTCTCGAAATTGATTTCTCTAGCGAGCTTAGTTTTTTTGCTGGATCTATAATTGGGGACAAGAGTAGTTCAGTCCATGTGATGCTTTAAGTCTTTACCGTCTAATTATCTTTTCTGCTCGAATATTTTTACTCAAGTTTTTTAAGTTTATAACATAAAACAACACCAACAAATGTAGTCTCTGCATTATCAACCAATTCTGGGTTTTGGGCTTAATGGGTCTTCTCGAAATTGATTTCTCGAGCGATGGTAAGTAGACTTTTCCTGGATCTATTTTTGGGGACATGAGTAGTTCAGTCTTTTAAGACTTTTACCGATCTATTTAAATCAACCAATTCTGGGTTTTGGGCTTAATGGGTCTTCTCGAAATTGATTTATCGATCGAGCGTAAACTTTTCCTGGATCTGTTTTTGGGGACATGAGTAGTTCAGTCCATGTGGTTGCTTTAAGACTTTTCCCCGTCTATTTAATTTTCTCCTCGTATCATTTACTCGTAAGTTTTTTTTTTGTTTCTTTGTTATATCTTAAAACAACACCAACAAACGTAGCCTCTGCAGTATCAACCAATTCTGGGTTTGGGCTTAATGGGTATTAAATGTTATCAAATGTTATCACTGGTCATTCTGAGTAATAAGAATAGTCCATTAACTTATAAAATCTCTATTATAGCATAAACGCACAACAACAAACACAGTCTCTGAGTTATTAGTACCACTTGTGGGTTGTGGGCTTAATTGGCTAAATCATGTTATAACTTGGTTCTTCTTGTTATTAATCATTTGTTATTCACTGTCTTAGCAAAAAGAGATGGAGACAGCATTGGAGGTGTACAATGACGTTGAGATGGCATCACCAGAGACACAACCGATCAAGCGACGCAAGAAGAAGTCGAAGGTGTGGGAAAACTTCACAATCAAGAACACAGAACCGGGTTGCAGAAGGGCTGTCTGCAAAGGATGTAATCAGAGCTTTGCATACAGCAGTGGAACCAAAGTGGCTGGCACTAGCCATCTTAAGCGTCACATTGATAAAGGGACTTGTCCTGCACTTGTCCATGCTCATAACAATGACAACAACATCCAACACATGACTCCCTACGCTCCCAAGAGTGACACACCGAGAAGGCGTTACCGATCCCAGAGCAGTAGCCCCTATGTTGCGTTTGATCAGGACAAGTGTCGCCATGAGATTGCGAAGATGATCATTATGCATGACTACCCTCTTCACATGGTTGAGCATCCAGGGTTCATTTCCTTTGTGCAGAGTCTTCAGCCTCATTTTGACACTGTGAGCTTCAACAATGTTCAAGGAGACTGTGTCGCGACTTACCTTGTGGAAAAGCAGAACGTTATGAAATCTTTAGAAGCCATTCCAGGACGCCTCTGTCTCACGCTGGACTTCTGGACGTCCAAGTTAACTCTTGGGTATGTGTTTATAACCGGTCACTACATTGACAGCGATTGGAAGATACAAAAGAAACTTCTCAATGTTTTGATGGAATCATATCCAGAATCTGAAGAAGCTTTGAGTCTCGCTGTTTCTAATTGTGTTTCTGAATGGGGTCTGGAAGGAAAGTTGTTTTCGGTTACATTCAACCATCCGGCGAGTAAAACCGCGGTTGAGAACATCAGACCTCTAATCTGCGTCAAGAACCCTGGGATTCTTGATGGTCAGCTGGTTATAGGGAGTTGCGTTGCCCGCACATTTAGTGGACTCGCTAAAGATGTGCTGGATAATGGGAAAGATGTGATCAAGAAGATCCGCGACAGTGTGAAGCACGTGAAAACCTCAGAGTCCCATGAGGAGAGGTTTGTTGAGCTCAAGGAACAGCTTCAAGTTCCGAGCGATAAGGTACTTTCTCTTGATGATCAGACGCAATGGAACACAACATATAAGATGCTCGTGGCTGCTTCAGAATTAAAGGAAGTGTTCTCTTGCTTAGACACTGCTGATCCTGACTACAAGCAACCTCCTTCAGAAGAGGAGTGGAGACTTGTGGAGACACTTTGCACATTCCTGAAGCCTCTTTTTGAAGCTGCCTCCACTCTTCAGTCTACTGAAAACCCGTCCGCTGTTACGTTCTTCCATGAAGTGTGGAAGACACAGTCAGATCTGTCTCGGGCGATAGCCGGAGAGGATCCCTATGTCGCAGGTATTGCTAAAACCATGAAAGAGAAGGTTGACAAGTACTGGAGGAACTGTAGCTTGGTTTTGGCAATGGCGGTGGTGATGGATCCTCGGTTCAAGATGAAGCTCGTGGAGTTCAGTTTCTCCAAGATATTCGGCGAAGATGCAGGGCAGAATATCAAGACCGTGGATGATGGGATCCATGAGCTCTTCAGCGAATACATGGCCCTCCCGTCGCCGCTAAACCCGGCATCCGAAGGCGGGAAAGCAGACGGGCTGTCGGATTTCGACACGTACATAATGGAGACGACGGGGCAGAATCTGAAATCAGAGCTGGACCAGTACCTTGACGAAACGCTGCTTCCCCGGGTTCAGGAGTTTGATGTTCTCGACTGGTGGAAACAGAACAAGCTCAAGTACCCGACGTTGTCGAAGATGGCTAGAGACATCCTCTCGATCCCGGTCTCGGCTGCAGCCTTCGACTACGTCTTTGACATGGAACCGAGGGAAATGGATGAGTACAAGACGTCGCTGAGGCCTGAGACTGTTGAGGCTCTGATTTGCGCGAGGGAATGGCTCCTTGAGAGTGATGCTTCTTCTGCAGCAGCTGCGCAAATGTCAAGTGCCATTGTCAAAACTGAAGCGTAGGTGTGTGACTTTGCTTCTTCGTTATCTCTAATCGTTGTTGTTTTCTAGCAGTTAATATGTCTTTTGTGTGTTTAGTCTCAAACCCACCGTGTGATTTGCAATTAGGAATATTCCCCTTTCTTAAATTTATTGCACATTTTAAAGTTGATTCTTCCTTGATCGGGACCCCAATGAAATCCAGCCTTTTAATTCGATTCTCAAACTCTTCATTCCAATGTTTTGACAAAATGGATTGGACGGAACGGTTGGACCGGTTTTTTTTTTTTTATCTTTTTCTTTTTATAGTTAAGTTATGAACAAATAACTAGGCACATGGGTAAACTTTTCCTTTTCCATATATAATCTATTTTCTACTTTTAAATTTCAAAGCTCCATTATACTGTATTTGTATTTGTGTTTATTATGAGTCATATACAAATTGTTTTTAGTGTTAAAACTTTATTGCAAAAAAATAAATAAAAATTGTTTATATAATGACATGTGTCTTTAAACTGTTTTAAATAATTCAAAGAAATTAAAAAAAAAAATCAAAAAGGTCAATTATGTTTTCGAGAACCAAACCAACCAAACTATTAAGAGACTTTTTTTTAACATCAAATTTTAATTATTTATAGAATTCAATTTTTTATATGGTGTGGAGATGACATGTGTCACTCTCTCTAATTTAATGTGGTAAATTTTGTAAAGTAAAATTAATTGATAAATTTAAGTTATTATTTTTCAAACTAGTAAAAAAACATTAAGAGTTTTTTATTAGTGATTCTTGAATAACTTATTTATGTAAATATTGAATAATAATATAGGTTCTAATTATTATTTTTTTAAATTGTTAATATTTCACTTATTTTCATTTCTTAATGTTGTTCAAACATGTTTTATTTATTCATAACAACTTAGGAGCCACCAAATCTTTTAAAGATCAAGGTTTTAGATGCATCAAGATTCGCAAAGGAGTTCATGATGGAGCTCTTACAATACTATGTTTAAGTTCATGTTGGAGCTCTTACAATACTCAAGCTCTTAGACTCAATAAATCTGAGAAAAAAGAGAATTGCATTCCAGTTTGTTGGTGAAATATTTGCGGTCCATTTGGTTATCTTCAGCAATTTATTTTGCTTTTTTGGATAACTTTTGTGTATAATTTTCTGACAAAAAACTCTTTTGAATTTTAGGATATACCAGATTGAACTTAAATGAAGAAATATGATCAATTCAAAGCCGATCGAGATATGGCTATAATGTCGCCCCTTAGATCAAATGAAAGAAAACGTTTTGTTCAACAATTTCCAATTTTAGGAAAATATGTTTGTATCACACTATTTTTAAAACAGTTTAACGAAAAAAATGAAGCTCAGCTACCTTTTTATTTTGAAATCCTAAAATTTTATTACAAGACAAAAAAAAAAAGCAATAAGGTCATTGATAAGAATCAAGAGGTTACACAACATATAAAAATCAAAATAAAAAGTAATTCTTTAGTTTAAATCAAATGATTTTTTTAATAAAAACTAGAAACTCAAAGGAAACACCAACATATAGAAGTGTCAAGTTTACTACTATGTGGATCAAAGCTATGGTTTGAATATTTTTGTTGTGATTTTAATTATGTTGGCCATTATATACATTTAACTTGGTTTAATTATATTTTCATAATAAAACCAAATATAGCAAATAAAACCCGCGTATATGCACAGGTATTCTCCTAGCGCTACATAAAGAATAGTGAAAATAATAAAATAAAACCAAATAAATAATTTTGAAAAATAAATAAAACCAAAGAAGTCGCATTTCTTCTTGTCTTCCTTCAATCCTGATGCAATCTTTAATATTTGGCTATCAACAAACATGATGAAACTCCAATATAGGTATCTCGTACAAACACTTCAAACATATTTTGTTGTATTACATAGACCAGTTTTCAATTTACATCTAGAGATATTTCTTGATTAAAAATATTTTTCGGTTACGAATCCAATTTATTGATTTATCTAATAGATATAAAATTTAGGATTGCCAATTTTGAATGACGATACGAATATTGCCATACAACAAGGAGATTATATCTTCGAACCGCCTTCTCCTCCACGGTGGTTTTTTTCATAACAAAACGATTATGATTAAAACACAACCACCATTACAAACAGTATCCATTCTAGATTTTGTCTGTGAAATACAAAAATTCACCGAACAACACCACCAACCATAGTAAAATTGAACATCACACTCAACCGACCGTCCTAGCATGGAGATTGCAGAAGGACGATTCTGATTAAATTTTCCATCCCATTATCAAGAACTAGAATCAACAATCTCATAAAGAGAAGATAAAACGGTTTTAACAACCGATTACCAATCGCAATTCCGTGATGAAGGACCGGCATGAAAATATAAGAGGCGCTTTTTGATTGTTTAGTAAGAAGAGAAAACAATCTTCGATTCAATTTCTTCAAATGATGAAGACGTTAAACGAACGTATGGAGAGTAGTTTCCAAACCCCGCTTCAGATCAACACTCATGGGATACATTTTTTATTGAAATCGACAAATCGACGATAATTAACATAGCCAGGCAGCGATCTGACTAACGTTGTAATAAGAGGAGAAAGATAATCGGCCAAATCTACGAGACATCGACGAAGGAACATAGCGGCAATTTGGACGGGGAAGGAGGTAATAGAAACCGTCGAATCGCCAATAAGATCACCCCTCTCTACGTTTTCTTTAACCCAAATTATTAAGATACTTTCATAACAATATTTTGTTTGATAAAAATTGGATTGACTGCCGTCAGCCTCCTATACTATACGTGCTCTGCCTAATCCCAGCAAAACTACAGATCTCTACATATTTCCCCAAACAATTTTTTTATGTCTATTTTCCCCAAATTCAATTAAAAACTGTAACCGTGTTCAATTAACAAAATCGCGTTTTTAGGCAAATTGCGATTTGGGGGGGGGGGGGGGGGGAATAGGCAGAGCTCTATAGTTTGGGGGGAGGAATACGCATAGAGTGTTGAATTGAGGGGGCTGACCGCAGTCAACCTAATTTAAAATTTTTCAAGATATCTAAAACATGATTAGCCTATTTATATTCACAACATATATTGGTATAGTAAAAAAAAAATATTGTTACGAAAAAAAATTGTACCAATGTGACAATACAATTTATTTGAAAAAGAACAAAACTAATAGCGATAAAGTGTTTCAAATAAATAGACATATATTAGGTGTGTTGATAACATTTTGATACGTGTGAATTATTAATTTTACTTACACGGTTGCACCCTTGTTTTATGATGTTGTGGTTTATGAAATCACAATTATGTTTTTTTTTACTATACAAATATATGTTGTGAGTATAAATAGGCTAATCATATGTTAAATATTTTGAAAAACCCAAAATTAGGTTGATTACGGTCAGCCCCCTCAACTCAACACTCTATGCATATCCCCCCCCCCCCCCAAAACTATAGAGCTCTGCCTATCCCCCCCCAAATCGTGATTTGCCTAAAATGCGATTTTGTGAATTGAACGCGATTACAGTTTTTAATTAAATTTGTGGGAATAGACAGGAAAAAATTTATCTGGGGGGAAATAGGCAGAGATCTATAGTTTGTGTGAGATTAGACAACACGTATAGTATAGGGGGCTGACGGGAGCCAATCTATAAAAATTTACTTTATAGCGAACCGTTGTGTCAATGATGTTTACAAGCACAGTCACCAACATCAGTGCTGCTTCATACCATATTCAATTACGTTCTACCAAATAAAGAACTTTGGAAGCAAAACTAAAGAAAACTAAACATGTTGCAATATTTCGTGAAGTTGTAATCCTATTTACAAGATTATCCTAGTTGTTTGTGTAAATTCATGTAAGGATTTCATATGCAATGCACTTATAAACTATTTTTATTGGGCTATGTGTTTCTAGTGCAAGCCCATCTTTATCAATGTATATACTTTGAGATTAACATAGACACATACTTCCGCTAACGATTGTTACATGGTATCAGAGCAGGGTTAAGAAACCTAATTTGCTCAAAACAATTTTCTATACGGCATCACATTAAAATTATTCTGTTTCTTTCTTTTGTTTTTCCTTCCATCTTGTGAATTTTGATTTCGTTCTCTCGAATTCACCTTCTTTGCAAATCATGAGTGCTATTGTTTCTTCATCATAAAGTGATGATATTTTATATATTTTTACATGCATTCTTCGTTTGATCCATGCCATTTGATTTGTATTGTTCTTCTTAATGAACATTGGTCCAAATTGATGCGTAATGCTCTTAAGGCGAAGAACAAATTGGGATTTATTGATGGCACAGTTACAAAACCCGTCTCGACACTAAGAAGATTAAGCTCTGGGGAATTGTAAACTCGATGGTTGTTGCTTGGATTCTCAACACAACTGAACTGAAGCTTCATGGTTCCATCTTATGTTCTGATACTGCTTTTGAACTATGGGAAAGCTTGCGTGGTCTATTTTCTATTGGAAACGAACCGCGAATTTACGAACTTGAAGAAGAGGTGGCTGCGTGCAAACAAGATGGCCAATCCGTACAAGATTAGTTTTGTCGTTTAAAGTTAAAGTGGGTTGATCTTGAAGAGTATGATCTGAAATCCGATTGTTGTTATAGTTCGTGTGATTGCGGTAAACAGAAGGAGATACTCATAAAGCGTGAATGTGCCAAGAAATATCAATTTTATGGGCCTTGACAATGCTCGTATTGGCACTAACGTTCCAATATTTTGTGTATGACACCATCTCCTTCTCTTGATAGCACGTTCTCCATGATTATCCCGGAAGAACGCCATCAAAGTGTTGCACGTCTCCTTCTCTTCGTTTTCAAGCTGAGCTTCCTCTAGAATTTTGGGGTGATTGCATACTTACTGCTTGCTATCTCATTAATCGAACATAACCCCGGTTCTCGATGGAAAGACACCATACGAGGTTCTCTATGGCACACCTCCCTCTTTTGATGATATTCGTATGTTTGGTTTCTTATGTTATGCACACAAAGGGACAAAAGCTTGCATTAAGTTGATGAACGTGCCACCTATTGATGAGGTCTAAATAGTCGTCCGAAATTGGAGGATTTCTTTGAAGACTCGTCGAGATTTGAATTTGTAGGACCCTAAGCTGCAAGTGCACATCGTGCGTTGTAGTACTTAGAGTATTGATCCACAGGGAGGAGGTCAACTGCAAAACAGGAAAATCAGGGCAACCAAAGACGCAGGGAACTGGGGTTTTGGGGATTGTGTCACGGTTTTTGCAGAAGAGAAAGAAAGCAATATCACGTCTTATATATAAGAGGTTGTCAATCTTTTCTATAGCCAACGAAAAAAAGGAAAATCAACTTAAGTGCTTGTAAAAAGGAAATTAGGTGAGCAGTGTAGAAAAATTAAATATTGAAGTGCGTAAATCTCGAGTTGTAAAGCAGATGGGGGAAAAACGTTGGGGATCTTCTTGTGAAATCTATGGGGTTCTAACTAGAAATCAAACTCTCAAAAGTTAAGCAAACGAAACTAGGCGATTTTCCCTAAACTGATTCACTGGTTTTAACGACCTAACTCTGACAAAGCAAGATCGATCTATGAATGCACATTTCGTAGGTATACTATCGTATCCTACGTCTTGAACAAACACGCAATATGATCGGGACGATAAACATTCACGACACTTTCCTAAGTACGCATAAGCGTCCCAGGAATGATGCGCTCCACCCTACTAGGTTCAGATCCGAGATTCAGCACGATTGTGGCTCTTGAAATCCTATGATCAGACTCTAGTTCATGACGCTAGACTCATGCAATAAGAACAAGTATGGTAAGAAAGAAAACCCTAATCTACGGCCTAAACGAATTGTTTAAAAATAGTTAATGAAATTCTCCATAGATCCCCTTAAAGAACACCCAACGAAAGTAAACTACTCAGACATGAAAGAAGGAGTAGAAATCGTGATTGATGAATGCATAACTTGTATAAATCGATAAGAAACAAAGAGGGTTCAAGAAGAAATCAATCTCTCTCGAAGAACAAAGGCAAACCGCGAATAAGAGATTCGCGGCCACCGAAAGAGTAAAAGAGTTTTGTGAGATTCGTCTCTCTCTAAAAAAACCTTAAACAACGAGTATATATAGGTCTTCAAGTCCCCTTGGTCGTGGATTAGGTCTTGGCTTGCGTAAGACGGTTGCAGGATATAGTTGGGCTTCAAATGGGCTCGGGAATCCCCAAGTGGTGTGGCCGCGCGAGCGACAGGCCTTGGCGCGGCCAGTTGTCTTCTGGTCAGGTCGTGGCACGACCAGCTTGGTCTTCCGGGGACTTGACAGACCTTCTTGCTTCTTCCATAACTTGAGATCCAACCGTGTGATGGTTTTCAAACCACTTCGAGGTGAAAGACAGCTGATAAGGCTACCTTGTCTTTAAATATGTGTTTGATCTTGTGGTGGGAAAACCTTCGTTTGATGTTGAACTTTTGTCCTCGAGCACTGTTTATGAAAATGTCCATTTTACTCCAAAATACGCGTCTTTTGCTAAGTTAACCTGAAAAGAGTCTTGAACAACCAAATACTCGAAATCTATTGTTTATGCATTAAAACCTTAGTGAAATGTTTATTAAAGCACTCACTTATGATAGCAAAAATGGGTAAAATATGCATGTTATCAATTCCCCGAGACTTAAACCTTTGTTTGTCCTCAAACAAAACAGAAATCTAAGTGAGAAAGAGAGGTTTGAAAACGTGGAAACTCACCAATACTTGGGAACCCATCAAGTCTAGCAATCGACCTGTTTGAGCCACGTAACTCGGAATCTAGCTTCAAAGCGTTTGAGTCTAGTTACCTAGAGCTTTTCACCCTTCCCTAATACGCTTCATGGTCCCTTTGAGTATTTCGATCTCTCTTTATCGAGGGAGTATTGGTCGACGAGACATTATACTCTTCTCTTCCAAACATCTAGACAAAGACATTTCAGACACATCTCTCCTATTTTCTCTTCCCTTAGTCGATTTCTCCCTACTTTTCTAGGGTATCATTTTATTTTTTTCTATCGACTTTCTTTTTCTATAGTTATTTTTTGTTCTTTTCTTCTTAGCGTGAGAATGATCACTTCTTCGAAGCTTTTCATGATGTCTGCGAACCGTCACTGTCCTTTGAGGAACTCGGGTTGCCATTCTCAAATTAAGACTTTTCTTTCTATTTTTTTTTCTTTTCTATAACAAGGGAAGATCAAGGAGAGGTTGCATTGCATCTACTTAGTCATGCTAGAGTCTAAAAGAGGAGCAAAGTTCGAAGTACCTCAAACCCCTTGTCGAGATGTTTTGATTCATTAGGTGCAGAGTTAACGCAAGATCCTTCGAGTACTCTAGAGATTAGAACTTTCTTCGTTGGAATGATACACTCGCAGTGTTCATCTTAGTAAACCTTGCTTCTAAACCCGTGAGAATGGTCATTAAGGTTCCTTGTTCGAAGCGACTTGTACCTAGCAAAGTTCATAGTTTCCGACTAAAAGAAAAAAGTTTTGACTATATAAAACGACTCGATAAATGATGCAAGTATGCTTAAGACTCATCAAATCAAAGCATAGTTAGTAATATAAGAAACCCCCCAAACTTAAATCAAACTGTCCCCAGTTTGTTTAAATCGAGTTGAGGTGAAAAATATAGGTAAATTCAAGTACAAGCTTGTGAAGACTTACTTGAAAGTGGTGCTGGGTTTGGTGTGGGTGGATGGACGTGTGGTATGATTTGAGCTAAGGACTTAATCATTCTCCTTATGCCCCTACTTAGAATCGATTTATTCGAACAAAAGAAATCGAAAACTTAGCTCGAAAGGAAATGTGATGCG
The DNA here is from genome assembly GCA_020283515.1 of Alliaria petiolata. Lineage (NCBI taxonomy): Eukaryota > Viridiplantae > Streptophyta > Magnoliopsida > Brassicales > Brassicaceae > Alliaria > Alliaria petiolata. The sequence continues at coordinate 51,027,248 of JAHZTW010000003.1, read as the reverse complement.
CGGTTGAGCTTCCTTGCTTCAAATGGTGGTGGTGAGCGTGTGGTGGTGATGTTGGCGGCTGGTGATGATGATGATGATTTGGGCACGCCTTTGCTGAGAAGAACATGTACTCCGGTTGTTGAGTACTTGTCTTTGTTCCTGACCTCTGATAACACAATGAATGAGAGATGGAAAATCGTCCGTCCTTACGTCTTGAAGATTGCATCACCTCAGAAACTTGAAGTTTGGTTTGATGCTGGCCTATCCGGTGATGTGTTCGGGATCCCGGAAGACAGGTGTTGCTAGTTTGAACTTCAATGCCATATGATATTCTTACTTGGCTTCGGTAAAGGTCTTGGTCACGGAAGAGAGAAGCTAGTCTTCGTGAACCTTTCTCTTCGCGTTTTGGGTGAAGGAAGTTGCATCTTCTTCCTTCTGGAGCTTGCACAACGGTTCTAGAGGGTTGAACCGTCGTATTCTTCTTCATCTTCGTGGATACAAGCTCATTGAACGTACGGGAAGAAGTATGTAGAGAGATGGATCATTAACTTAACTTGACTTGGATGGAGTCTTTTCTTGTATCGCCGTCTTTGATGCAACAGCAACTTGCCGTGGTTGTGGAAGTGATATTTGCGGTCTTTAGGACGTGTTCAGGCCCTTGAATCAAGAAGGAAACTTGAAAGGCTTGACACAGGTTGAAGGAGGTCCGGTTTGGTGAAGTTTGGGATGGGAAATGTTGCAGAGGAAGGCCGGCCGCGCGACAGGTTGTTTCGGCCGCGGCCAAGCGTCTCGCCTCCGTGCCATCGTGGCTCATGGCGCGGCCAGGCTCCTTCTGGCCGGCCCACATGCAGCTCGTCGCCCGGTGAGTGTTCTTCAAAACTCTTTCTTCATATTTTTGGTCTTTTCTGGTTTTCTGATTTTTTGTACTTTTCTTGGTTTTCTAATTTTTTGGGCTTTTGGGGTTTATGTAAATGCTGTAAACTAAGAATAAATAAAAACTAAAGATTAGTATGGTTAAAGAGATGAGAAAGAGAGTACCTAAAATGGGTTGTCTCCCATTGAGCCGCTCTTGTTTAGAGTCTTTTAGTTAGACTTTGGTAATTTGGGAGCTTACTTGGAGGTTGAGCTCGACCTTAGGCAAGGTCTTTTAACTTTCTGCGCGGCCTCTTCGGCCGAAGGCTCCTAGAGTCTCTCCATGATTGCATCTTCATCCCTTTCAAGAAGATGTTTCTCCATGGTGTATGGTATCGCGAGATAGAACTTTTTCCCATCGATATTGGCGAATGAGACTCGCCTATTGGGCCAATCCATGATGGCTCATGCAGTAGCTAAGAATGGTCATCCCAAGATGAGAGGTGCAGCTTCTTCTTGGCGAGTTTTGACTATGTAGAAGTCTACCGGGATTCTACAATCGCCAATGATGACCGGGAGATCATATACGACACCTTTCGGGGTCATGAAAGATTGGTCCGCCAAACCAATCTTGACTTCAGTCGGGAAAATGCACTTTATGCCAAGCTTCCGTGCTATACTGGCCGGCATGATGTTTATGCATGATCCCGAATCGCATAGAGCATTTTTGAAAGTGTTACCTCGGATGCTGTAAGTCGTGAGGTACTGCTCATGGCCTTGGACCTTGTGGAGGTTCCTAATCCGCTTCCCGGCTCTAGCGAAGTTGAAAAAACCTTGAATGTCAGATACCGTCTCCCTGCTTTCGCATAAGAGATGCCCGATTAGGTGATCTCTCCAAGCTTCCACAAAATCCACTTCGGGAGGAAGGTTTCAAACTACCTTGTTGAATTCTTCCAGTGATAACGGCTCGATCCTGTTCTGGTACCACTCGTATTTCTTTGTTGGGGGCATTCTGATAGCGTCATTCGTGGCTGAATGTCTTGCTTGATTGAAGTAGACTTCTATGTCGACCTTGTTTTCCAGGCTATCTTGAAAGAAGTCGGCTATACCCTGATCTTTCCAGACGTCCTCGAATGACATTTCTGTTGGGAGTTTCTTGACTTCGGCGTTAAACTCAACAAGCTTTTCCCTCTGAATGTGCATCGTGATGGGTCTCACATGGCTGACTTTGCTCCTTCCAGTCGAACGGACAGCGGTTTCTTCCTTGAGAAGTTCTTGAGACGCATAACCTGATATCTCACCATGCTGTTGATCGTGTCTATGAGTTTGTCGAGCTGGTGGGCTTGCCCAATCTCCGTGTGGCCGTACGGTCGAGGGACATTTGGTGCATCTTGGTGATTCACGCTCGAGACTGGTATCTGAGGCGCGTTCGTCGGGGTTAGTCTCTGATCAGCAAGTTGGGACTCGCTTGTGGTGCAAACCTCGAAGGTAGTTTCAGCTTCAGAGGAGCCAGGGTCGTGTTGTTCTTGATTCGTGGGGTTCTCCATGGTATGCTAGTTCCTGTCACTCATAGAAATAAATCTAGAAGTTAGAGAAAAAGAATGTCTTTGACTTGTGATCCTGACCTTTACTTTGGACAGCGAAACGCAACCTCCCCGGCAACGGCGCCAAAAGCTTGATGGGGTCTAAATAGTCGTATGAGATTGGAGGATTTCTTTGGGGACTCGTCGAGCTTTGAATTTGTAGGACCCTAATCTGCAAGTGCACAGCGTGCGTTGTAGTACTTAGTGTATCGATCCATAGGGAGGAGGTCAACTACAAAATAAGAAAATCATGGCAACCAAAGACGCAGGGAACTGGGGTTTTGGGGATTGTGTCACGGTTTTTGCAGAAGAGAAAGAAAGAAATATAACGTCTTATATAGAAGAGGTTGTCAATCTCTTCTATAGCCAACGAAAAAAAGGAAAATCAACTTAAGTGCTTGTAAAAAGGGAATCAGGTGAGCAGTGCAGAAAAAGGAAATATTGAAGTGCGTAAATATCGAGTTGTAAAGCAGATGGGGGAAACACGTTGGTGATCTTCTCGGGAAATCTATGGGGTTCTAACTAGAAATCAAACTCTCAAAAGTTAAGCAAACGAGACTCGGCGATTTTCCCTAAATTGATTCACTGGTTTTAACGACCTAACTCTGACAAAGCAAGATCAATCTATGAATGCACATTTCGTAGGTATACTATCGTATCCTACGTCCTGTACAAACACGCAATATGATCGGGACGATAAACATTCACGACACCTTCCTAAGTACGCATAAACGTCCCAGGAATGATGCGCTCCACCCTACTAGGTTCAGATCCAAGATTCAGCACGATTGTGGCTTTCGAAATCCTATGATTAGACTCTAGTTCATGACGCTTGACTCATGCAAAAAGAACAAGTATGGTAAGAAAGAAAACCCTAATCTACGGCCTAAACGATTCGTTTAAAAACAGTTAATGAAATTCCCCATAGATCCCCTTAAAGAACACCCAACAAAAATAAACTACTCAGACATGAAAGAAGGAGTAGAAATCGTGACTGATGAATGCATAACTTGTATAAATCGATAAGAAACAAAGAGGGTCCAAGAAAAAATCAATTTCCCTCGAAGAACAAAGGTAAACCGCGCATAAGAGATTTGCGGCCACCGAAAGAGTAAAAGAGTTTCGTGGGATTCGTCTCTCTCTAAAAACCCTAAACAACGAGTATATATAGGTCTTCAAGTCCCCTTAGTCGTGGATTAGGTCTTGGCTTTCTCAAGACGGTTGCACGATTAAGTTGGGCTTTAAATGGGCTCGGGAATCGCTAAGTGGTGTGGCCGCACGAGCGACAGGCCGTGGCGCGGCCAGCTTGGCCTTCCGGGTGCTTGACGGATCTTTTTGCTTCTTCCATAACTTGAGATCCAACTATGGGATTGCTCTCAAACCACTTCGAGGTGAAAGACAGCTGATAAGGCTACCTTGTCTCCACATACGAGTTTGATCTTGTGGTGGGAAGGCCTTCGTTTGATGTTGAACTTTTGTCCTCGAGCACTGTTTCCGGAAATATCCATTTTGCTCCAAAATACGCGTCTTTTGCTAAGTTTACCTAAAAAGAGTCTTGAACAACCAAATACTCGAAATCTAGTGTTTATGCATTAAAACATTAGTGAAATGCTTATTAAAATATGCATGTTATCACCTGTTGCATTTTCTTGGGTTGTCCTTATCATAAAAAAATATTTTGTTTATCGTGAAGTTGTGTTCAATGAAGAGGTTTTTCCCTTTGCTCTCACGCCATTTCTGATGTGCCTTCATCTGCTCTACATAGTTCTGCTTTGCCATTTTTTGTTGATGACGATCTCGTACGTGACGTCCTGTTTATCTCCACGGATGTTACATAAAGTGGAGTTCGACGGATTACCCTACTGTTGAATCGAGTGTTGCTTCTTCTTCGGTCTAGATGACTGAATCATCTCCTCAGTCCTCTGTTCTTACACCACTACCTGAATAGTCTTCAATTGTGGTCGAGCTTATGGCTCAGATATTGACTCCGCAACTTGAACATGGTTTTCGAGATAAGAAAAACCAATACTTCTTGAACTGTATGTCACCTATTCAGACACGATCCCATCTACTTCATCACAATCATCGCTTTAATCTCCTCTGGTCCGTCATGTACTCCTTATCTGATTGCCAATATGTGCTCTACTAATTTTTCAGATTCTTTCAAAGTGTTTCTGGCGCTATCAAAGACGCCATAAAGTTTGAAGTTTGGCGTAAAGCAATGGGTTTCGAAGTCACCGCTTTGGAGGATAATGATACATGGAAACTCACTGATCTATCACCAAATAAGAGAGTTTGGCTACAAATTTGTGTTCAAAATCAAGTTTAATTCGGATGGAACGATTGAACGTTATAAAGCGCGGCTTGTTGCACTTGAAAATCACCAAGAGGGCATTGATTATGTTGAAACTTCCGCTCCGATTATTAAAATGACTAACGTGAGGACCTTTTTCAATGTGGCTATGCCTCGTAATTGGGAGCTTCACCAGATGGATGTTCACAATGCGTTTTTACATGGTAATTAGGACGAAGATGTTTACTCAGATCCTTCACAATATCGTTGCATTGTTGGTAAATGATAGACTCATAATTTAGTATATTTTAGCATCCATATTAGATAGTTTTCCATGTACTTTTGCATTCATTTAGCCACTTTTAGTCCCATTTGCATACATATTAGAGTTTAGTGAGTGTTAGCTTAGGTTGTTGCATATTTGTACATATTGAGTTCTTATTAGGTGTTTTGGTGGGTTGGAGGACCATATGGAGTCTCATGGATGATCAAGAGGAGGAAGAGAAGCAGCCAAATGAGAAG
>JAHZTW010000003.1:50952595-51007013 GCA_020283515.1 Alliaria petiolata | reverse complement strand
TTATGGATGCAATCACGTTTAGATTCCTGATGAGTCTAACAGCTATTGAAAATCTAGAAATGCGTCTTATGGATGTTGTTACGGCATATTTATATGGATCATTAGATAGTGATATCTATATGAGAATCCCTGATGGATTCACATTGCCAGCAGCATTGAGTTCCAAACCCAAAGAGTTATGTGCAATAAAATTGCAAAGATCATTATATGGGCTAAAGCAATCTGGACGTATGTGGTACAATCGTCTCAGTGAGCATTTAACAAAAGAAGGATATGTGAACAATCCTATATGCCCATGTGTTTTCATCAAGAAAACAATATCCGGATTTGTAATAATCGCGGTATATGTTGATGATCTAAATATTATCGGAACTCACGAGGAAATACAAAAGGCATCAAATTATCTAAAAGGAGAATTTGAGATGAAAGATCTCGGACAGACAAAGTATTGTCTTGGCCTACAAATTGAACATTCTCAAAATGGTATATTTGTGCACCAATCCACGTATACCAAAAGAGTGTTAAAACGCTTTAATATGGATAAATCAACTCCTCTAAGTACTCCTATGGTCGTTAGATCACTTCAGGTTGAAAATGATCCATTCCGACCACATGAAAAAAAATGAAGAGATACTTGGTCCTGAAGTACCGTATCTAAGTGCAATTGGAGCCCTTATGTACCTTTCAAATTATACGCGACCTAATATATCATTTGCCGTTAATCTTCTGGCAAGATTCAGTTCGTCCCCTACACGAAGACATTGGAATGGGATTAAACATGTCTTTCGTTACCTTCAAGGGACCACTGATTTAGGTTTGTTTTATCCTAAAAACTCAAACGGTCAAATGATTGGTTTTGCAGATGCAGGATATTTATCAGACCCACATAAAGCCCGATCTCAAACAGGATACGTTTTCACGATCGGAGGCACTGCTATATCTTGGCGTTCTCAAAAACAGACGCTTGTGGCCACCTCTTCAAATCATGCTGAGATTATTGCACTGCATGAAGCAAGTAGAGAATGTGTATGGCTAAGATCAATAAGCCAACACATCCGATCAAGCAGCGGGATTCACATAAATACGGAGCCAACTATCTTATATGAAGACAACGCTGCATGTGTTGCCCAAACGAAGGAAGGTTATATCAAAAGCGATAGGACCAAACATATCCCTCCGAAGTTCTTTTCATACACTCAAGAACTCGAGAAGAATAAGGAAATTGAAGTATGATATGTTCGATCATGTGACAATGCAGCCGACCTCTTCACAAAATCATTACCCACCACTATGTTCAGGAAACATGTCCATAACATTGGAATGCGTCGTCAACAAGAGCCATGAAATGACTCCTTGCACAATCGAGGGAGAGCTTGCGTGGTTGTACTCTTTTTACCTGTCTATGGTTTTTCCCACTGGGTTTTCCTAGAAAGGTTTTTAACGAGGCAACAAAACGTTAAGTAAGAAGGCGATAGTGACACTGGTCTCCAAGGGGGAGTGTTATAAACGTCAAAAAGTAACAACAATCAAAATTCATCAAAAGCTGCTTCAGCAAATGCGGCGTCAAATATAAACGAAAGTGGAGTCCACCGTCACTATGCACGCACAGTAAATTTCTCTTTTCACCTCTATATAAACGAACGTTTGTAAACATAATTCGATAACTCAATTTCGAGATCAAACAAAGAGTAATAAAATATCTTCCTCTCCCGCTTCTCTTATTATCAGTATCTCCTTCTCCTACGGGTATAATTTTTTTATCTTTATTAATATTTATCTATACAATAAATCACATAGTCATTATTATAACACTAACCAAGAATCTAAAAGTGCAACACAACAGAAAAAAAAAAACAAAAAACGAGGTATTATAGTGCGACAGCTATTTGTTTTCTGTAGCTAAAAGCATTAAAAATAGTGTAAAGGATTAAAATCAAGAAGCCAACTTAATGTTAAGCCTCCTTAACCAAACGGAGTGAAGTATCATGTGGATGACATCATATGGTTGAGCCGGACGGTTCACCACAAAATGCCTTCTAACCGACATTACATTTTTATACATCTGTAAATACTTGTCATGTGGAATCTCTTGCAAAATCTTCTTGATTTCAGATATTTTCTCGACCGGGATCTCTACCGAGAATTTACTCCAATCAAGCACATCATTGAATGGAAGCGAGTAGTTATCGGATATTACAACAGGGACGCAGCCTGAGTAGATGGCTTCGACCTCTCTTGGGCTAGCCACTTCATAGCCACTAGGACAAAGACAAAACTTGCTATGACCAATCATTTCATAATAGTTTTGTCCCTTTGTTAGACCATCGTACACTTGAATGTCTTTATCCTTACCCTTCCAGTGATTGAACAAGACTTCCCTTATATATCCATGAGCCCTTCCTGCGAAGAAAGCCAAGATTGTCCTATTCTCAGGGGTTTGGCCCATGAACGGTGGTTTTAGCTTTCCTTTAGGAATGTTAATCTCCGGTATAGAGAAATCGATGTTTGCTCTGAAACCTTCCGATGTGTTGGCATTGCATAGTCCTCTTATGAAGTCCTTGAAAAACTCTGGTTTACTATCCGCCACGTCAGGAGCCTAAAGCCATCAGTAAAATCATGTTAAGTAGAAAAAAATAGCTGGTGGTTGGGTCTAACTGATCCAAATTGAGTCAAAACCCGACTCAGAAAAAACAAAACTGAAAATAAATCGATTCGGTTTCATTTTTTCAATTTTAAACAAATCTTAACTAAACTAAATAAAAAAAGCGATTAAAAACCTAATTTTTATTTATTTTGAAGTTCCTTCAACTATTTTCTAAAAAAATGCAACCATATCAAACCTAACTTAATGATATATTCAGTTTTCGTTCACTTTATATACTTTAAAAACCAAAAAACCAAGCTAAAAACTGGATTAGACACCCTACATGAAATCTTCAAATGCTATAAAGAAGTTGTGTATAGGAAAATATGTACCCAATCATGGCAGGAGACCATAAAATGGTCAGCGCCATTGCTTTGATTCCAAAAAGGGTACTTGCGAGCCACGACGTCTACATAGTCGTTAAAGATCCGGTGGAGACGGTCCCGATTAAAATCGGCCGGTGAGGCAATGGGTTTGTAGACGTAGTGGACAATGTTGGCGACGGAGAAGGGCAAGAAGAAGGCATGAGCTTCCTCGGGCCGGCCAGCTCTAAACCGGCCGCTTGGTCCGCCCATCACATTTCCGAGCTCGTCGATGAACTGTCCCTCGATACCGTAGATATCATTCACCGGTCCATCGTGAACTAGTGGCTGTTCTCCTTCTTTGTACGACCATACCTTAAATCTTTTCATCATTTCTATGTGACTCCTGTTTTATTTTTCAACATATTATTTCGTAGAGTTAGTTTTAAATTTTAAATAACAAACAAAAAAAAGTAAACAATTTCTTACGATCGACAAGAAATATTCTAAATAATATGTAGGTTATTATAAAATATGAGTACTTATCTTAACATTCATACAAAAAATATGAGTACTTTTTAGTTCTTAAGCATGTTAGAAAATCCAATGTTCAATTTAATATGCGTGTGTGATATAATGGACCCAGATAATAAAAGAATAAAATTTCGGTGAACATGTGAGTTCAAAATGTCAATTTATCTCAGTTGACCGAAAATTAAAAGAATTTCAATCAAATTTCTCGAGATATCAAAACTAAGAAATACATATCACCACTATGTTATTTATGTATAAAGCAATTGACTTCTAATTAAGAAAAAAATGGAAGAATTGAAAGTCCACTTAAATTTGGCATTTTGGCAATAATTATTAATTAGGCCGTGGGAGTTCTGTAACCCCGCGTGAGACTGACATGCACTCAGTTTGGGAATTCAGTGGAGAGTTTGTTCAAACACCTTCAAGTTAGGCAAATCTCTTATGATATGCTAATTTTGGTTCACGCATAGTGTTGTTTCTACAAAAGTATTACATGATTAGGTTTATGAAGGTTTTTTCCAAAGATTGGGTTACTGAATCATTAATAAGTACTGCATTTTAAAATTTTGTAAACCCATTCTAAACCTATAATTTGTAGTACTTTTAGGATTTTAGTAATATTTTTATAAATAAAACATAAATTATGATATTTTTGAGAATTTCTAGTAAATCTATATTTTATGTTTTACAAAACAGTGTTATTCTAATAATTTATATATATATTAAAAAATATATATCTAAATTTTATTATGATATTTACTAATATACTAAAAAACAATTCTCACTAATTAATAAATTAGAATATTAGTGATAAATTTGATATTTAGTTCAAATATATGTGTTGGAAATATAAAATTATACTTTTTGTAAAATAAAAATAAAATATGAAAACGATATTTTTTATGAAACGGAGAAAATATTAAATTTGGTCATTTATAAATTTAAGTGAGTAGTGTGCTTTTCTTTTCTATGAGAAAGATATTTTAATGAATGCGTTTGCTATTAACTTAACTGATGAAAGGCAAATGAGTTTCTGTAAATCTGGCCTGTGGGGATGTAAGTAACGTCTTCGTTGGACGTGTAATTCTTAAACTTGACGGCTCTTCTGATTGCAGCCCTTGCTTTCCTCAACTCTTCTTCTCTTCTCTCAAGATTGCTCCTTGTCTGCCGACATTTCATTTATTTTGTTTATTATCTTATCAAATAATAATCATAACTCTTTCTTCGTTTTTACTACAAACCAACGACCGCTTTTCATTTCTATACATAATGTATGTACTTTGACCAAAAACAGAAAAAAAAATATATTATGTACGTTTTAAAAATTGGAAATTATTAAAGATATTTTGGGAAGTAAGATGGACTACTTGTGAACTGTCAAAAGCCATTTATGAAATGAAGTCCGTGAAACTCAACCGAAATATATTCTCCTATTGTGATAAGGATTAGAAAAATTTACATTATTTGGTATTAGCAATATGTTAATGTTAATCACTATATATATTATCTTGTATCACAAAACATAATGATTCAATAATATATTTTATTTTATAATATTATACACAGATCCTATTACAATATCTGTATACATTGAGTGTTAATATAGCGTATGTCTAACACGAATATCATAACACATGCTTGGATCATGAAATGCTAGCAGATTATCGGGATTCATGTACTGATTTGAGAAATTTAAATATGAATTAAGAATTATTTCAGATGATTTTCATCATAGCATGTCGATATTCGAACATGATAATTAGTAGAGAGTTTTAATCAAATACTAACAAAAGGGAATTATATACTATATGATGATACGAATCTGAGAGATAATAACCTTTACGGAAATGGGAGGAGAGTATAATGAAGACGAAGAAGACGACGATTGTAATATATTTGTGTGATGAAGAAGAGAAGACATAGTAAGTGAAGAGAAGAAATGTTGAGGTGGAGGTTCATTATTAGGAAAAAAAGAAAAGCCGAGGAAGAGAAGAAGAAGCATTAATGGAAACCCTAACAAGAAAGAAGTCTTTAACGAATCGTTAGGCATGTTTTTGATTTTGCTAAAGGCTTATCTCGTCCACTTTCATTTGGCTTCTTCAACCTTTTATATGCGACTTCGAGCAGTTATGTTTGACTTTGGCATTTTTTTAATACCAAAAGATATTCTTATACTAACAAAGCGGTGCACGAAAGCACCTTAGACGTAAGGTCGGTCCTAAGTATCTAGAGGTTTAAGGTATTTTGAAAAGAACGTGGTCTCAAATTTTTATTTATCCAAATTAAATTGGTTTTTACCAAAATAACTAGATTATGTCTTATATACATGCATGTTTATAACTTAATATTTTATCCTACATAAGAAAAGAACAAAGTGAGAAATAAAATTCGATCACTTGGAAAATAAAAGAAAGTGAAAAATGTTTACGTACAATCACTAATTAAAAAGTCAAATATATATTTATTTATTTATTTTGATTCTTATTTTCTATTACATTGTTTCCAATTAAATCATAATACATACTTCTAAATATTTTTTTTTTTCAAAACAAATTCTAATTAATTTAAATTTATTATTTAGATATATATATATCCAGATCACTTCGAAATACAATTTTAGGGATCCCGTACGGATGGCTTCTGCGTTTGCCAGAGGTATGCATGGTCGATGAATAACGGATGATCATATGTTCGTCCTCTTGTGAGGGGTGGGGGGTGGCAAAATGTGTATCTTTCTGAGTGAGTCAATATTTCAAAGATCTCTGGAAGGGAGAAAGGAATTTCTCTCTCAAAGGTTTTCTAACGCCCAAAGGTTTTCTAACGCCCAAATCAGACGTTTTCCACCGAAAGCGATTTATTTGGCAGGTGTATGTTGGTTAAATGAGAAGTCACGTCCAGGTTTAGGACTCCTATTTTTTGTGCTTTATGGTGATCGCTTATGCGCATATGGATTTTAAGGATGTGAGGCTCGTGTAAAATTGTTTCCATCAATTGCCCCCGATTTTTTTGGCTTTCTTTGGAGAAAAGGTAGGGAGTCGACTTGTATCGTTGTACAACTATCTTAAAAAAACATTATCATGGTATTGGCAGGGGCGGATCTAAACATTTATTTAGTGTGGGCACCTAGTGTAAAATATATTTAGATTAAGGATACTTAAATAAATTTATGCTAATTAAAGAAAAATAAAAATTAGCATGTGGTACATGCCACATCCTATATACACCTGCATCCGCCACTGGGTATTGGTCTTCACAGATGTATTTTAGAAGGATGACTCTCCACAAGGCGGATTTTTCCGACCGATGCTATTTGTGCGTCGCTTTTTGGTTAAGGCGCACTAGAACATGTTTTTTTTTCCTTCTACTTCCAAAATGCCATTTACCAAATGTGGATGGAACGTTTATGGAGGAGTGCCGATGTCGATGACTAGGTTTATAAGCACCATTACCAAATGTTGGTGGAACGTTTATGGAGGAGTGCCGATGTCGATGACTAGGTTTATAAGCACCATTGACAAAATGCTTCGTGATAAATTCATTTCTATTAACTATCAAATAGAATATTGATAAGATAATTTCTTAGTGGTTTAGTTCGGGTCTTGATACACAAGATTCACCTGTTTTATATTTTTTTCACTTTCAATATTTAAATTATTCAAAAAGATTCGAATAAACAAATTTCATTTTTTTTTTATTACAATAATGTTTTAACTTAAAAAAAAACAATTTGTATATGACTCACATAGTATACATAAGCAGAAATACAATTGAAATTTGAAAATCAAAGATAGAAAATCTATTCTAATATGATAAGAGTTTTTTTAGAGTGAGATTTGAAATGCTGCCATGTGGCATCTTTGACATTGACATGTGTCACCTATATTTAAAGAAAAAAAAACATAAACACATAAAATTGATATGTGTCATTCATAATTGTAACACTTAATTATTTTATCTTTTTATTTTGTTGTTCTTAATCTATTCTAATATGATAAGGTTTTTTTTAGAGTGAGCTTTGAAATGCTGTCATGTGGCATATTTGACATTGACATGTGTCACCTACATTTAAAGAAAAAAAAAACATAAACACATAAAATTGATATGTGTCATTTAATGATATGGTTATATGGATGAATAACCCAAAAAAAAATTTATAATTAACTACATAACTATAAAAAAAAACAGAGAGCCCAGAAAATTTTAGGACGGGTTTCCATTTCCTCCCGTACCCGTCCCAAATTTTTTGTCACATTCTCTATCCCGTTCAAAACAATTATCCATTCGAGACAATTTATTTTATTTAAACGGGTATGATAAGGGTACGAGAAGAGAATGAGTATTAGATTGGGTACTCGAATTACCCATTTAAAAAATAAAAACTTAAAAGTTTTCTATTTTTTCGAATTATTCTAAAATTTTCCGGGATGTTTTTTCATATTTTCTTTTAGTAATTGTTTTCTAATTTTCAAATTTCATGTTCTTGTCCCATAGCCGTAGATTCATATCCTGAATCCAAATTTTTTAGGACAGACATACCTTCATTCTACACATTTACATTTGAAGAAAAAACTGATCAACAAAAGATAATTAAAAATTTAACTACACTAAATAATTAAATACATCCACAAAAAAACAAAAAACAAAAAACCTGGAATAGAAATTCTACAACAATTTATAAATAGCAAGAAAAATACAACAACTTACAAACACAACTCACTTTTATTACCAAAAAAAATTCTAATATAATATATACTATATGCATTACACTATCATATAATTTCTTTCACTCAATCAACCGGAAACAAACTCCGTCTCAAAATCACATGTCCATTCCGTCAAAAATACAACATCAACTACACAATCCCTTTTAGTACTGATCAAATACTATAAGCAAATAACTCTACCTTCACATATATGATTAACTTCTACCTCACTTATTATGATATGTATGATACAACATCAAATAGATTAAATGAAAGTTTAATAAACTTTATTCAGACATCTATACTATCACGTCGACCACATAACACACAATGTCTCGAAGTCTCTTTTAAAATTGAAGATTTCAACTCAAAGATGGCCAACTCTCTCCCTCAACTTGACACGTCAGCGCTTGAGAGAGTGCCATGTAGCATTCATTATTTAATTTTCAAAAGTTCATTTTATTTGAATTAAAACTTACACACATGAGGACTCAAACCCACAATCCTCTCAATAAAAGACAAATGTTTTATCTATTAGGCTATGAGTACTACTTGACAATCATCTGTAAAACAAAATGTGATATTGTCTCAATGTTCTACACATTAAATTCAAAACATTTGTTTTTAACAATTAGAAGCACTTATATGGAAAATACATTGTATGATCACATTTGAACTTTAAATTGATAGTTTTATATTAAAATTTGGATTTCTGAATTGAGTCAAAATTTTAGATTTCTGATCAGTGAAATAACAAATTTTTATTTATTATGTTCATGTTAGTTTCGATCCGTTCATAATTAATTATATGGTAAAAATATTTTACGCATTAATTTTTTTTAATTTCTCCAAAAAAATAACCTCTTCAATTTATCAAGTCGTGCTCGTGAAGTCAGCCGTGTTCGTGCTTGTGAATTGGATAAGTGAAAATTCTGCATGGATGAAATAGATACAAGGGGTAGCATTTTTCATTCATCGATTTTCAATCACAAGAATGTGATCTTACTTAAGAGTCAAATCAAAATTTTGCATCTTCTATCAAGTTTGATGAATATTGTTTAATATGCACTTCAGAGAGGATGTTCAGATCCCCGTCAATTTTTCTTTAGGTGTATGGTCTAATATTTGTTTATAATCTTCTACATAGTGAATTTAAATTGCAAGCTATAAATACGACTGTTTAACTTTATGCAGTTTGTGGAAATGGAACAAGTTGTGGAGGAAGACGGAAGGACTCTTACAGTCTTCATTTTTTTCACATTCCGTCCATGTGAGTTTTAGTTTATTTTAAAAATAATTTAGACTTTTAATACCTATTAAATTTGAACTAAACTTCTTTATATAATCAAACCACACTTAATGCATCACCATTTTTATTTTTTCATGGCCCAACAAAATCCTTTGCAAAAAAAAAATTGTATACTCTTTTAATATAAATACATAATGGTTGAATATATCAAATTATAATTGAATTAGATTGTTGTAAGCATATAATGTTTGAGATATATAAATAAGACATTTTTGAAAGAATATATAGAAGGAAAAAAACACACGAGTATGCGCAGATATTCTCGTAGTAGATTATATATGGAAAAGTTTACCCATGTGCCTAGTGATTGGTTAATTTATTTTCCAGTTTTTATGATGTCTCTTTAATTTCTTTTTGTTTCTGTTTTTCTTTGTCGCCAACATATTCATTAATTAATATTATGACAAGAGTACATCATTCCAAGATATTACATAGTTAAGGTGGTTTGACCTAGCATTCTTTACCATAGCATCCGTGACATTAGTTTGTCGTGAGATTTTCATGAAGCTGTATATATTATTCATGTGACTGAGCTCCAGAATATCTCTAACGTATGTGAAAATAGCCAAATGCTCCCATCTTGGAGAATCTGAAGTTGTTTTTTGTTGCATCAGAAGCTTGTAGAGGTCAAGAGCAATATCCCCACAAAATTTAACACTTGAGTAACCAAGTCGCTTGAGCTGTATGAAACAAGAGTTTTTAATTTTGTTAGCAATTCCTCAATTGCTCATGTCATTGCAATATTTGAGATATCAATCCATCTTGGGAGATGATTCAATAAGAATGCAAAGTTTTGTTTAAGCTAAGCTAAATTGAAAAGGATTTAAGGTAATAAGCAACAATTAAAAACAAACAATTAGCTAAGAGAGACACTACAAGTTCAATAATATGAAACTAAGCCTTAATTACTACTAATCAAGCACTAATAACGCAATTAACTACTAATCAAGATTGACAAAATACTAAAAACGAAACCTAGGGATGGAATCATTGATTTGGGCATCTAAATGGCCAACCTTGCAATCATTTAAGCAACTCAACAAGCTTTCTCTATGCCTAGAACACTAATTAAGACTAATCCATGATGTGTGGTACTAATCCCTTTCCTAATCACCTTAATGAACTAATAATATTTTAGCATTAAAATTATTAGCAAGCATTAAACATGAGTCTAAATGGCTTGATAAACACTCTAGGCAACTAATGTCTTAAGCTAGGAATGTAAATCTCTTATTAAGTTGGTTCAAGCATTTCATCAAACACTTGGTGGGTGTGTGAAATGCTTACGATCCAAAATAGCAAAAGATTAGCTATTTGGCATTAAGAACATCTTAATAAGAAGAGATATTGAACCATTAGAAAACCCTAAATCTAACCCATCCCCAAGTTTCTAAGAGACTACTCACTAAACATGGATAAACCAACAAATCTCATGAATGAAATGTTAGAAACATGATTAAATGATTAGAGAAAGAAAGATTAGAAGAAAGAAGAATCAAATTGCATTAAACATAAAAGAAATCTCAAAAATCTCCTCAAAACCCCAAATGGGCGTTTTTCTGTTTAAGCCCAAGAGAAGATACATAAAAATTAGGTTTTTAAGTATTTATAGGGAAGGAGGTCAAACTGGGTCAACCCGGAACAAACCGGGTTTTGACCCGGAGTAGCAGTCTTGCGGGAATCGCCATATCTCCCTAACCACAGCTCATAATGACATGACACCACCTCCAAATGAAAGATGATTCAATTACCTACAACTTTCATGAAGAGTTCGAAGGCTGAATCGGAACGGAAAGTCTTCGTTTGATCCGATTTGTACCCGGAAAAAATGTGTGCTCGGTTCAACCAGGTTCGTCGATCCAACTGGTCGAACCGAACCCCTGGATGTTTGGTTCGACCACCTTCGTCGATCCAACTCGTCGAACCCAAACCCTGAATGTTTGGTTCGAGCAGCTCGTCGATCCAACTCGTCAATCCGAACCGAAATCGATGTAACTTTCTAACCACGAATCCGAATGACTTGATTCCAATGGCACTAGAAAGAACTCTGGATCCTATACAACTCTTAAGAAGGCTTTGGAGTCTGAATCTCAGTGCAAGGCCTTCGTCCGGCCCCATACATTTCGCACCTCCAAATGCTTGATATGCTTCTAAAGAGACTTCTGCTTCTCATTTGGCTGCTTCTCTTGCTCCTCTTAGCTATCCATGAAACTTCATATGGTCCTCCAAGCCTCCAAAACACCTAATAAGGACTCAATATGTACAAATATGCAACAACCTAAGCTAACACTCACTAAACTCTAATATGTATGCAAATGGGACTAAAAGTGGCTAAATGAATGCAAAAGTACATGCAAAACTATGTAATATGGATGCTAAAATATGCTAAATTATGAGTCTATCATTGTATCAGTGCTGAGCGTAAACCTTCTTATTTTGGAAACTTATTCATTCCTCATTGTCCAAATTCTCCAACCAACAAATAGAAATAGTTAACTTCATTGTGCTTGTTTTTATTGAGGCTCATTAGATTTCTTATATTTTCATCTAGAGAGTTGTGAGCAAATTGGTGATAACTCCCAAATCTCCTTACTGAATTGGCATTGAAACATCATATGGTTCACTGTTTCTACTTCCATTTCACACCGTTGGCATATGCGATCAACTTTCAGCTTTCTTCTATGCAAATTGTCTGCAACAAGAATGGCATTGTGAAGAGATCTCCACCAAAATAGTTTTGGTGGGGCATTGATGTTCCAAATATCTGAGTATAACTGATTAGTGAAAGTCATTTGCTGGGGTTCATTTGAAGAAGTGTTGGCTGACTTACGCATGATTTCATCATATAGCTATCGTCTTGAGTATGGCTCCATGCAACAGTATCTGGTGCTCCTGTATAAGATGGTCTGAATAGCTTAATTAGTCGTAAATATTCTTGATCAACCAAATCATTAAGAACCCGATCATTTGAAAGATGAGTTCTAGGAATAAGCAACTCGTTAACTGTTCTCACAAGCGTACTATTAATATTAGCTATTCTTGCAGACCTCGTAGGCACATTAGATAACAAGTTATCCCTCCATATTTGAATTCTTGTATCATTGCCTAGAAGCCATTTTATACCTGAGCTAGAAGCTTGTTACCTTGAAGAATGCTTCTCCATGACTAGACTTGTCTTTTTTCTCCTGCTTCCAAAAGCGTAGATTTGGGGTAGTATTTAGCTTGATAAATTAAGCCAGAAGGGACTGAGGTTGCTTTAAAAGTCTCCAACTCTGCTTGGCTAGCATTGTTATGTTAAAAACCCTTAGATCCTGATGCAGAATTCCCAAAGAAACTTCTCTATAAGGTGGAAGAAGGGATAATCCTCGACTTCAAAGAACTTTGTAGCACAAACCTAAGTCTTAATCCTTAGACCCAACACTATCTTAAAAAACATAAGTGAAACTAGGCGATGGAGCCTCCGAAAATAGAATCCGTGTAGCACAAACCTTAGACCCAATACTATCTCAAAAACGCAACTACAAACTTTGGTCAACGAATGGCCATACAAGTGTGATAGAAAACACTTGATAAACTGGTTGATCTCAGATGTTACACACCGAAGATTGAAAAGTTCACAAGGAAGCAAATGAAAATCACTCTCACAAAATAAAAGGTTTGATTAAAAAGTTGAATGGTTTCTCCAAATAGAATATAAAAGAAAAGAAACTTGAAAATAAGGCTAAGTAGATTAATTTTGGACTTTCTTGGGCTTGTATTGCACTCAAAATGGTATGTACTTGATTAGTTATCATTACCAATGGATTTCTGAATGCTCTCCTTGTCTTGAACTTCACAAATCAGCATGTTAAGTGCACTTTTAAGCTTCTTTGAATGTGCCTTTGTCAACAATACAAGCAACGCATCCTCTTGATCATCCTTGCTGCTCATGATATTCATATCAGATCCCTAATTCAAAGTCCTCTTTGTTGCTTCAGTTTCGTTATTTTTCTATAGGCAATCCAAGTGATTTTAGTTTTGTCTTGGTTAGCCGACCACCAGAATTAACTATTTCGCTTTGGGTTGCTTTATGAGCCTCATGGGAAGTAGAAATCAGGACAAACAATAGGAGGGGAGAGTTTGGATCACGGCTTTGATTATCACTTCCGTTTTTACGGGAGAGAGTAGCTTTGAATACCAACTTAAGTTTCGGAGCTACTCGTTGAGTAAGAAATGCAAAATCATCACTCATATTTTATACATTCCCAAAATTGTGTAAGATGCTTTCTATGATACGAAGTTAGGAGGAGGCCGGCCATAGATGATCTTGAAAGGAGTACTTTTAGCTGCAGTGTGGAATGTTGTGTTATACCACCACTCAACTAAGGGTGACCACTTCCTCCAACTATGGGGAGCTTCACCGGCCGTACATCTCAAATGTGTTTCAAGAGTCTTGTTAGTGATCTCTGTCTCACCATCAATGTGGATTGTAGGCAGTGGAAAACTCCAACTCAACTCCATGAACTTTAAACTTTTTTTTTTCCATACCTCATTCTGAAATGTAGGATCCTAGTTGCTGACAATGAATTGAGGCATACCGTGCAGCTTGAAGACTTTTTCCATGTATGTTTGGGCGACCTCAATTGCTGTGTATGGGTGTGAGAGAGGCAAGAAATGGGCATTCTTACTCAGGCGATCAACAACTACGAAAATGCAGTGTTTATCGTGAGATGGAGGGAGCCCCTCAATAAAGTCCATGCTTATGGATTTCCACACACCTTTCAGAACAGGAAGCGGTTGGAGTAGACCCGGTTTGGCAACGACATCGTACTTGCTCTTTAGTTAAACTGAACAATTTCACACATACCGCTGAACCTCAACACCCATCTTCGGCCAGTAGAAGAGAGACTTAATCTTGTGTAGAGTTGCATCACAACCAGAGTGGCCCCCAACAACACAATCGTGTAACCATCTCAAGATGTGCGACTTTACCTCTAGAGTAATTTCCCACGACGAGCTTGCCTTTCCGCCTTAGTTCATCGTTCACAAATGAGTAGGCAGGTTGAGAAGTAGGGTCAGTTTCCAGTGCAAAGTTTATCTTCTGTAGATTCGGATCAAACTGCCCCAATAGCTGCAAAGAGTCGTAAAACCCATTATGAGTTTGATAGAGCTTAATTTGCAGGAGCTGTGAACCCGTGACCGTTACAAACAGACCCATAGTAAAATAATCTTATTATTAGAGGGGGCAAAAGCGGTATTTTAAACCATGGCATAGATCCAACATAAAAAATGCAGATCTTAAACTTTTAAAAATCCTTAAAATTGATCAAACATGAGCTGCAAAATAAAAATTAGAGCCCATAATAGAAGGTTCATCCCGAACGTAATACAAGTTATGAGTCTCTCATATCACATTTTTTTACTCAAATCCGATCGACTTTTTTGAGAACACAAAAAAATAGAATTCTTAATCATTTATATTACCTGAGATATTAAATTGAGTTTTTCAAAATTGCCTCCATGAGTCAAACCTAAAGTTTTAAATTTCGCTCATAAAGGGAATAACAACTTTCCCCGTAAAATTGGTGACAACGTTAAATTAAATTAAGGATGAGTAGATCAAGCTAAGAATTTCAGAATATAGAAATCAATTACTCGCACGATAAATCAATTACTCGTACGAGAATCAATTGAAGTAGGTAAACGTAAATAAGATAAATCTCAAACCCGAAATCCACCGAGAATTCAAAGTAAGGGGAAAATCAGTTTGAAAGGTGATCAAAGAAGTAGAAATGTCACCTTTGAGAGCTTGATGGTCGTGGATGATGATGGACGACGATGGATACATAAAAGAGAATAAAAGGTAAAATATATAAAAGAGAAAATGTTTTCGATTAGGTTTTCACATGAGTCGTCAACTGGCCTTACATAATGTTTTGTACCGTTTGTACCAAAGCGTACAAAACATACCAACACATAAACGAAAATAACATAAAGAACCGAATAACAAGCTGTAACGATTAATTACAATTCAAATGCAAAATAAGATAGAAATGAAGGTATATTTTTTTGTCTCTATAGCAATACCTCTTTGTTGAGATCATCTTTGTTCTCAAAGATGGAATTCAGAATACCTGGCAATGAAGTCTTGATAAAATTCCCATGTTGCTTGCTCTGGAGCGTATCCTTTCCACTGAACAAGAACCTTTGCAACAGATTTGTTCTGCCTCTGCACCATCTTGTTCTCTGGTATGGCTTCTGGTTCTTTGATGGTGCCGATGTCATGCAGTACTATGGAAGGACAGGATCAGTCGATGGAAGGTTTAGGCATAGTTTTAGGTGATTCACATGAAAAACGTTGTGAATAGCAGCCGAGGCAGGGAGTTCCAGTTTATATGCAGCTGGTCCAACACGATCAATGACACAAAAGAGTTCATATTAGTGAGGTGAAAGTTTATGAGGTACCTTGCAGTTCTTGAAATAGTGCTTGACGAAAAGGCTGGAGTTTGAGAAAGACATAAATCCAAATCAAAAACTTTCTAGATGAACACCAAAAGCACTTGTACTGCTTCATCCTATTCTGAGCTCGTAACAGGTGAAACCGTTGTTCGGGAACGTGCTAGGTGTTAGTCGGGTGCTCGGTCCTGCCCTAGCGATTTTTTTCAAAAATCGGAAATAAAACGGATAGTAATCGGGAATTTTGTTTTTGTATTTTTAATTATATATATATATATATATTAAACTACGTGCAAAAAACATAATAGTATAGTGGTTCGCGCTGTCTCTTATGGCTCGGATGTCGTGGGTTCGATCTAGGGATTGCAGGTTTTTGCTATTTTTCTCATTTTCGACTTTAATGAACGTAAAATGACCCAAATAGCCTCGTCTTCTTCCTCACATCCGCGATGGCTATACCAGTAAACCCTAATTTCTGCCGCTTACCATTTTTCACATTTGTTCATGGTTTTGCTCATTTTTCTTGTGTTCTTTACCCAAATACATTAGATCTACCACTTATCATGAGTTTTTGAACTTAAAATCCAGAAATTTTCGACTTTTTGACCGATGAAGATCGAATCGCCACGGTTCGCGGCCACCGATTTTTCTTAAACCACGGTCACCGCGGACAAAACTCGGACTGCCGCCTAATTGAAACGATAACACCAAACTCACCACGGAGACCCACCGCCTACCGAGTTCCCGGCCGCCGAATCGGCTAGGCGACCGAGTTTTATAACAAGGGGTGAAACTTGAGCATTTCAATTAGCTCTTCCTTATTTTATAAATTCCGATCATCCACATCTGAAGAACTCTCACCAGGCAGATATGACAAGTGCAGAGGATGAGGGCTGTGATGTGATCATGGAAAGCAAGACGGATAATCAAGTGGAAGCTAAGCTTGAACCTGAGGATGCAATGCTTATACCTGAAGGACCAATGACACGGGCGAGAGTTAAAAAGCTAAGGAATGCACTTAATGGACTTATTCAAGAAGTTATGGGCAAAGAATACAATGTAGGAGCAAAAGTGCAATACACTGAGGTTATACTACTTTCGCACAAACCCGCCGGTTTAGAGCACCCGCCGGGCAAACACATGCTTCCAGGTTGGCCCCAATTCGCACAAACCCGCCGGTTTATAGCACCCGCCAGGCTGCAAACTGGCCACTTTTCTGGTTGACGAAAATGAAGCCCAAAAGTCATTTTTTGGTCAATCTATCTTTAATTTCTTTCTAGTTTTCAAGATTAACTTAGAATTGACTCTTCAAGTTTCATTTTCTCTTTATAAACTCATGTAATCTCATTTTGAGAGATAACCCTTTTTTTTATCAAACTTTTGAGAGTGATTCTCTTTGTTCCTTGTGAACTTTCGATCTGTCTTGGTGTGTCATATCCAGGGGATCAAATCGGTTTATCAAGTGTTCTTCATCACACTTGTGTGGCCATTCTATCGACTGAAGTGTTAGAATTCGTTCTCAAACTGTTGGTGTGAAGTGTTAGGTTTCATATACCTAATATTGCTACCACGCGTTTTCTATCTACCAAAGTTACACCGCCTTGTTTCTTTGGAGTTTCCGCTTCCATAGAACGTCAATGATTATCCAACCAACTTTGAGTGAAAGATCTTGGAGAATCGTATCAAGTGGTATCAGAGAAACGCTCATAAGTTTGGTAACACAACTCATCATCTTCTCATCTATTCATCTTCTCATTTGGCCATCTTCTCATCGATTCATTTTTCAAATTTTCATCTACTTTTCTTTCTATCTGCTGTAATCACTAGTTGAGTCAGCCAAAAAAAAAAAAATTATCCAAAGAAAAGAAAAAAAAAATAGAAAGAAGACGGATAAGGGTCAATCGACTATTTTCTATTCTATATTTAACCATCTATCTTCTATTCTATATTAAACCATCTATCTTCTATTCTATACCATCTACCTTCTATTCTATATTGGTTGATTTTTGATTTGCTGATTGATTCTTTGGGGAAAACACAACTTTTTGATTGTTAGATCTATTCGAGCTAAGAGAATTCACTGAGTGTCTATTTGTTTGAGTGAAACACTTTGAGAGTTAAACACTTTTGAGGGAAAACACTTGAGAGAAACACTTGTGAGAGCTTTTTTTCTAATTTGTTTGTTGAGTTTTGCAGGATTTTGGAGATGTATTCCCTGAAGACAACCCTTGTGGTTTACCACGAATTCGTGGGATTGAGCATCAAATAGACTTTGTGCCTGGAGCGTCTCTACCTATCCGTCCATCCTACATAACTAATCCAGTGGAAACCAAGGAGCTGCAAAAACAAGTCATCGAGCTTATGGAAAAGGGATACATTCGAGAGAGCATGAGCCTGTGTGCTGTGCTAGTGTTACTTGTTCCAAATAAGGATGGGAGGTTGAGAATGTGTGTTGACTGCCGTGCCATCAACAACATAACAGTTAAGTATCGCCACCCTATCCCACGTTAGATGATATGCTAGATGAGTTGTATGGTTCTAGTGTATTTTCTAAAATTGATCTAAAAAGTGGATATCATCAAATTCGCATGAAACAGGGTGATGAATGGAAAACTGCTTTAAAAACTAAACAGGGATTGTATGAATGGTTAGTGATGCCTTTTGGTTTAACTAATGCACCTAGTACATTCATGAGATTGATGAACCATGTTTTGAGAACATTCATAGGCGTTTTTGTGGTGGTATACTTTGATGATATTCTGGTTTATAGCAAAAGTTTAAGTGAGCATGTAGAGCATTTGAAATCTGTTTTAGATGTTCTAAGAAAGGAAAAGCTATTTGCCAATTTGAAGAAATGCACTTTCTGCACAGATAATCTTGTCTTTTTAGGCTTTGTTGTAAGTGCACAGGGCATTAGTGTGGATGAGGAGAAGGTCAAAGCATTTCGTGAATGGCCTAGTCTAAAGACGCTTGGAGAAGTCAGAAGTGTCCATGGACTAGCAGGCTTCTATAGACGTTTTGTGAAAGACTTTAGCACCATTGCTGCACCACTAACTGAAGTGATCAAAAAGGATGTTGGTTTCATATGGGAAGAAGCACAAGAAGAGGCATTTCAGACTTTGAAAGGGAAGCTTACAAATGCACCTCTTTTGTCCCTGCCAAACTTTTTTAAGACCTTCGAAATTGAATGTGATGCTTCTAGTGTAGGTATTGGAGCAATGCTGATGCAAGAGAAGAGGCCCATTGCTTATTTCAGTAAGAAACTAGGAGGAGCCACCTTGAACTATCCAACATACGATAAGGAGCTCTATGCCTTGGTCTGAGCCTTACAAACGTGGCAACACTACTTGTGGCCAAAAGAGTTTCTGATTCACACTGATCACGAGTCTCTAAAACATATGAAGGGCCAAAAAAAGCTAAACAAAAGACATGCCAGATGGGTAGAATTCATTGAGACGTTCCCTTATGTCATCAAGTACAAACAAGGTAAGGAAAACGTTGTTGCTGATGCCTTGTCAAGAAGGTACGCCCTCATCTCTACTCTTGATGCTAAGTTGTTAGGATTTGAACAACTTAAAGAGATGTATGATTATGATTCTGAGTTCAAAGATGTTTTTCAAGCTTGTGAAAAATTTGCTTATGGAAAGTATTTTAGGCATGAAGGATTTTTGTTTTATGAAAATCGTTTGTGTGTGCCTAATTGCTCTTTGAGAGATTTGTTTGTTAGAGAAGCTCATGGAGGAGAATTAATGGGACATTTTAGAGTTTCCAAAACATTAGATGTTATGCAGGATCACTTCTACTGGCCGCATATGAAGAGAGATGTGGAAAGGATTTGTGCTAGATGTGTCACTTGCAAGCAATCAAAGTCTAAGGTGCAACCCCACAGTTTGTATACTCCTTTACCCGTTCCTACTGAGCCTTGGACTGATGTCTCTATGGATTTTGTGTTGGGATTGCCTAGAACTAAGAAAGGAAGGGATTATGTCTTTGTTGTTGTAGATAGATTCTCTAAGATGGCACAATTTATCCCATGTCATAAAACTGATTATGCATCGCTTGTTCATGAGTTGTTCTTTAGAGAGGTTGTTCGATTGCATGGCATGCCTAGAACGATTGTATCTGATAGACACACTAAGTTCTTAAGCTATTTCTGGAAAACTTTGTGGTGTAAGTTAGGGACTAAGTTGTTGTTTTCAACTACTTGTCATCCTCAAACTGATGGACAAACTGAAGTTGTCAAAAGAACTTTGTCTACACTCTTGCGTGCAATCATTAAAAAGAACATTAGAACTTGGGAAGATTGTTTGCCTCATGTTGAGTTTGCATATAATCATTCAGTTCATTCTGCTACCAAGTATTCACCTTTTGAGATTGTTTATGGTTTCAATCCTCTAACTCCTTTGGATCTAATCCCTTTGCCTTTGAGTGAAAGAGTTAGTATGGATTGGAAAAAGAAAGCTGAACTTGTTAAGCAGATTCATGAGAAGGCATGATTAAACATTGAAGCAAGGACAAAGCAGTATGAAAAGCAAGCAAACAAAGGGAGGAAAAAGATGGTCTTTAACGTTGGAGATCTGGTTTGGGTACACTTGAGAAAGGAATGCTTTCCAGCTGAAAGAAAGTCTAAACTCATGCCAAGGATCGATGGTCCATTCAAAGTCTTGAGGAAAATCAGTGACAATGCTTACCAAATTGACTTGCAAGGTAAGTACAATGTGAGTTCAACCTTTAATAGACTTAGTTCTTTTTGCTGCAGATGAACCGGATTTGAGGTCAAATCCTTTTCAAGAAGAGGGGCATGATATGATCATGGAAAGCAACAAGGATAATCAAGTGGAAGTTAAGCTTGAACCTAAGGATGCAATGCTTGTACTTGAAGGACCAATGACTCGGGCGAGAGTGAAGAAGCTAAGGAATGCACTCAATGGACCTATTCAAGAAGTTATGGGCAAAGAAAGCAATGTGGGAGCAAAAGTGCAATACACTGAGGTTATACTACTTTCGCACAAACCCGCCGGTTTAGAGCACCCGCCGGGAAAACACATGCTTCCAGGCTGGCCCCAATTCGCACAAACCCGCCGGTTTAGAGCACCCACCAGGCTGCAAATTAAACTAGCCACTTTTCTGGTTGACGAAAATGAAGCCCAAAAGTCATTTTTTGGTCAATCTATTTTTAATTTCTTTCTAGTTTTCGAAATTAACTTAGACTTGACTCTTCAAGTTTCATTTTCTCTTTATAAACTCATGTAATCTCATTTTGAGAGACAACCTTTTTTTTTATCAAACTTTTGATAGTGATTCTCTTTGTTCTTTGTGAACTTTCGATCTGTTTTAGTGTGTCATATCCAGGGGATCAAATCGGTTTATCAAGTGTTCTTCATCACACTTGTGTGGCCATTCTATCGACTGAAGTGTTAGAATTCGTTCTCAAACTGTTGGTGTGAGGTGTTAGGTTTCATATACCTAATATTGCTACCACGCGTTTTCTATCTACTGAAGTTTCACCGACTTGTTTATTTGGAGTTTCCGCTTCCATAGAACGTCAAGGATTATCCAACGAACTTTGAGTCAAAGACCTTGGAGGATCGTATCAGGCTGACCATAGATGAACTCGAAAGGAGTAATTTTAGCTGCAGTTTGGAATGTTAGGTTGTACCAGAACTCAGCTAAGAGCAACTGCTTGCTCTACATATGGAAAGCTTCATCGGCCATACATCTCAAGTATGTTTTAAGAGTCTTCTTAGGAACCTCAGTCTGACCATTTGTTTATGGATGGGTAGGCAGTGGAAAACTTCCACTCAACTCCATGAATTTTAAACATTTCTTTCCATACCTCGCAGATAAATGTAGGATCCCTATCACTGACAATGTCTTGAGGTATACCGTGCAGGTTACAGACATTATCCATGTATGTTTGGGCGACCTCAATTGATGTGAATGGTTGTGAGAGAGGCAAAAAATGGGCATTCTCACTCAGGCGATCAACAACTACGAGAATGCAGTGTTTGCAGTGAGATGGAGGGAGCCCCTCAATAAAGTCCATGCTTATGGATTCCCACACACCTTTTAGGATAGGATCTGGTTCGGCAAAGACATTGTACTTGCTCTTCTAACGAACTGAACAATTTTGCACATACAGTTGAACCTCAAAACCCATCTTCAGCTAGTAGAAGAGAGACTTAATCATGTCTGGAGTTGCATCATGACTAGAGTTGAAACAAGCACGGATCAATCCGACTTATATGATGATTGATTCAAAGCCTAGATCAGCTTTAAGCGTGGCTGGATCCAATGACCGAGATACTCAAGTCAAAGGAGGGGTGAACGTGGATTGATGTTTGATCCTTGGCCGAGATACTCAAGCTTTGAATCAGGGATGATGGTGTGAAGAAGTAACCGAGGAGGTGCTGTCTCGACTAGGTTTAGAGAGGACAAGTTTTATTCAGAAAACTCAAGTTTAAGAAAATTCTTGTTTATGATAATCAAAGGTGAAAAAGTTAAAAGGTTGCAAAGGAACCTTATATATTGGTTTGACATCTTAAAAAAAGGAAAATATAAAAGTGTAAAGAAAATACAAAAGTGCATTGAAAACAAAAGATCTTATGCTAATTAAATTAAAAGAAAAATTTGAACTGCTGAAACAAAGAAAGAAACACGAATTTTGTTATTCAAAACTAATTAAAATGACTGATAGGCTTACCTTTCTTGCTTGGGTTTGGAGTTAGCATGTACTAAAGAAGGAAAGTACTTTGTTGGTGTTTAGACTAAAGTTGTCTTGGGCCTCACTTGCAACTGTATATATGTTATAGAGGTCTTGTTTTGATAAGATCGGCCAGGAGTTTTGTGTCTTTAAAGTTGGACCAATGATTTGGTCTTGTGATACTTCAAGAGGTCCAGTCCATGCTGGTAGGCTTTGGGATCATGATCCGCTTGTAGAATAGCTTTCATGATGGCTTGTTTGTATATGTGTTGAAGTACCCTAGGTCTTTCTCAAGTCATAACTTTGGGTTCGAGAACAATTGGCAGTTCAATGACTTGTGCTACTTGTGGCTCAGTTAGACCAGTTCAGTTTGGATGTCTTCATCATTCCCTCCCTCTTGAATGGGTCTTGACCTAGAAACAAGATCATCAGCAAGGAAAGGGGCTAAATCAGAAACATTGAAGGTAGATGATACATTAAACTCACCTAATATTTCAAGACGGTAGGCATTGTTGTTGATCTTCTCTAGAATTTTGAATGGCCCATGTGTAGTTTGAAGCTTTTCTGTTTTGGGAACCTTTGAAGCTTCTCTGTTTTGGTGCTAGTTTGAAACTTCTCTGTTTTGGGAACCTTTTGTGTCTCATGTGTAGCCATACCCACTCTCCTAGTTTAAATACTACATCCTTGCGTCCCTTGTTAGCATGCTTTGTATACTGATCGGTTCTTTTCTCCATGTTTTCTTTAGTCTTTTGATGAAGTTTCTTGATGAACTCAACTTTCTTGTATCCAATTAGGCTCATGGCTTCAACTGGTGGCAATGGAGTCAAATCCAGTGGTGTAGTTGGATTGAACCCATACACAACTTCAAATGGGGACATTTTGGTGGCTGAGTGTTGTGCTCTGTTGTATGCAAACTCTATGAACGGTAAGCACTCTAGCCAGTTCTTCAAGTTCCTTCCAATGGTAGCTCTTAGTAATGCTGATAGTGTTCGGTTGACTACTTCTGTTTGCCCACCAGTTTGGGGATTGCACGTGGTAGAAAACAAGAGCTGCCTCGAGAAATGGCTTAAGAACTTGCTCTCTCGATTAGACACTATGGTCCTTGGGACTCCATGTAAGCGTACTACCTACTTAAAGAATAGATCCGCCGTTTGAGAGGCATCATTTTCACCTTGGCACAAGGTAGAAAATGTGTCATCTTGGCGAATATGTCCCCCACTATAAAATGTGCCATCTTGGAGTCTTTGTGTTGTTTTTTGGTAATCCCAACACAAAGTCCATTGAAATGCCAATCCATGGAGTTGTAGGGATCAGAAATGGTAGGTATAGTCCATGAGGGTGCACTTTAGACTTGACTTTCTTGCATACCACACATCTAGCACAATGAGCTTCAACTATCTTCTTGAGGTGTGGCCAGCAAAAGTGTTCTTTGACCAAGACTAGTGTCTGGTCCACTCCAAAGTGACCCATAAGACCTCCATCATGCGCTTCTCGTACTATCAGATCCCTTAGAGAGCATTGTGGGATACAAAGTCTCTTGTCTCTGAGTAAGAACCCTTCATAGATGTGAACTTTCCCAGAAGCTCCTTTGTTGCAATCGCTGAAAGTTTCTTTTAGGTCTTGATCCTCTGGATATAACTCCTTAATGTATTCAAAATCCATGACTTTGCTCTCCATGGTAGTGATGAGCGTGTGCCTTCTTGACAATGCAATTGGTACAATGTTTTGTTTTCCGTTCTTGTACTTGATGATGTAAGGAAAGGTCTAAATGTACTCCATCCACCTTGTGTGTCTTCTCTTGAGATGCATCTACCCTATGAGGTGCTTAAATGTTTCATGGTCAGTGGGGACCATAAACTCTCTTGACATCAAGAAGTGTTCCAAGTCTCCGAAGCTCTCACAAGTGAATAGAGCTCTTTATCATAAGTTGGGTAGTTAAGCGTGGCTCCTTGATGCGTGGGGTATTGTACTTCAAGTTTTACCCCTAAGATATCTGCAAGTGCACATAAATCCTAATAGTATATTAAGGGATCAAATCCACATAGATTGTTGTTTTGCGAAGATCCTATGATTTCTACCTTCCTTAAACAAAATACAAGGGTTGGGGGTTTGTGTGTCACTGTTTGTAGTATTGTCTTCAGCAGAGAACAGAAATTAAAATGTTATAAATCAACTGATAAATAACATTGGGCTCAAGGGAATTCTCTGGGGTTCATGGATCGGATCTAACAAGCAATAGATTAGGTTTTGAAGCGACTTAGTCGTCTAGGTTCTATAAGCTGAAACGGTCCGTTATGATCATCCCACTTTCGTAGACCTAATCACCTATGTTTTCACCACACCAAGACAAATCTACAAAGTGCACAGCTGTGCGTTGATTACTAAGGGGTCGATCCACGGGGAAGACCTACCGCAAAACAAAAGATGTGTTAGAGCAACCAAAGACGCAAAAGAAAAGGGGTTTGTTGGTCACGGTTTGGGGGTTGCAGTTTTTGAATAAAATGAAAGCGGATCCATGCTTATATAGACTTGGCTATTGCCTAGGCCTATAACAAACATGAAAAAGGAAAATTGACTTTTAAGAGAAATTGAAATTCAAAGTAACGACAAAAAGGAAATCGATTAAAAGAACGGTATTGAAAGTGCATAAACAAAATTGCGATATTGAAAGTGCGGTATTGAAAGTGCATAAACGAAATTACAGTATTGAAAAGCGTTATTGAAGTGCGTAAAGTGTGGTAAATCGATGGGGAGAAAACGTTGGGATCATCCGGGAGTTCTTAGGGGTTTTTCACAAGAGATTAAAAATTTTATCGAAAGCAAATGAGACTAACCGATTTCTCTAAACTTGAATAACTATATTTCGATCTAAATACTTTCATAAGAGGATCGACTATGCGTTGCTTACTCCTTAGGTATGAAGTTGTATCCCACGATGCAATCAAGCAAGCATTAACGGACCGAGTTCGTTCTAACGCTCAAGAACATTCCATAGGTGTGCAATTCGCACCCAACAACGTGACGCTCGTTTAAGTTGGTTTCGGTGACCGGATTCAATGCATTAACGGCTCTAATCAATCTTTGGATCAGTCTCTAGTTAATGACTCTAGATACACGCACGAAAAACAAACTTAGGCAAAAGAAATCTTTAGAATATGGCTTAAACGAATAGAAGCATAAAAACGGTTAATGACATTCCCCTTAAAAACCCGTGGGAATCAACCCAACAAAAATAAACTACTCACACATGATAGATCGAAACATGAACATTATATAAGAATGAATACTTCGATTTATTGGTGAGAAACAAAAAAGGCTTAAGAACAATCTATCTCCCTTAGAAAAAAAAAACATAAACAATGAAAATGCTAAAATGAAGAACAAGTGTGTATGTGAAAGCACAAAATGAGCACAAACTTAAGGACACGAAAATGAGAGGTTAGAGAGTATTTATAGGTCTTGAAGGCTCTTTAGGCGTCACTTAGGATTAACTCACGTCTTGATGGCTGCGGGAATAAGTTGGGCTTGACGGGATTAAAATTAGGCTCAAGAACGTCGACTTGGAGTGGTCGCGAGAACGTGGGCTCGTGGCGCAGCCAAGTGTGGTTTTGCCGCGGCTTGGAAGTCCGGTGGCGCGGGCAGGAGTGGCTTGGCCGCGTGGTCGAGGCCCCATGGCGCGACGAGATCAAGTGTGTTCAAACCGCCATTTTCCGCGAGAATGCATAATATGTTTTTAGTAAAAGCTTCATAACTTCAGATCCAACAGTTAGTTTGCATTCATTCCACTTGGGTTTGAAAGCTAACATTCTCCACTACTTGGTGACCAAATTTGAGAAAGATCGCACGGTGGAAATATCTTGATCCGAAGTCGAACCTCTGGCTGTCTGTAATAGTCCATAATGTTGTTTTGCTCCGTTTTGCTCCGGTTTGCATTTTTTTTGTTAAGTTTACCTGGAAAAAGTCTTAAACATACACATACTCGAAATCTAACATGTATGCATTAAAATCTTAGTGAAATGATTATTAAGATATTCACTTTTGATAGTAAAAATGGGACAAAAACGAGTTTTATTAGCGCGTTCGTGCCTCAGCGGCAACAGTAAATGGTCTCGGAGAAAATAAGAACATTTTTGAAAATAATACAAATTACACCGTGTTTGAAGGGGGAGTTTTTTTTTTGGTTACGTGATTAATATCATCTCCCAATGTAATTTTATGCTATTTCTCTTTTTTCTCAATAATAAAAAAAAAAATTTTAAAAATATTTGTCTCATAGTGTAAGAGCATGTTCATCTCACAGTGTAAGAGCATGTTCAGTGCTTAAGATACTTTGAAAAGTTTTTTTAAAAAATATTAGTTTTTAAATCTTAAAAAGTTCTAAAACAATCAGAACATGACACGCATTAAATGAGTCTCTTAAAAAGTTAATGCCATCTACAACGGGGGATCTAAAGAGAGTTTCTATAGATTAAAAGTATTAAAAAAATTAAAAAGTAGGAGAGAGATTGAAAAACCGCTTCTTAAATAGAAATTTTTAGAACCGGTTCTAAAGACAGTCTCTACCACATGTCAATTCATAACTGGCCCATCTTTTTAATGTTTTAAAAATTAATTATTTAAATAAATAATATTATTATTATATTTGTTAGAAACTTTGAGAGAGTATCTAATGTGTGGAGGTACTCTAAGAGCATCTATATCCATGGGTTCTAAGGGAGTCTCTCAAAAACTATTAAATATAAAATAATATTATTATGTTAGAAAAATGTGATTATTCATCCCTCAAATCTACAAGTGTCACTATGAGTCATCATGTTAAGTGATTTATCATCACTTATGTGTCCTTATGAAATATCATTTACTACCTATAAATAGAGATTGTAATCAAACTTGTAAACAAGACACAAGATATAAGAAGAATAAGAAAGAAAACCTCATGTCCACTCCTAGGTAGCATGGAAGCTTCTCTCGAGGTGCGCTTCCCGCTTCGGAATCGGAATTCGGAAGCTTTCAGAATCTCGCTTCCATAACGATTCCAAAAGAAAAAAAATAAACGTGTTGGAAGCTTGTGTTTCCGTTTTGGAAGCTTACGATTCCATACTAAAAACATATGTATACAATATATTTCATCAGTTATATATAAAAAGTATTGTTTAAAATTATTATTTTAATCAAAATGAGATATCAGAATTGATTAAATTGATAAGTTAATGAGATTATCTCGAAAAAGTTGAGTTTTTTATTCTTCCTTTCAATAACATACATATATATATATACGATTCCAACACGTACCCGCTTCCTAATTTTTTTTAAAAAGCCGCTTCCGCTTCCGCGTACCCGCTTCTGATTCCATGCAACTTAGGTCCACTCTCTTATTATATAATCTATAACATATAGCCCACTACGCATCGAAGCTATATCATAATACATAGTCCACTGCACACTTAAGCTATATCGTAATACATAGTCCACTACACACCAAAGCATATCATAATATATAGCACACTACAAACCAGAACTATATTATAGTAAAGTTCACAACACGTTATCAGCACGATCGTCTCGCTGCCCGATCGTCTTGCTGTTCGATCATCTCACTATTTAATCGTCGTACTGTCATTCTGTCCATCTAATGTCATAAAAGGTACGATTTAATTTATGCCAAAATTATAACTTACCGGCTAAGCCTTCTCCTTATTTATATATTCATGTAGTGAAAGGTTAAGCATTTATGGAGTTGATGGTTAAAACCTCCTCTTTGATCATATTTCTAGAGTTGACGGTTAAGCCTCCTCGTATATATATATGAATATACCTCTGAACTATTATTTATTAAAAGGTTGATTAATAAATTTGTAAACTTAATAATTTGATTTGTTGAAATTATAATGATTATGTCAAATTTAGTGAAGCTTGGTATTGCTTCCCTTGGTATCACCAGGAAAAAAATTATATGACATGAGCTTTAGATGCAAAGTTGCATTTAAAAGGCAGCAACAAGCTCCTTAATACCATCGATCGGTCAAAAATGACATCCGAATAATTAAAGGCTAAGGCCATGATATTTTTCTGTCACCCCCTATAAAATGGTTTTAAAAGATGTTTAGCCATTAACCCGTCCAACTAGATTAGCTCCATTCGTAAAAGTGAATGTGGTAGCATCTAGTAATAATAAGAATTGATAAGGACGTGGATCCAGAACACGGTAGAAACCGTAGTCACGGTTATGAATAAGGTGGTGGACGAGGATGTGGAAAAAGATTTTAGTCCAACGGAGAGAAAACTTATAAAATTGGTTGCATTGTGAAACAAAAATGAGATCACTTGTTAAAGATGTGGCATGGAAAGAAAATGGGTATGTAGATGTCGTATGCCAAAAAATATTTAGCCCATTTGTATCAAAAATCACTAAAGCCAAAAAGAAAGGATGTTGAACTAAATTTCATCTCAGATGAATATGAATTTTCCTTCAATGGTCTAAATGATAACATTCATCTCGATGTCATAGATTTCTTTGTTGATCTAGAAGAATCAAAAAGAAATAAAATGACCAAGATCGATGAGGCATGATAAGAATAATAAGGATTTTAGAATCGTTTTTAATGTTTCATATTATATGCTTGTGTTAAATACTTTCATATTTAAATAATGATTTTATTATAGTATAAAGTAAGCATTTTATAACATAAACTTTGGTTAATGAAAGCATAATTTGTTATGATATAAATGACACTTGAAGATGTCATAATCTGAGATCATGGATAAAGATATATGTCTAGCGGTGCGAAAACGCACACGAATCTTAAAGATAAAAAGTATTACTTTGATCTCAAATTAAAAAAAAATCCGTTGAAAGCGTGAATGCCATACTTCGATCTCAAAATAAAGAACTCCGTCGAAAGCGTTGAGTTCCATAAATGGCAACGAAAAATTTATTAAAGGCCATGGAAGTGCCAGATTTTCAATGCCAGAAGGGGACGAAGTTTGAAATAAGTGATGTGTTCCCCCGATTAATACAAAAACTTGTTGAGTTATGCCAAGATTTTCAATGCCAGAAGGGGACGAAGTTTGAAATAAGTGATGTGTTCCCCCGATTAATACAAAAACTTGTTGAGTTATGCCAAGATTTTCAATGCCAGAAGGGGACGAAGTTTGAAATAAGTGATGTGTTCCCCCGATTCATACAAAAACTTGTTGAGTTATGCCTTTCTCTGGAGAAATTGATATCATATTAAAGTATGAATAAGAATGGCATTAAATATCTTTGTATTACATCGGAGTGGAAACATACATTGTAATAGTTACCAGTGATGACCTCCAGATGATATTGCACAAAAATAAATACAATTAAGTCCTATGTTACAGTAAACCAGAAGTTTACTAATATATTTAAAGTCTGTCATGAAAGGATAGGACATCCATGATCAGTCATGATGAAAAAAATTATGAAAAAAAAATTGAATGGCCATCCATTGGAAAACCAGAGGATTTTTCAATCGGAGAAGTTTTATTTAAAGAATGTTCTCAAAGAAACCTCATAAGTAGAGGCCCTCGCAAATTGGGAGGTCTGTATGAGCTAAACGTTTTAGAAAAATAAAAACCCCATGAATAATGAAATGTTCTAGTAGAGTAAAACTCTAGAATGTATGAGGGAGACATGCATAAAGATGGCAAAAGTGTATATGATAATAAACTTGAAAGTTTTCTAATAACATAACCGGTTGAAGCTATCCCGGTCCAATAATGATATCATATATTATTGAATTTTTATGTGGAAAAACCAGAAGGTTATCACACAGCATGTCTTGACAAAAATAGAGAAAAATGAGACCATTATGAGAAATGAATCACCATTTTTTGGGTTAAAAGATCCCATTGGATATAGCGGTTGATTTCTTTAAGCAGACCCCAAATCACACCCGAATATAATTGATTCAAAGGAAAATTCAAGATAAATGGGCCAGAAGGGCCATTGCGGGTATTGAGAGTCTCACATCAAAAGAATTTGATGCATACATAACCCAAATGGGTAATTGGAAATGTTATTGGTCCTGGATTTGATACATAGTACATGACCCAAAATAGGTAACTGGAAATGTTATTAGTCATAAAGTGAGATTCAGATCGAGATAGATGGACATGAAATGTCATCATCTCGAGGGGGAGAATTAAAGAATCCCAGTAAGTGAAATATCTATAAGATGTTCACACCCAAAATGAACTTGATAATTCTATCCGATTACAAAATCAAGTATGGTGAAATATTATCTCCATGATCTGGTATAAAACATGCAGTTGTGCATGTAGCAATGATAGATACAATCTCATAATGATTGAAAAACAGATGATGGATGAGATTTCGTGAAATGAATTATCATTATAGATCCTCGTACATATGAATATGAACATGAAGTTCATAAAAATAATTCATTTATAGAATGTCATAAAACGACTGCCAAACATATGATTGAAATCAGAAATCTCACGTTCAGCCAAATATGCTCCAACAAAGATATATGTCTTTCAAAGATGATTTATTAATAGTAAGTCTATGACACGTTAGAGACGTGATAGAATTACTTTGATTCCAAAGATAAAAATCGTCGAAAAGAAAATGAGCATATAAATAATTATTGAAAAGAGGATGAATCTCCTGAAGAGATTGCTAATATGGCTAATAATGAAATCAGGTACCTCAATAAAATCAATGATAACGATAAAAGAGCTCGATTAACCATCACAGAAAAAGATGGAACCAAAGACAAAGTAAT
The DNA here is from genome assembly GCA_020283515.1 of Alliaria petiolata. Lineage (NCBI taxonomy): Eukaryota > Viridiplantae > Streptophyta > Magnoliopsida > Brassicales > Brassicaceae > Alliaria > Alliaria petiolata. The sequence goes on along the minus strand of JAHZTW010000003.1, from coordinate 50,975,612 downwards.
TATCTACAATAATAAATAAGATAATGCGCGATATGAATAACATTAATGAGGATCATAAATCTCCACTCTAAGAATGAACATAGAGATCTCATTCTTGGCAAATGAGTGAAAAAGGCAATCAAATCAAAAGGGTATATATATTTTCAGAAGATGAATGAAAAAATGCCTTTATGATATGCAAAATGGCTTGTTGCAAAAGATCATTCGAAAACATATAATGTATGCAATAATTTTAAGATATTAGACGAGTTTGGCAAAATATTTGAATTGCGCATCAATGTTTTATAATCAATGAAGAATTAATGATATCAGAATTATGTTCCCGGGAACATTACTCGATCGAATTAAACAATGATGATTATCAAAACTCATGACGAGTTATGAAGAATGATAATAATAAGGGATCAAAGTGCTTAAAAAGACATAGTTGTCTTACGGTATCCCAAAATTGAACATCTAGTAAAAAGAGATGTTATTCAGAACATTCCTAAAAGGATTTTTCATAAAACTCACATTTAAGCACTTCTAAAGAAAATGCTACTTGTATAAGAGATGCTACTTGGTCATGAAGTACCACAATATAAAAAGTATAAGAGATGTTATCTTAAAATATCTTTGAAGGATATTTCATTTAAAGCATTTGTAAAGAAAATGCTAACTAGTTTTTAAGTATCTTATATGAGCATATCAGTGGAATTATGTATCTTGCAAATTATATTTGACCAATATATCTTTTACTAGTAATATACTTGCAAGATACAGCTCATCTTCTACACACACACATTGAAACGGAATAAAACATATATTCAATTAACTCGAAGGTATGGATTGTTTTTGACTTATTTTGTTCTAGAAACCTCGAGGTTGGTATGTTTTGTTTTGAAGATAAATGATGTTTATCAGAGTCACGTAAGATCGCAAACCGCATGCGTTTCCACAATTAAAGGAACTGCGATCTCTCAGCGTTCTAATAAGCAGACATTGGTTGCTACTTCCTCAAATCATGTTAAAAAATTACTATGCTTCATGAAGCATCTACATAATATGTGTGGCTGAGATCAATGACTAATCACATCCAAAAATCAAGTGGAATAGTCATCAACAAGGAGTCAACACAAATATTTGAAGATAATACGACATGCGTTGCTCAACTCAAAGAATGCTATATTAAGAGCGATAGAACGAAGCATATACATCCAAGATTTTTCTCTTACACACACCCAAGAGCTCGAGAAGATTCAAGAAATTGATATTCAATATGTTAGCTCAAGTAACAACGCAGCTGATCTCTTCACAAAGGCGCTTCCAACTACAACATTCAAGAAACATGTTCATTGTATTGGAATGCGGCATCTTCGAGATCAATGAAGAGAAGATGATATTCATCATTTACAGGGGGAGCTTGCGTCGCTGTACTTTTTTTCCCTTTGTCATGGTTTTTTTATCCCATCGGGTTTTTCCAGGAAAATGTTTTTAACGAGGCAGCACGCAGCACATCAAATGGTGATGAATACTAAAGGCGGAGTGTTAGAAAAATGTGATTATTCATCCCTTAAATCTACAAGTGTCACACTATGAGTCATCATGTTAAGTGATTTATCATCACTTATGTGTCCTCATGAAAATATCATTTACTACCTATAAATGAGATTGTAATCAAACTTGTAAACAAGACACAAGATATAAGAAGAATAAGAAAGAAAACCTCTTGTCCACTCTCTTACTTTTGATCTCTCTCTTACTATATAATCTATAACATATAGCCCACTACGCAACGAAGGTATATCATAATACATAGTCCACTACACACCGAAGCTATATCGTAATACATAGTTCACTACACCAAAGCATATCATAATATATAGCACACTACAAACCAGAACTATAATATAGTAAAGTTCACAACATATTATATTAAATTGAGATACTTTTTAATAGTATTCTCTCAACTTTCAAGAAACTCATCCATTATTATATTATATTTTATTATTTTTTGAGTGACTCTCTTAGAGACCCTGGATGCATATGGTCTAAGAACCGGTTCTTAAATAAGATAATTTAGAGCATTCTCATTGGTGAGAATCTCAAAAAAGAGGTACTCAACAATAAATACTATTATTTTAATATGATTTAAAGTATATAACTAAATTTTAATATTTAAAAGAAATTAAACCAATTAAAAAAAGACAAGTGTCATAATAGTATCTCAACTTATGAGAACCGATCCTCAAATGAGATACTCTCTTCACTTTATTTCTTACTTTTTAAATTGTTTTCTATTTTTATTGTTGAGATACTTTGTTGAGCATCCTCATTTTAAGAACCACAAACTTATTTATTATTATTTTTTCTAGTAAGAACCCATTTTAACTACACAAATGTTTTTCTTCTTCCTCTCTTATTTAGTGTTTCATCACTTCAAAGGGTTTACTTAAAAATTGACAGAACCTTTCTTTTTTTTCTCGAGTTAACACCATTGATTGAGAGGCCTGGTAAAGAAATTTTCACTTCGCGTTTAATTTTTATAGATAGATGAAATGTTACACATAGATGGATTCATTGTTTCCTTGTTCAGAAACAATAGCATTAATAGCGAAAAACGGTCATTAACGAAAATTTTGCCGTACATTGAAAAACAACAATTGATCGCCATATCTACTAGCATTATTCTCCAAATATAGCTCTGCACACCCATCGCGCCTGATCAAATGTGCGTCCTTGGTGCAAGGACGAGGTGGTCTTTCTTATGCATAGCTAGTCCGGTCATGACGTCCATCTTTATATCCTCTGGTTTAACCCCGTTTGGTAGGCTCCAGTCAAATTTGTAGAGAAGGTTAGCGAAAGGTATCTCTACCATTGCGACTCCAAGATGCATCGCGGGGCACATTCTCCGGCCCGACCCGAAAGGTAGGAGCTCAAAATCTTGCCCCTTGAAGTCTACTCCTAGGTGCTCGTTCATAAACCTCTCAGGAATGAACTCATTAGGGTTGTCTCCCCAGGCGGCAGTGTCACGAGAAACTGCCCACGCGTTCACCTGAATGATGGTCTTCGCTGGAATATCATAGCCACCGATTTTTGCGTCTGCGATGGTTTCTCTATGTAGAAGAATGGGGATGACTGGTTCGAGACGGAGAGACTCCTTGATGACAGCCTTAAGATAAGGGAGATTAGGTATGTCTTCTTCGGATACATATCCTTTGTCGCCTACCACATTCCTCACTTCCTCTTGAGCTTTCTTCATTGCTTCAGGGTACTTTATAAGGTAAGTCATGGCCCATACCACCACCGCAGCCGCTGTGTCAGTTCCCGGCACAATAATATCCTGAAGAAATTACTACAGAATATTCAAAATTATATATATAGCCAAAACCGAACCAAATTCAAACCAGTAACGGCTGAATAATCGAAAAATAGAAATACTGTGACCTCTAGGAACGGCTGAGTTTAATGAAAGAATGAAAAACAAATTGCAATAAGGGTTACTGAATGAGTTAGTTACGTACCAATATCATGGCCTTGACATTTTCGTAAGTGAATTTGATGGAGAAAGGTTGGTCTTTGTAGATCTGCATCAAAAGATCAATGAAACTCTCTGTCTCCGGTTTTGGGCGGTTAGGGTCAAGAGTCTCGTCGAGGAGTTCTTGAAGGTAAGTGTCGAGCTCCTTGAAAGCTCTCTTGAGACGCGCACTAAGACCAGTGATGTTGTCAAGGAATCCGAAATACGGGAAAAGGTCGGAGAAAAACAGAGTGCCCAAAAGGGCTTGAGTCTCGTACAAGATGTTTATGAATCTCTTCATCTCGGTTCCGTACTCGTTGTAGCGCTTCCCAAAAGCTTGTCTACAGACGACACAGTTGGTGAAGGACAAGAGAAGTTCACTTATATCAACGGTCCCTGATTGGTCGGCGGCTTTGTAGATCTTCTCCATCATCCGTTGGCACTCTTCTTCTCTAACTGGTCGGAAACTTGCAACTCGGTTTGGGCTGAAGAGGTTCACCATACACATCTTTCTCATATCACGGTAGTACGCTGTGTACTGTCCGAAACCAATATCACGGCCTTGATACGACATCGTTTGTTGCCCCTTCAGGAGAGGACGAGCGGTGAAATTGAGGTCTTGGGTCTTGAGGAGCTCCTTGGCTAACTCAGCTGTGGAGATCACCTCCAGGCGACGGCTACCGATTTTCATGGTGAAAATTGGACCGTAGAGCTTGGAGAGACGGAAAAGGAAGTGTTGTGGGTTGAATTTTTCCATTTGGTGAAGGTTTCCAATAATAGGAAGACCTTTTGGCCCCGGAGGCAGCCTGAGAGATTTCTTGGTTGTGCTCCGGAGGAGGAAGAAGGCTGCAACCGCTACCAGGGCGGACATAATCAAGAAGAGATCCATTGTTTAACTACTTCTTGTTGTTTTCGGATATTTTTTTACCAATGCAGTGATGCTGTGTTTAAATAGAAAGGCTGCTAAGTCGTCGCTTGCTTTAGAGAGTCATCATTTTTAAAATAATGTTTTATTTTTTGTTTTGTTGGTTGGTCGGTTATATTTAATTTGTTTTGTTTTTACGGGTAACAGATGTTGCGTTGTTTTTAAAACGTGATTTTAGTAGGTGAACTGGCTTCTTCGTCTGTCTAATGAGATATATATTTTAAAATGTAAGCAATTTCTAAAATTAATAATATTACTTTATTTTCTTAATACATTTAAATGAGAATAATTAAATAACTTTCTTTCAATAAATGGATCTATTATAAAGATTTTATATAATGTGGTATAAGTTGATTGGATTATCTCTTCAAAATGAATACATATTATATTTCTTTATATATAAGGAGTTGATTGATAATTTTTATTTTAGGTTTCGTTCTAAATTACGATAATTTTACAGGAAAATAAAATTATCTTAAAAAATATTATCACAAACGTGTGTTCATTTAGAAGTCGTTCTTTTTTAAACTCTTACAAGGTCACAAAATTTCAGAATAAAAAAAAAAAAATCAAATTGTTATGGATGTTTTAAAACCAGAACAGAAAATGGTATTTTAGTAAAAAAAAAAAAAGTTTCTAAAATAGCGAGAGGTATGTTTTCTGTTGACAGAACAATATTTATGAAAAACATTTTAGTGAATGAGACGGGAAAACAAATTAAATAGGAAAACGATAACAGATATGTCCCCATTTCCTGCGCAGCCTCTTTTTAATTTAGTAGGTTTGCTTCAAAAATAAATAGTTTTATAAAAATTTAAATAGCAAAATTGTTGACTTAATTATATTAAAAGTAATATGGAATTCAAAGTATTAAAAAAATATGGGTGTAAATTTTTTTATAAATCTACCAAATTATAATTAGAAAAACATATAAAAATGAAAACCAATTAGAATTCTATAATTTGGGGAAAATATTAACATTATCACATATAATTTAAGTGGTCGGTCAAATATACGTAAGCTTAATATTAAATGTATATTATGTTTTAGTTTCATTACATATCTTTAGTTAGGTCATTACATATCTTTAGTTTTATCGTTAGGTAGAAGGTTTGTCTGAAATTATTTAGAATCATTTAATAAAAAAACATTAATAGAAAACTGGTGGGTTATTGATTCTTGTATTGTAATGGATTTGAAAATTCTGTTTGAATTTAATAAATCCATTGATTTTAAAATCAAACAAATGGATTTTAAAATTAAATAAATTATTAAAATTAATTAAATAAATTTCAATAGTTTAGAAAACAACAAAATTAAATATTTTTGTACCATCTATTATTCTCTTAAGAATATACAAAATCTACCCACATCTTTGTTGCAATTGTTCTCTCAATTGATTGGCATATTCTCTTTGTTGATCTTGGCTACATGAACTTCATCGTTATTGTTATTAACTTCTTCGAAATCTTCTTCTTCAACACTATTTATTTCTTCCGGAAAATTATCTGTTCGACAAAACTTTCGAAGAAAGTTGTGTAAACTAGCACACCCAAGTACGATCTCCATTTGTGTCTTATAAAGAAAAGAAGGTACATATTTAAAAATTAGGAATCAAGATTTGAAGATACCCAAAATTTGTTCAATAACGTTTCTCATGGATGTATGGCGATGGTTAAACAACTCTTTTTCATTTTATGCAGTAGAATTTTGACCCAAAACTCTTGTAAATGATATCGAATGACATGGTATGGAGTTTTTGACGATTTGCAAATTCACAATCAACTATATACATTTTTTCTGAAAAATAATAATAAAGTAAATACTTATTTAATTAAAAATAATAAAATAGTTACTAATTAAAATAATATATATTATAATATATCTTCTGAAATTGGTGACCGATTAGTGATCTTTGTTAAAGCATGATTCAATCATGAGTTGAACCTTCCTATCCACTAAACACGTATATGAACTCAAGATCAAAATTATATGCAGCAAATACACTTTGCGATATATCACATTTTCTATTGCGAAAAGGACCAGCTTCTTTTTTTGGGACCATTGCAAAGATATGTGTACCATCGATAGCTCCGATGCAATTCTAAATCTATACTGATAAAAGGGACTGATTGAAGCTCTTGAAGGGTTTCGCATCAGAAAAAAAACTGCTCCAAAATAATGCCACGTGGCATAAGCAGTGCTTAATCTCCTTCCATCTTTTTGTGGTCTCTGAGACGCTTTTCTCTTCCTCCTAAGACGCCCTTTTAATTCGCTTTTTGCAAAAGATGATTCATCTTCCTCAACTTCTTCATACATCTATTGACCCCTAAAATCAGGCCAACTCCCAATCGTCACTTTCTACCCTTTGCAATCTAATGGTTTCTGAGACGCTCCCAATTATTTACATTATCCCTCAAATCAATTGTTCTTCCAAGCGTCACTTTTTCTCTCTCTCTCTCTGCAATCAAACTCTCTCATAGAAGTTCAATCGATGAACCATAACTCGGCAAGGGGTTAGTCTTGACAAAACAAACCTGATCTACAGACTAAGAAGAGATGCATGGAAGGCACCAAAGAGAAGCAGCCAAGGGAGGAGTAGAAGATCGGGAAGGAACGCAGAAGCGAAAAGAATAAGACGGCCGAGTAAAGCAGGACCGTCGCCTTTAGGTAAAAGGTAAACCAAAAAACTTAAAATCCACTTGGTCGTTAATATAATCTCTGAAAATTAGGCGATTCCTTTTCCATTCCAAGGAAATTTGATGAAAATCACAAAATTGAGAATACTTTGGATCAAAATAAATTGGTGATTCACTTTTTCGTTTCGTACATAATCTTCTTGCTTTATTATTGACTTGTGTAATTGTGAGGTTTAAAAAAGGCTATTTGGGGGGCAGTGAAGCAAGAACATCCATGACTTTCACCAAGGTTAATGTCTCTTAAAACTTCCTTGATTTGCTTTGTTTTTTTTTTCAGACAGAATCGACCAGTCACGCCTTGATCCTAGCTCCTTATGCTGAGATTGCTGAAAAACTACATATATAAAAACATGATATTCATATGATTAACTTTCTACCTTCTTAATGTTACTGTAACAGCCTGAAGATTATAGTTACTCTTATTTAAGCATGTCGAAGGTTTGTTTGTAGTTAAAGGGATCACAATTACTCTCTTCATATTTCCCAGTGACTTCTTGGTTGCATTCAACTTTTCTTTAAGTTACTGCTTTCGATCTCTTGATTCTTCCAGATGCTAAGCAGATATAACTTTTTTGTGATACATGATACATGGAAACCTACAATGACAAATTATGGTATGGCTCCACGTGTTAACCAATTTAATTTTACTGCAACTTCGACATTTATTACCAGGTGAGATCTTAAGGTCATTTGGTTGGTTACTCTAAATGTATCCATGCATTGCCGCAGTAACAAATTGTGAAAGTACCTAACATTTTGAGGAAGAGGAGATATACCATTATGTTATTTTTCTTGCTACTGATGCCTTTCGCTGCTCTTCTTAAATTCTCTCATATTTTTGATCGTCCAATCTGCTTCCGTTTTTTTAATTGGCAGGGAAGCTGGAAGAGGATTGATGGATACCAACCGGAGATCAGTGGTCATCCGTTGATACAACATGTCCCACTTCGCGTCCTAAGATGAAAGGGCTTTTTGAAGATAATTGTCTTCACCACAGTTGTTACAGACCTTAGCACTTTCCATCAAAATGGTGTGTCACATCTCAATGTTCATGCTTCTCATTGATATCAATCTTCAGCTCATTACAGAAAAAGGTTTTATTGGATGTAAAGAGTTCTGATGCTTTTAACTTCTCGCAGGTTTCATAATCTTGGGACTAGATCTTATTGCCCTTAGACAGAGCTGGCTAAAAGAACCCTGAAAGCTAGACTTCAAATGTCATAAATAAAACTTTAAGGCCTTCATGTTTAACATTCCTTTGTGAAGCCAGTGTGCCCAAACTGAGGAAAAGCTGCAAAAGGTGTGTTTGGTGAATTACTCCGGCCGATTATAAGTATCTCGAACCAAATTGAAGGACCATTGATTGGGTACATCAGGATACGGAGAAAGACACTAGGGATTACTAATCTCGATCTCGGGGACAAGATCACCATCAAATAAAAGGCTGGTAGCTGAGGTTGTTAGCAAACATATTTGAAACAAAATTGATCTCTTTTAAGACTTTTCCCAACACAATCTCATAAATTACAGTATGCTACTGGTAAATTCTCATATATGCAAACACTGGCGTTCAAGGTAACATGTTTAATTATTGAGTTATATCCCTTGAAGTCATGAAATATAATTGCTTTGTAAAGGACCTTAGGCCAGAATCTACGTTCTTCAATCCTAATTAGTAATTACGATTAAAAATTGATTAACTTTTCTCTGTCAAAATTGGTTGTAGAGGAAAAATACAACCATAATGCAATAGTTGTGTTTCTGTTGCTCAGCCCCAAAAGAAAGTGAGGACAATAGGAAAAGAGATACAAATGACTTGGATGGATGCAGAGTTTGTTCTCATGAAGTTTGTTAATATATAAAAGGTATATGAGAAGTTTTTAAAGTGATGATGAATGATAGACCATACAGAAGGAGAGGTGGAGAAACGTGTTTTTAACAGAGAGTGGAAACATTTTCTTCTTTTTTTCTTCTCTCTATTTTGTTGTTGGAAAGATTATGCTCTTTTTGCACACTTACCATTAGACATGATTATTAATGGACTGCTTTTTTATAATTTATGTTACACTATGGATCCTTTCAGAAGTTGTGGAGGAGAAACAAAGAATACACCATCAACCAGGTTTTAACCACCAAGTACCACATATACTATATAACGCATGAGTATGAATTTGATTTAAGCAATATTCCAAATCGAAAACAAGACCCATTTGGTGTTCCGCTTACCATTGCTCTTTAGGCACGTAGAACAAATAGGTAAGAACAACCAAACAAATATGTTACAACAAAACCTTTTTAGCTGCCCTTTGAAACTACGTTTTTTCATCCAAAGCGCAGGCTATCGGAGATACGATGAGGGACTCCAAACTTAAGTGTCATTCTACTTTTTCAAAAGATACTCTCTCTGTTTTATTTAAATTAATTTAACATATAATTCCAAAAAAAAATACTCTTTCTGTTTCAGAAAGAGTACCATTCTACTTTTTCACATATATTAAAAAACATAATAGAAAGTCTATTTTATCCCTTATTAATGGATTAAACAATTTTTTTTTCTAATTAATACACTAATATAAGGTTAAAACTGAATTTTTGTTTAAAGTTTTGTATTGAAAATACAAAACGACACTCTTTGTGAAAAAAAAATCAAAACTTAAAACGACACTCTTTGTGAAACGGAGGAAATATGTTTTAGGCATTAAACATTCTGACTACTGATTAGCTATGATTAGCTGATTAGCTAGACCAACCTCGGGGTTTCTAGAATAATATAATCCAAAATTAATCGAACCTTGAAGATAACAGAATATATGCTTTATTCCATTCCAATGCCTACGCGTCGGTGATGAACTATACCTTGCAAGTAAGTTAGTAGCAAAAGCTATATCTGGTCTAGTACAATTTGCAAGATATAAAAGTCCACCTATAGCGCTCATATAAGGCACTTCAGGACCTAATATTTCTTCATTACCTTCACAAGGCCGAAATGGATCCTTGTCAACATCGAGTGGTCTATTGACCATTGGAGTACTCAAAGGAGTCGCTTTATCCATACTAAAGCGTTTCAACACCCTTCTGGTGTAATTTGATTGATGCACAAATATTCCATCTTGGAAATGCTCTATCTGGAGCCCAAGACAAAACTTTGTCTTTCCAAGATCTTTCATCTCGAACTCATCTTTCATGTGAGTTCTTGCATCATCAATCTCCTTTTGAGTTCCAATCATGTTCAGGTCATCAACATACACAGCAATGATCACAAATCCTGATGCGGATTTCTTTATTTTACACATGAGCATTTCGCATTGTTGACGTAGCCTTTACTCAACAAGTACTCACTTAAGCGATTATACCACATGCGCCCGGATTGCTTTAATCCGTAAAGTGATCGCTGTAGTTTGACCGATCATAGTTCTTTAGATGCTTTATGCATCTTTGACCCTTCAGGGATCTTAAATCTTTCTGGGATTTTCATATATATGTCACTATCAAGTGAACCATATAGATATGCAGTCACAACATCCATCAGGTACATCTCTAAATTCTTAGAGGTCGTTAGGCTTATTAAGTACCTGAATGTGATTGCATCCATGACCGGGGAATATGTTTCTTCATAATCTATTCCCAGTCTTTGAGAAAAACCTTGCGCCATAAGGCGAGCTTTATACCTTGTGACCTCATTTTTCTCATTTCTCTTTCTTACAAAGACCCAATTGTATCCGACCGGCATTACATCTTCAGGTGTAACAGCTATCGGTCCGAATACGTTCCGTTTAGTAAGGGAGAATATTTCATTCCTCATGACCACTTGCCATTTATCCCAGTCAGGCCTTCTCTGGCACTCTGACACGGAACTTGGATGTAGATCATCATTTTCATGATCGATCTCATTGGACAAAGAAAAAGAGAACATTCCATCATCATCTTCTATTTCACTTCTAGCCCATAACTTTCCACTTTGGGCGAAGGAGATGGAAATCTCATATTTTCTGTTCCAGATTCGTCTTCAGGACGAATCTCTTTACCAGGTTCTTCTGGAACCGGTTCATATATGTCTTCCGGACATATATCTTTACTTGGTTCTTTAGGAACCTTTTCACAAATGTCTTCAGGACATTTGACACTAATGTCTTCAGGACATTTGGCTTTATGTGGTTCTTCCGGAACCTTTGCTTCCAATTTCTTTCTTTGTCGGGAATTTCTATCTTTTGATCCCATAGGCCTCCCGCGCTTCAGCTGAACCCTTGGTTCATTTGCTCTACTTACATCAATATGTTCTTCAGGAACATTTACCCTTGATGGAGCATTAGCTGCGGGGATATGGGACTTCGTCACCCTCCTCGTATTTTTGAATGCATTAGGTAACTGGTTTGCCAAACTTTGTATATGTATAATTTTCTGAACTTCCACCTCACGTTGATTAGTAGGAGGATCAAGATAAGCCAAAGAGTGTGTACACCATGTGATATCATTTGGTGATTCTCTCAATCCTCCCCCTAACGCAGGGAATTCACTTTCATCAAAGTGGCAATCGGCAAACCGTGCCGTGAACATATCATCAGTTACCGGTTCAAGATACCTAATTATACTTGGTGACGAATACTCGACATAAATTCCCAATCTTCTCTGTGGTCCCATTTTTGTTCTTTGGGGTGGCGCTATAGGGACATAGACCGCACACCCAAACACACGAAGATGGGAAACATCTGGCTTATGGCCAAACGCTAACTGTATGGGGGAATATTCATTATATGCACTTGGCCTTACCTGGACCAATGCTCCAGCATGAAATATAGCATGTCCCCACACAGTGATTGGAAGCTTTATTCTCAAGATTAACTGTCTTGCAATCAACTGCAACCGTTTAATCAAAGACTCAGCCATGCCATTTTGTGTATGTACGTGCGGAACCGGATGCTCAACATCGATTCCCAAAGACATACATAGTCATTAAAGGCCGCTGAAGTGAACTCACCAGCGTTATCAAGCCTGACTTTCTTTATGGCACAATCAGGGAAATGCGCTCTCAACCTGATTATTTGGGCAATGAATCTTGCGAAAGCCATATTTCTTGTGGTCAAAAAACACACATTTGACCATCTGCTAGATGCGTCAATCAATACCATGAAATATCTAAATGGCCCGCACAGTGGGTGAATCGGCCCACATATATCCCCATGTATTCTTTCTAGAAATACAGGAGATTCATTCCCAACTTTGGCTGGCGATGGCCTACTTATGAGTTTTCCTTGAGAACATGCCTTACATGAAAACTCCCCCGATTGAAAAATCTTCTGGTTTTTCAATGGGAGGCCACTCGAATTTTGCACAATCCTTCTCATCATGACTGAACCAGGGTGGCCCAACCTTTCATGCCACACCTTAAAAGTGCTGGTAAACCCAAGTACGATCTCCATTTGTGTCTTATAAAGAAAAGAAGGTACATATTTAAAAATTAGGAATCAAGATTTGAAGATACCCAAAATTTGTTCAATAACGTTTCTCATGGATGTATGGCGATGGTTAAACAACTCCTTTTCATTTTATGCAGTAGAATTTTGACCCAAAACTCTTGTAAATGATATCGAACGACATGGTATGGAGCTAAATAATTTTGACGATTTGCAAATTTACAATCAACTATATACATTTTTTTCTGAAAAATAATAATAAAGTAAATACTTATTTAATTAAAAATAATAAAGTAGTTACTAATTAAAATAATATATATTATAATATATCTTCTCGAATTGGTGACCGATTAGTGATCTTTGTTAAAGCATGATTCAATCATGAGCTGAACCTTCCCATCCACTAAGCACGTATATGAACTCAAGATCAAAATTACATGCAGAAAATACACTTTGCGATATATCACATTTTCTATTGCGAAAAGGACCAGCTTCTTTTTTTGGGACCATTACAAAGATATGTGTACCATCGATAGCTCCGATGCAATTCTAAATATATGATAAAATTTATGTTCAATAAAATAATAGTTAAGGCATGGACGAGAAAGAAAAATACATACCCTAAAACAAGGATAAAATCTTGTACTATTTTTTATATTTTGAGGCACAATGTGTCCAACGGTAGCCATGAAACTTGGTGAAATTTGATTTAAATCTCGCAAAACTTTGTGAAAATTGTCGTTTATAGCAAACTTTGATATTTTAAAAGTATCTCTTGTATAAGAATACCTCGTATTTTGGCCAACTATTAGGAGGAAGGATGCAACCATTTCTTCAAGACTAATATATCTTGTATCCGTTAAATTTTTCCTCTCTCGGATGAGATCACATAACTTCAAAAAGATATCTAGATACATCTGATATAACTCTTGAAAATGAATAGGGTCTTTCTTTAACACATTTTTTTTTTAATTACTAGGAAGTTCTGGGCCGAAATCCGTACATCACCAGGCCCAAAACCACAACATTGTAATATTAGTTTCGTCCCAAGCGTCACTCGATCATGTGACCTTTAGACTTTGCCTAGGATCCTTTACCAGTCGAGCTAACGACACTTAGTTTTAACAAATTTTCTGTATAGTCTTGGCCAGCTCTTGTGGTTGCACGTCGAGAATAGGACTTTCAATTTGCAACTGAAGTTGTCGTTGTAGTCGTTTCCTCAAACACATTATCCAAAACTAAGAGCATTAGTAAAATGATATCAGCATCTAGCTCATCACCTTCATGCGATATATATATTTCTCTCTTTCTTCAGGAATTTCTTGTTCTCCAAGAAGTGTTGGATTCATTCTTGATACCTTTGACAAAAACAAAACTTAACCCATCAAAAATAAGCACTAACACATAATTAAAAAGTATAGACTTTCATTTCTACCGTCACTACTACATGAACATAAAATCATCAAAACAGAAAAACTATACTAGAGAATGAGATAAACATCTAAACCATGTAAGAAAAGTAAAAAAAAGATAAAAAATAAATACTCACTGAAGACTTTATTTTCGAAGAGTATCAAAAACAAACAACTATATAAGAAGAAGAAGAAAATTGGTGTTTCTCTTCTTCGTCCTTAAACAAGTAACTCAAACTTTTTTTTATGTAGATTTTACTTTATGGAAAAGTAAAGTTATTTTCAAATATACAGCTCAATTTTGTAATACATAAGTTTTACATTTTTATAAAAGAAAAAAATTTCAAATGGAAAAATAACTATAATTGTAAAAATGGAAAAAAATAAGTCGAATGAGAGAGACCGAGAAAAAGTAAAGTTCTTATTTTCATCGTCTTCTCGACAAACCGACTAATGATATTCCGCTTTTTTATTTCTCTATCTAAACAGTAAATAATTTTGCGATTGTTTTCTTCATATCATCGATTTTTTTCTTATCACACGTATATTTTTGTGTGTGTGTGCAAATATTGATTTCATTCAAAATTTAAACCGGTCTGTGACCAAAGTTTAGCAGAACATGCTTTGCTTCTTATCACTGATTAATCACAATTTTTCTTCTTATAAATTCTAGGTGTTTACAAGTGCACTGTGCACATATGTGCATTATAGAACTTAGAGGTTGAACCTGACAAGCGATATTGTAAAAGGGTTTGTTGAATTTCCTTTAGAGTAATTACATCAGCTTATATACCAAAGAGAATACACCTAGTTTCCTAAACAAGAAAATTACAAAAGGTATGAGAGAATCTGAAATTGATAGTAATTGATACGGTAACTTATAAATATCCTCAACAGAACCAAACTGATTGACGATTACACTATAAGTTTTGTCCAAAAAAATAAAGCTAGCAAAAAATAAAAGGTAGTTTTTGTTGTTAGTAAAACGAAAGCAACATAAAAGCACTAAAACGAACTATTGGGCATTAGGGAATCCTTGGGGATTCATTGTTTAGACTATTCAGATTTCAATAAGTAAAGACAAACATAAGTATTTTCATCACAGCTTATGGGTTTTATATAGTGATTTTCTTTTCGGGTTGGGGCTTGAACTTTCTTTATCTTTTCGACTTTGTTTCGTCAGTTCATCCATTTCACCATGAGCTCAGTACGTAGAAAGGGAAAATCGAAAGTGATCGACGAAGACAAAACCCCAATTTCTGAGTTAATACGGGGTCCAAAGCTTCTTTTTGCGTCCATTCGAGCGGAAGAGGTGAGGCAGCGTCCGAGCGCGATATGGCGAGACCAGATGCATCGACGATCAGTTCGATTCAATCGGAGGAAGAAAACTTCGGATATCGAGACGTCATTTGTAGAGATGGTCCGGACATCGACTCTGAGATGCATCTTGATAAGGTTATCAAAGTAATCGATGTGAGGGGACTTCCAAAGAAAATCGTCATGCCGAAGCGTTCACCAGGAGAAAAAGATGGGCCCTCTTGGATATCCTCCGAGATACTCCGCGATCTCAGGGAGTGATGCTCCTTCTCGGATGGTGTTGAGATTCGAGTCCCTTCTTAGGACGAAAGGCCTCAGAAGGCTCCGGTAGGGTGCTTCTGCATACATGAATGCTTCATCACTGAATTTGGGCTTCGCTTTCCTATTCTCTTGTTCCTCCTCGAGTATTGTGAACGGCGAAAAATTCATATCTTTCAGCTCTCACATGCCGTGGTGGGTCACATGGCGTGTATCTCAGCCTTAGCCAGCTCGGCAAGAATTCCCTTTAACCTCGACTTCTTTGAGAGGATTTCTATCCTCAAAGGCGGAGGAATGGATAGTGAGACGAAGAAGCTCAAGCACTTCTACACGACAATGAAGTTCGGCATTATTGGTGGTGATGCCAAGAGCAAAGTGCATAACTAGGATAATTCTATTTTTTTTGTCCAGATTAACAGAGCTTCAACTACTGGAGCTGAAATCAGACTTTTTCTGATCGGAAGCTTAAAGCTGGTAGATTCGACTTCATCAAATGCTTCTGTGTATGATTGCTCGTTTACAAATGTGAACATCATCATCATCTCTTTTTTGCAGAGAAAATCAAGCATGGTTCGGATCCTCCCGGTGCCTCTCAGAAGGTCGCTAAGCCTGCGAGATTTAACCGAAACTTTTGGCCCGAGAAGGAAAAGAGAGAATCTAGTAAGACGCCAAACTCGAAACCACAAGGCAAAAACGTGTTGAAGTCAGGTTGGTTATTGTTTTTGTTGTTACCTTCGCTTTTCTTTTAATTTCATTAGTTTCTGACGATGTATATCTTGGTTTGTGTTTATGTAGCTACTCGTGTTGATGTTGCCGCGAAAGTCCAACCACCATCTGCTAAAAGGAGGGGTTTGAAGAAGAGGAGCAAGCCTTCCGTGGTAGTGGTGATTATTCCTGGGGAATCCTCAGTCAAAAAGGCTAAACCATATCCTCCGACGAATCCGTCAAAGGATTAGAACGACGCTGTGAAGACGTCGGCGGCTGAAGCCAATGAGGCTTGTGATGCCAAATGAGTTAAATGCAGTCTTCATGGCTTCTTTTATAATAAAATTCAAATAGTTGACCTCGATTCCGCTAACAGTATTTTTAAATGGACTGGTGCACTAGAGAGGTGACAAAGAAGTTTTTTTTTTTTGCTTACTTGGTCAATATTCCCAAGCCACCTACTCTAACCGATGTAGTATAGTGGATGAGGTTTATCAATCCATTAAAGGTTATTTAATGTCAATACGGTTGTGAATGGAGTTTTAAGTCAAGCAAGCAAATAAATGTTTGATCTTTATGTCTAATAACTATGAAATATTTAGACTTGTGTCACTCAAGAACATAAACATAGATGAAAGATGATATTTAAGCAATTTAGACAAGAGATATAATGACTTAAATGATGAAAGATTTAAATTTTATACTAAGAAAAGGGTATAAGATGGGTTTTATGGATTAGGGAACTCTAAGATTGTTTCGTCAAGCAAAGCTATTCATCACATCAAGACTTGATCTTGATCATGATTCTTCGGTAAAGGGATCTTCAAATCGGCTAGCACATAGTTTTTGGATCTATCTGATATGTTCTCAAATTTACCCTAGAGCTACTCTCTCAAATTAAGAGATCAGTTGTAGTACTTAGGGATCGAATCCACAAGGAAGGGATAGTCACACAACAGTTTTCTAATTTCGAATTAAGCTAAGTAAATAGAATTAAAAGTAAAGACAGAAAATAATTAAAAGCGATGTAAGTTCAGGAGACGAAACGCTAGGTTTAGAGAAATTCTCAGGTGATCCAAATTGTAGGTCTAGACAGAATGTTAGGAATTAATAAGCACTGTTCTTGAACTCGAAACACTAATGTAAAATCAACCAACTCTCGTTGTGAAGATTATCTATGTCTAAACCCTAGAATTCCAAATCTCTTTGCAAATTCAAACAATTCAGACAAGCATTAATATCAGGTTCGATTGTTCACAAAATCCTAAACCAAATCTCTTCGCGAATAGGTATTTTGCTTATCTAACAATAGTTCAGGCAATCAATAACACTCTCGTGTCTACCAATTAACCTAAGATCAGATTCTAGGTCAAGAAGCTAAAATCAGCATTAAACACAAATCCAGATGAAGAACTCTAATGATTTTATCCTAACTATTTAATTCGACCTAACAATTCATCAATCACCTTCGAAAAACCCTAAACCTAACAAGCAAACTACTCAGACATGATTAATGAAACACAAATCATAATTTGAATAGAAAGCATAAAAGAAATCAATAGAATCAAAGGAGTTCCAAATTTGCTATGAAGGAGACAAATTCTTCTCTCCAAAATCTCTCTAAAAATCTCTCTCTAAACATCTCTCTCTAAATAATGTGTGTGTTATTATTATATGCCTAAACAATGGCTGAAAAACTCTATTTATAGGCCTAGGTTCGCATCTTCAATTCCTTGGAAGATTAGAAAAAGTCTTGGAGATTTCATTTTCTTCAAAATATGAAAACTTCTCGATTCTGGAAATTGGAAAACCTGGTGTCGATCGACACTTTGCGTGTAAATCCGCTCCTGACTTCATCACTTCGTGACTTCATTCCTTTAAGCTCCAAAAAAATATATCCAAATCTCCAATTTAGCTCCAATTGTACCTGAACCTGCAAAGACTCTATATAGACTCGAAAATAGTACTAAGACTCAATAAAAACACTTATATCATGGTCCAAAAATGGGTAAAAACCATGATATATCAACTCCCCCAGACTTAGCTTTTGCTTGCCCTCAAGCAAAACAAAAACAAAGTATAGAGTCGAGGTTTGAAAACAGAAACTTCCAGCTAACCTTTTGAATCGCCACAACTCGTTAACACTCTTAAATCCACATGCAGTAGAGCCAACCTTAGGAAAGTTCAGTATACTTACCACAAGCTTAGCAATCTCTCAGTTTGAATCCAGATCCCTTCCTTGGTAAAATTTCGAACTCTAACAGCGGTAATGCCACATATCTTTATAGATTCTTTTCCCTTTCTTAGTGCCTGAACAAGATTCTTTTCATACAGCTCTCCTATTTCTCTTCCCTTAGTCAACTGCTGCCCATTTTCAGGGTGTTCTAAGATCTTTTCATTGACTCTTCTTATTCTTTTGAAGTCTCGGGAAATAGTGCTACTCTCTACTTGTGTTCCTTGTGAGGAGACAGGTTCAAGAGCACTCACTAATATTGTTCCTTGTGAGGAGACAGGCTCATGAGGTTCTTTGCACTATTCCCAGACTTAGTCTCTTTTTCTTTTCTCAAGGGAAGATCTAGGAGAGACTGCAATTTTCTATTTGTTCAGACTGAAAGAGGAATCAAGTTCTGCGCATACCTAGTTCTCATAAGGGGACCTGAACTCTCTCTGTTAGATTGATTTCACTTGGAGCGTTCTACTTAGTAAGACTTGTAATCAACTACTAAAGCAATGGTTCTTCAAGCGTTAACATTCTGTGGTTAGTTCCAAGAAAAACTAAAAGTTTCAACTGATTTTGACTCAATAAAACAAATTTTTGACAGACTTAAATGACTCAAAACAAAACACAAAGTCAGTAATCACCTCCCCCAGACTTAAACAACACTGTCCCCAGTGTTATCAAGCCCGAAGTTGGCTAAAAGAAAGATTAGAAACAACATAAAAGACCAGATATAAGACTTACCTTCGTCTGCGCGTGGTGTCGATCGACACCCAGTAATGGTGTCGATCGACACTGGTCTATGTTGAGGCCAATGACTCCTTTTTTTTCAACTGACTGAAACTAGGACGTAGTAAAACCAAAACTAAATAAAAAGAAAAACATACCTAACAGTGGGTTGCCTCCCACTCAGCGCTCGTTTTCAGTCATTAGCTTGACTGTGTCGGGGTTCAGACGTCTGGTGGATCAGAGGGTGGCATCGAATGCTTCCTAGACGAATGTCTTCTCCTCCATGGTGGTGTATAGGCAGTAGATGCATGAGAGCGACCAAGAAATTTAGGAACAGCAGCAGGGTGGGACTTGAGTTCTGGTGGGACGCTTCTTTTTCGTGCAGAATCATCAAAAGAAACACCAAGTCTTTTACGAGAATCTCGTGGCTTGCATAAGTGTGCAGCATCTTTTGAACCTTTGGTATTCTTATTGACAAGATCAGGGGGTTTGGAATTTATTCCAGGAAGTGCATACCTTTGCTTTCTTCGAGGTTTCTGAACTGTAGGATGTGGAATTGTCTTTTTGACAGCATAGGATGGACTTGCAGCATTGGAGATGACTTGAGTCGTGATCTTCGGAGGGTGTCGATCGATGCTGTTGGTGTCGATCGACACCAAATCTGCAGCTCGAGTCTCTACACTCTTTCTGCAATTCAGCTCTGCAATCCTTGCCTCTATGACGAAAACGTCTTCTTCCATCATCGTGGAATTGATTAGAGCTTCATCTTTGCCCATAGTCCAGAAGATATGATTGTTTCCACTCCAATCTTCAAGCTCCATAGCGTCCTCATAATTCTCAGCCAATGCTTATTGAACAGCCACCTTGTTCACTTTCTCTTTAGAAACCAGCTCCTTGACATTCCCAGCAGCAATATCGTCTGAATGCTCCCTGATTGGATCATGATCCATGGAAATCTCTACTGAATAAGCTTGGCCATTGATGGTGGATGGTCCCCTTAATTTGTCCATGTCAAAATTTATGACAACATCACCCAAATCAATCTCCATTTTCCCTTTCCTCACATCAATTATGGCACCAACTGAGGCCAAGAATGATCTTCCCAGAATAAGAGGATCTGCAGGTTCTTCATCATATTTCAAAACCACAAAGTCTGTGGGAATTATGTAGCCTTCAATCTTCAGGGGAACATCTTCTAAGACACCTTCTGGAATTCTCTTTGATCGATCAGCTAGGATAAGAGAGATTCTGGTTGGCTTGAAATCAGTCATTCCAAGTCTAACAGCAACTGAGTATGGTATCAAGTTGATACTTGAACCTAAATCGCAGAGAGAACGAGGAAACCTTCCTGTTGAGATTGAGCAATCTAGCACAAAGTTTCCAGGATCAGGTAACTTTTCTGGAATCCTCCTCTGAATCACATCACTGACTTGTTTAGAAACCAACACCTTCTTCTTCTTCCTTGGAACAATGTTCAAGAGAATTGCATTCATGTCTCTGGTAAGTAATGCTCCTTCCTAAGGACTCACACCATTGACTACCATTCTCTTGACATATCTTCTTAATGCAGGTGAAAGTTGGACTGCATCAACTAGGGGTAGCTCAACAATCAGCTTACTCATCATCTCTTTGCATCTGGCTTCCTCTCTCTCCTGTTTAGACCTTCTAGGAGGTATGGGATAAGGTATCTTCGGTTTATAGACCCGTTCTTCTGCA
The DNA here is from genome assembly GCA_020283515.1 of Alliaria petiolata. NCBI lineage: Eukaryota > Viridiplantae > Streptophyta > Magnoliopsida > Brassicales > Brassicaceae > Alliaria > Alliaria petiolata. Next base: position 50,954,726 of record JAHZTW010000003.1, on the reverse strand, counting down.
ACCTTTGTTGTTATGAGCTGATCTGGTGTAGTCCGCGTAGAGCGTCGATCGACACTTGCCTTTGGTGTCGAGTCCTTCACGACGAGTTCGCCTGATTTGTCGTGAATCTCCATGGGTGTCGATCGACACTGGCTCCGCAACATCTTCTACATCTTCAAGTTCTTCGAAATTTTCAGCACTAAGACCTATTTTCTGCACTGGTGGAAAGCTTCTTTCACTCTGAATCGTGATGGCATTCACATGGTGCCTCAGATTCACGTCCGTCTTTCCAGGAAGACATCCCTCTTGTCTCTTCAAAGCTCCAGCAGTTTGAGCAACCTGAACATCCAATTTCTTCATATGAGAGTTCAGATTATCGATCTTCCCATTCAAGTCTTGGTACAGTGAATCTATCTTCCCGTTGAAATCCACTGTCATCTTCTACTGTCCTTCTAGAATTTGCTCTATCATGGATTCCATCTTATTTTCTGCAGGAGGCTTCTGATAGGAAGAAGAACTATAAGTCCTTTGGAAGTTGCTGTTCTGGAAAGGCTTTTGGTAAGAGGAACCATAGCCTTGCTGATTGCTGAATCTCTGTCCTTGAAAACCAGCACCATAGATGTAATTGACTTCTTCTTGCTCTGACTCAAAGGTCTCCACTTCTGCAAAGTGAACTTGCTTCTTTCCCACCAAGATGTCCAACTTCCTGTTAACCTCAGCTATTTGGCCTCCTCCATTTGCACCAGCATGTTGTTTCCTCTCAAAGTCTGCATTCTTGGTGCTGTTACAAGAGGCCAAATTCTCTATAAGCACCATTGCATCTTCTGGATATCTTGTGTTGAAGTTGCCATTGCTCGCAGCATCTAAAGCCATCTGGTACCTCCAATCGATTCCTCGGTAGAAAATTCCGAGTAGCTGCGGCTCGCTGAAACCATGGTGTGGACAGTCTTGCTGATAAGCTCTAAACCTTACCCAAGAAGCTTTGAATGCCTCAGTAGGTCCTTGGGAGAACGTAGTGATCTTCATCCTTAAATCTTCAGACCTTGCATCATCAAAGAAATTGCATAAGAATGCATTCTTTGTGTCTTCCCATGTGGTCAAGGATCTTGGATCTAATTGCTTCAGCCAGTATGATGCATCTCCAGCAAGCGAGTAAGGGAAAAACTTGCATAAGAGATAATCATATGTAACTCCATTGGCTTTGATGCTTGATGCTAAATCCTCGAATCTCTCAATGTGATCGATAGGATGCTCATTGGGAAGACCATGGAAAGGATGTTAAGCTACAAGTGTGTAGTAAGCAGGCTTCAGCTCGAAATCATTCCTCTGGAATGCAGGAGGACGGATTGCAGCTCTATTAGCATAGAACTGGTCTGGTCGGTTGTACTCGCCAAGAGTTCTTCCTCGTCCAACGTCTGCGACTTGTAATGCATCTTGCCGCACTTGGTGTCGATCGACACCAACTGGGTGTCGATCGACACCAACTGGGTACTCGATCGACGCCATCTGGCTCGATTTAAACAGCCCAGTTCTCATCTATTTTCTGGCCTTGGTTGTTCCTTCGGTGCCCTTCCGTATCGAACAGATTGCCAGCTTCATCCCTTATCAAAATCACAGGCTCTGCCATCTCTGTCTACGAGGGTGTCGATCGATGCTATTGGTGTCGATCGACGCCTTCGTAGCTTTGCGGTTGGTTCGTTCTAGATGTGCTAGCGCCTGGTTGTCAAGTTTGATTAGCTCCTTTTCCTTGTTGCTCCTGGTATTGCGATTAAGCATACACCTGAAACCAAGAATAAAAAGCTAAAAATATGTAACCAAAACCAAAAATAAAAACCTAGACAAAATTCTAATATTAGAACTCTGTAGGCAACAAATCTCCCTCCTCGGCAACGGCGCCAAAATTTGATATGCTTTCAAATTTATCCTAGAGCTACTCTCTAAAATTAAGAGATCAATTGTAGTACTTAGGGATCGAATCCACAAGGAAGGGATATTCACACATCAGTTTTCTAATTTCGAATTAAGCTAAGTGAGAATGCGAAACTAAAAGACAGAAGGCAATTAAAGACTTAGTAAATTCAGGAGACGAAACGCTAGGTTCAGGGAAATTCTCAGGTGATCTAAATTGCAGGTCTAGACAGAATGTTAGGAA
>JAHZTW010000003.1:50935498-50951872 GCA_020283515.1 Alliaria petiolata | reverse complement strand
TTGTATTGTGTAGCCTAAACAATGGCTGAAAAACTCTATTTATAGGCCTAGGTTCGCATCTTCAATTCCTTGGAAGATTAGGAAAAGTCTTGGAGATTTCATTTTCTTCAAAATATGGAAACTTCTCGATTCTGGAAATTGAAAATCCGCTCCTGACTTCATCACTTCGTGACTTCATTCCTTTAAGCTCCAAAATGTATTCAAATCTCCAATTTAGCTCCAATTGTACCTGAACCTGCAAATACTCTATATAGACTCGAAAATAGTACTAAGACTCAATAAAAACACTTATATCATGGTTCAAAAATGGGTAAAAACCATGATATATCACTATTCTATTTGTTATCTCTATCACCATATACAATTTCTAGCAAAACGGTACAATAAAGAAGACAAGCATGAATATATGTCCATATAGAGCCGTAAACCCTCTTAGACAATAAGGAAATACTAAAAATAAAGAAAGGAAGAAGCTCTACCAAGAAATGCAATTAAACAAGTCTTAATCAAGAGAAAATAAACATAAAAGCTCAAGCTTTAAACAAGCTTCAATGGTACAAAAATATAGAGAGTGTTCTCGACAAGAAGATCAAAATAAAAGCGTGAAAATCTGAGAGAGAGAGACAAAGAAGAGTGGACAGCTTGTATTTATAGGTAAAATGGGAATACCCTTGACTTCGGCTGTTCTTCATCGGGGTCAGGCCGTGGTACTCGTCGGTGTGCCTCCTTCTTGCCGTCTATATCGGGCTTGAGACCGCTGAAGCTGCCCAATGCTATGAGAGAAAACGTCTATCTCCATCTCCTTTGATCTCTCTTAGTTCCGAGTGGGTCCTTCTTCCTTGGCCAACCTCCGTGGCACTACTTGTACCTGATAAACATCCCAAATATGCAGAAACATTCAAAATCCTAACCTAAAGTTTCTTAGACCTAACATGAGTGGAACCGGTGCAAGAACTAAGACTAATATGCATGAATGTGATCCTAACTAGTGTGATATTCATGGAAAAAGTGTGTAATTTGCAGTGATATCAACACCCCTAAACTTGTTTTTTTGCTTGCCCTCTAGCAAATAAAAGCCAATCGCAGGGGTGAGATTTTGAAAAAGAGAGTGTAAATCTGAATCCTAAATGCCATTAAGAAGAAATCAACTCAACGTCTAAGTTCAAGTTTATAGGATGCAAATCGAATCTTACTTACTTAAAATGCCTTAGCAACACTCATCAAAACACGAGGTAAAATTAGCCTCGACTCATATGCACATTCAAATTCTCTTTTCCCTTTAACATTTATTTTCAAAAATTAAAGCGTGGATAATGCTCATACCCATCAATCAACTCATTTGGCTAATGGTAAAGGCTGCAAGTTAAAGATGAACTCGAAGTGAAAGGGTTAAGTGTTTAAGCAAGGATCGCTTAATGAAAGGAATCTTCTTAATGCAAAATGCTAAGGGTAAAAACTAATCGATGCATACAAGGATAAATTCTCATCTACCCAAGCACCTAATCACTCTCTACCTTAGTCTAAACTCAATGTTTCCTTTCCTAAGCTGCCCTTTCCCGAGGCTCTTTGCCTTTGTACCCTTCACTCTTGCTTCACCATCTTTAACCGTCTTGAGGGACTTCTTCTTTCTTCCTTGGAGTATGGTTTTCGGCTTTTTTGGCTTTTTTGTGGCGTTCCTTTGCTTTTCACCTTTGGTGTTTGTTTGGCCGGATTTGACTTTGTTGTTTGGCCTTCATTGCTTCTTTGAAACCGCCATTTCTTCTTTGGTTTTGAGCTTCTTTTTGTAGCCGCCATCTCATTATTTTATGTTCCCCATATCACTCCATACCACCCTTTTGTTTGTTTCTTTCTACTTTTCCCGAGATATTGATAAGTGGATTTTTGCTATCAATTACTCAAAATCACTCATGTCATTGTATGTATTTGAAGATCAATCCAATTGGGGATATGATTGTGACAATAGGAATGCATAAAACTCCTTAATCTAAGCAAGCAATATTGGTTTTGTAGTTAACTATCAACCTAAGTGATCAAACCAAGCAAACAAACCAAACAAAATGAACTAGAACCTTAACTAAGCAAATGACAAGTTAATTAAGCAAATCAAAGACTAATTACTCACTAAACAAGATTAACAATTAACTAAAACGAATCCAAGGATGGGGTTATCAATCTAGGATGTTTCAAGAACCAATCTTTGATGTCAATCAATCACAATATAAGCTATTCCCTAAGCTTAGAACTCAAAAGCAAGACTAATCCTTTTTCATTGCACTAATCACATCATTAAACATCCTAATCAAGATTAAACTTCCATTTGTGAAAAGGAAGCTAACAAGCATTATGAAACAGTTCTAATTGCTAATAAACACCCTAGACAATCACTATCATGAGGTAGGAATGTAAATCCCTTGTTTAGTTGACTCGGGAATTTCTTCAAACACCTTGTTGGTGGGAAATTCCCTAAGGTTTAGTTTTACCTTGATCATAGCTAAACTACCATTAGGATCACTAAACATGGAGGGAAATGAGAAGATCAAAGCATAGACATCAAGATCAATTTCTAAAACATCCTAAATCTAACCCATCCCTAGATTCTAATGAATTACTCACTAATCATAATTAAATCACATAATTCCATGAAGGAAAATTTGATAAACATGATTAGAAAGATTCAAAGATGAAAGATTAAGAAAGATAAACTATAAATTATATAAACTCTTAAAAAGATCTTACAAAATCACTTTGAACCCAAAAAGGAAAGGTTTTCTAAGTAAGAACAAAAGATACTTAAGAAAAATTAGGTTTTAGATATTTATAGTGAATAGTGCAAAACCGGGTAAACCCGGAACAAACCGGGTGTTGACCCGGTTTTAAGTCTTGATTCGGGCGTCACATCGGGCTACTTAGGCCGATGTCCAGCCCGATGTGGTTCTAAAAACTTTCTTCTTATCTCTGGTTGAGTTGCATCGGCCTACGTTGGCCGATGCATTTGCCCGTGTGGTTTTCTTTGAACTCCGAGAGAAGTTGCGCCAGGTTTGCATCCGTCTGCTTGACCCGCTGCAGAAGCTCGATGTGCTTGCTCCATTTCTCTGGATGGTCTGCATCGGGCTATGCAAGCCGATGCAATAGCCAGATGTGGCTTCTAAAATCCGACTCCTTGATCTGTCTACTCCATATCGGGCTAACACGGCCGATGTGTAGCTCGATAAGAAAGCAGACGACTTCTGTTGTCCATCCTTCACCTTAATTTCTCCCTTGGTTATCACCAATCATCCATAATGCCCTCCAAACCTCCAAAACACCTAATAAAGACTCCATATGTAACAAATATGCAACAAACTATGCTAAGACTTACTAAACTCTAATATGGGTGCAAATAAGACTAATAATGACTAAATGAATGCAAAAGTGGATGCAAAACTATCTAAAATGAATGATAAATCATGCTAAAATATGAGTCTATCAACTCCCTCAAACCTGCCTTTTGCTTGCCCTCAAACAAACAAACATGACAAATCTAAGAGAGAGGTGTGAAAGTGGGAGCTCAATATCTAAGAATGCCAACAAAAGTATTCAACTCAATGTCCTAGTTCTTAATTCTAAGATGCATTTGAATTCATCCTACTCCAAAAGATTTAGTCATGCTCATCACAACAATCAAATGCACATAAACCTCAATCTAGATAAGTCTCCCTATCCAACCAACTCTTTAACATTCATTAAATGCAAACCGTGAATCATTAAAAATGCAAAGCAAATGAATTCATTTGGCTAAGGGACTAGGCTTTGAGATAAAAATGATCTCAATTCATGCAGCTTTCATTTCAAACATGGGCTTCACTCAAAGAGGATTAAACTTTATGCATAATGCTACAGGTAAAAGACAAGTGATGCATACAAGACTAGACTCTCATCTACCCGGAATGCTATCAATGATCCTAAACCCCCTCTTTCATTCTTTTGAAGCTCATTCAACCCTGTAAAGCTACCCTTTCTTCCTCAAGGCTCTTTGTGCCTTGCCAAACCCACAAATATCATAAACCACTTCTTCCTTAAAAGCTCTAAGGGGAAACTTATTCAACCTTTAACTCATAGTGAATGGTTTGGTGTTTTAACAACTTAACTCTTCTTTTTATTTCTAGGTAGTCTTTCTTTTCTTTGGCATTTTTGGCTCTTTTGATTTCCCTTTTTTTGGTAAGACTACCAAATACTTTTTCAAACTTAGAGCTATACTTTTTAAACACATAAGACCCACCATTTCAAACTATGCTTCCCTTACTTTCCACAATGCCTTTAATCATTCCTTTCTTTCTACTCCTTTCCCACAACTCAACATGCTAAAATGCAAGCATATAATTTCCTTTCAAAACATCAAGCAACACCAAGCCCCAAACCCCAAATCCTAAGCCTACTACTAGCCCCAAAATGTGAGAGCTAGAATCTACATGAGAGTCTAAACTTGTCGTTTCAAACCTAACACTTTATGCTAAGTTCAATCAAAATAAGGTCTCACAAGCGATTACACTAGAACAATTGGCTTCAAATGAGGTAAGGTAAGGTGGGTGTGACTACTTGAGCTAGCAAGAGATTGGTAGAGTGAGTATGAAAGCTCAAATATGTATGTAATCCATGAATTCACTTTCAATGCAAGGCATGATAATTAGATGTCCAAATTCAGTTCAAGTGAGTAGAGTTGGTTATCAAATTCAAGATCCTATTTCGACGAAGATCTAAGTGACAAGTGAAGTGATCCAAACATGGTTCTTCCTTACTTTCAAGACTTGTTCAAAGGCATCAAAGAACTACTAACTAGGGCATTGAATTGATTACATGAGTTGACACTCTACAAGGAAAAGCTCATCATTTCTCCCAATGCATATGAATGCAAATCCTAAATGAAATGCAACTAGACTCAATCCTAAAATGCAAATGCAACATCTAAATGACTTTCTTTTTGGAAAATTTTCAAATCTTTTTGATTTTTGTTTTTGTTTTTCTATACCTTAGATGAATGCATGAGACTCAAATATGCATGAATGAAAGATTCACAAAACCCAATGTCAAATCTCTCAACCTCTCCCCCAAACTTAAATTACACAGTCTCTTGTGTAATAAAAGTTCAAGGGAGACCTCAACAAACATGACAAAATACCAAAACGAAAATCTAAAAGAAATATGTACAAGGGAGGTGGAGTGTTACCTCAAAAACGTGAAGAGGAGGAACCTAGGGAAATTGGAGTTGCAGTTGTGCTTCCTATTCCCATGTAACACTCTTCATAAGAGGGCAAAAACTCGAGGCTTTCGATACAATCCACTAGCGCTTCATTCAGGTTCAGGAGGATGTAAGCCTTCTTCTCATTCGCCTTATTGGTGAAGTGATATGCATAAGTGCCAGGGGCTGGAGAAGGTCCAAATAAACCAATTGATACCATCTAAGCGTGGTCCATGTTAGCTCGATCCATGCGTGCTTCGAATGTCGAGAGATCTACCCCGGCTTTTGCGAACAGAGGTGTGAGAAAGCCTCCTATGTAAACCGAGCATGTCCTTGCTCTTAGTGCCCAAACTTTGTACCTCATTAGTGAAGAGGCCAAGATGCATCCATAGTTCACATCTTCTCCAAAGTTATCTTCCACCGGATCCTCTTCATTACCCGAAAGCCAGCCTTCGTCCCATAGGATCTCCTTCACGCCTTGAATGAGGAAGCTAAGTTCGTTCTCTGTTAATATGCTGGTCGTGGTTCTTTCCGAGAGGGTGTTGGCAAGGAGTTGGAGAGTGTATCTTAGCAAAGGGTTTCTCACCTTCTTGATCTTGGCCTTGTTGCTCCTGTAGTTGCCATCACTTATTAAATCTCATAGAGCACTTTCTGACTCGAATTGTGAGAATTCCACAAGTGGGGCCTTTTCATTCAAGTTGTAGGCGCGGTATATCTCTTGTACGGTCAGACTGAAGGCTGCTCCCCGGAACTTGAATGTCATAACTCCAGTTGATGGTGTTGCGAGACTTGGATCTTCATACGAGAAGTCCATTATTGAGAAAAAATGGAAGATAACCTCCGGATATGTGAGACAATCCATGGTTGTCAAACAAGAGAGCCTCATGTCCTCAAGTAGCTCATCAAAAGCCTTCAACAACCCGAGCTTTCGCAAGAAGATTCATCTTGCAAACTTGGTAGGCTCAAAATGCATTCTCTCAAGCCTCTTTCTCGCCTTTTTCTCCTCAGCACTCCATCCGAACAATTCCTCTTCTTGTTGCTCTACCCCTTTATTGTGCCAAGTCTCTATCTCCACTCCTTGATGCCATTGTACCTGTAAAGGGGTCGCATCGGGCTACTTAGACCAATGTCTAGCCCGATGCGATGACAAACGGCTTTTAAAAACCACATCTGCCTAAACAGCCCGATGCAAAAGGCCGATGCACTCCTTTTCCGGATCCCTGCTGCTTTCACATCAGGCTACACACGCCGATGTGATTGCCCCATGTGAACTGTCGAAAATTCCTGATAGCTTCACATCAGGCTAGGTACACCCATGCGAATGCCCGATGCGATCCTCCGAAATTGCCTGTTGGAAACGCATCGGTCAAGGCAGACCGATGTGCAGCTCGATGTACTGCCAGGAATTATCTACAAGCTTTTGCTACTTTCAACCTCCTTGATCCAATCCTGCTGATCAAAATCACTCAAAACAACATTATTGAAATAAAAAGTATTAATATATACAAGATAAACATGGGAATGCCTCTCAAGGGCGCTTGTTTAAAGTCACTAAACTTGACTTTTCAAACCCTTAGACGTGGGAGCGGTTGAGGAGTGAAATTGGCAATCCTTCTCCTCTCTTGATGAACATGGTGCTTGCTCCAGCTTGTGGCACCTTATTCTTCTTCTTGGACTTCTTTAGTGGCTCAGCTATAGGCTCCACAACTTTGATCGCATCAAACATAGATTGAAGACTCTTACCATCAAAACTTAGCCCATCATACTCATTGTGATCAAGGGCTTCATTCTCTTTCATCATCACACAAGTGAGACCCATCAGCTGCTCCCTTGTTGATCCCTCATCAGCCTCCATAGTGTCACATGTGATTGTTCCACAAAGGCTAAAGACAGAAGGTTTCATAGGATAGAAAACCTTATCATCTACATTCTTGAGAATCACCCTCTTGTTGATGAAATCAAGTCTTGCACCAGCTGTGTTGAGGAAGGGTGTTCCTAGAAAGAAGAGGTAGCCTTGCTGTTTGAACCATATCTATGACAATAAAGTCAGTTGGGACTAGGCATTCACTAACTCTCAATGGATAATCTTCTACAAGGCCTAATGGTTGCCTTAAGAAAGCATATACAAAGGTGATGTGTGATGTATACTTCTTCATAGTTGTTATCCTAAGGTTATTGAACATCTCAAGGGACATCACATAGACACTTGAGCCAGAATCACATAAAGCCTCATCAATCTTCAAGTCCCCAAGAGAACAAGAAATCAAAAAATTTCCCGGATTACCAAGCTTTGGGATAATCTTGGGCTCATTCCTTGTTGTGTTTGGTGGATCTAAACCCTCAATTGGCAAGAAAATCCTTGATGAACCTTATTTGACCCTTGACTTGGGACAAGTTCTCTACCTTGGGTAAAGGTGCACCAACTTTTCCATAATCCATTTAAAGCTTGAGAGTACCTTCTTTTGTGCCTTAGTCAAAACCAGCTCGGGAAAAGGGAGTGGTGACTTGTAGACAAGGAGATCATAAGCCTCTACTTCAGTCTTCTTAACCACTTCTCTTTATTTCTCAACAACACTTGCTTGTGTAGAAGTCACATGTTCATCGAACACTTGTTTACACATTGATTTAGCAACAACCAAATGGTCATTTTCAATGACCACCTCCCCAACTTGAATCTCAATGTCCTCATTGATTGTAGATGCATCATCAGAACCCCCAAATAGGTGCTTAAACTCATCCACTACACGCTCATATTCATCCTCATCAATAGAGTAGATAGCATTGCAATATTTTTTCGGGTAAGGCTCGGGTTTACCGGGCAAAGAAGGTGGTGGACGTGTGGATGAAAAAGCAACACCTTGTATTGTTTTCCATATGCTTGATCTTTGAACTCAAAGTGTCAAACTTGGAGTTGAGGTCATTGTCAGAGCAATCCACCTTGTTGTGAATTTAAGCCATCTTCTTACTCATTTCCATTGCACCACTAGCTTGGCCTTGAAGAATTTGTTGGAGGACACTTCTCATATCCAAATCTTGTGCAAAACACCGTGGAGGACCGTGCTTGGACTGAAATTCCTTTGGTTCCCTTGGTTGTTTCCTTAGTTCCCTTGATAGTTGATCTTGGGAACATAACCTTATTGTTGTTTAAAAGGGACAAATGGTTTTTGTTGACCTCCTTATCCTTGTTGAGGGTAGACTTGATCTTGAGGATTCTCCACATTTGTACTCCTATAGGAAATATTGTTGTTCCTATTGTTGTTGTTGTAACCTTGTTGATAACTTTGGCCACCCGCGTAGTTGACCTCCTCTTGGCAATCCCCATTCAACTCTTGTTGAACCCCTTGAACTCTCATCATGGTTACCCACAAAGTGAACATGTTTTTGTGAGGCTTGAAGAAACTTATCCATTTTCTCATTAAGAGATTTCAGCTATTTCCTTCTTTGGTCCACATAAGCACCATCACCCTATGAAGATCTATCATAGTCTTCACCATAGTTCCCATCACTTTGGGCCAAGTTTTCCACAAGTTCAAGACCCTCATCCACATCTTTTTCCAAGAAGTTTCCATTACTTGTTGTGTCTAGAAGCATCCTAAACTTTGGGAAGAACTCCACGGTAGAGTGTGCTCAAGAGAGTTTCTTCGGCGAAGCCATGATGTGGGCATTGGGTTGTGTAACCCTTGAACCTTTCCCATGCTTCACAAAAGCTCTCATTGTTCTTTTGGGTGAAGCTAGATAGCTCATTCCTCAACCTTTCTATCCTTGTGTTAGAGAAGAACTTGGCAAGAAAAGCCTTCTTGCATTGGTCCCATGAAGTGATAGAACCTCTTGTAAGTGTCTTCTCCCATTGATGTGCCTTGTCTCCAAGAAAGAAAGGAAACAACCTCAGCTTGAACCCATCTTCAGATATGCCATTGATCTTGGTCATATCACAAATCATATCAAACTCATCCAAATTGTATAGAGGATTCTCCATAGCTAACCCATAAAACTTGTTGTGTTGCACCATGTTAATCAACCCACTCTTGATCTCAAAGTTGTTGTTCTCAACTGGAGGAGGGATGATACCTTGGCGATTTGCATGAGTGTTAGGAGCATCTCCAGTCCCAATGTGCCTAGGTGGGCGTGGAGGGTGTTGATGAACTCTATGGACTTGAGCCACATTCCCTTGATTTTTTTGTGGTATTCCATTACCACCCAACCGTTGTTGATTATCCATTCTTAAACGCTGTATGTGTGCTAGGCGTTCTTGCTCTATTCTTACAAAAGCTCCTCTAGTCAAGCGATGGATGTTGTCTAGAGGCTCAACTAGGTTGTTGTGTCCACTAGATCGCAAGTTCATACACCTATAGAGACAAAGAGCAAAACAAGCAAGAGAGATTAGTAATCAAAAGAAAAATAAAGTTTAGTCTTAAGTAGAATTAAAATTCTAATGCACAAAATTAAACTCCAAATTGGCAACAGCGCCAAATTGATAAGCAAATTTTTGCTATCAATTACTCAAACCCACTCATGCCATTGTAGGTATTTGAGGATCAATCCAATTGGGGATGATTGTAACAATAAGAATGCATAAAACTCCTTAATCTAAACAAGCAATAATGGTTTTGTGGTTAACTATCAACCTAAGTGATCAAACCAACCAAACAGACCAAACAAAATGAACTAGAACCATAACTAAGAAAATGACAAGTTAATTAAGCAAATCAAAGACTAATTACTCACTAAACAAGATTAACAATTAACTAAAACGAATCCAAGGATGTGGTTATCAATCTAGGATGCTTGAAGAACCAATTTTTGATGTCAATCAATCACAATATAAGCTATTCCCTAAGCTTAGAACTCAAAAGCAAGACTAATCCACTTTCATTGCACTAATCATATCATTAAACATCCTAATCAAGATTAAACTTTTATTTGTGAAAAGGAAGCTAACAAGCATTATGAAACAGTTCTAATTGCTAATAAACACCCTAGACAATCACTATCATGAGGTAGGAATGTAAATCTCTTGTTTAGTTGATTGGAGAATTTCATCAAACACCTTGTGGGTGGGAAATTCCCTAAGGTCTAGTTTCACCTTGATCATAGCTAAACTACCATTAGGATCACTAAACATGGAGGGAAATGAGAAGATCAAAGCATAGACATCAAGATCAATTCCTAAAACACCTTAAATCTAACCCATCCCTAGATTCTAATGAACTACTCACTAATCATGATTAAATTCCATAATCCCATGAAGGAAAAGTTGATAAACATGATTAGAAAGATTCAAAGATGAAAGATTAAGAAAGATAAACTCTAAATTGCATAAAATCTTAAAAAGATCTTACAAAATCACTTAGAACCCAAAAGGGGAAGGTTTTCTAAGCAAGAACAAAAGATACTTAAGAAAAATTATGTTTTTGATATTGATAGTGAACAGTGCGAAACCGGGTCAACCTGGAACAAACTAGGTGTTGACCTGGTTTTAAGTCTGGATTCGGGCGTCACATCGGGCTACTTAGGCCGATGTCCAACCCGATGTGGTTCTAAAAACTTTCTTCTTATCTCTGGTTGAGTTGCATCGTCCTAGGCTGGCCGATGCATTTGCCCGTGTAGTTTTCTACGAATTGTGGGAGAAGTTGCGCCAGGTTTGCATCGGTCTGCTTGAGCCGCTGCAGAAGCTCGATGTGCTTGCTCCATTTCTCTGGATGGTCTGCATCGGGCTATGCAAGCCGATGCAATAGCCCGATGTGGCTTCTAAAATCCGACTCCTTGATCTGTCTACTCCATATCGGGATAACACGGCCGATGTGTACCCCGATATGTAAGCAGACGACTTCTGCTGTCCATCTTTCACCTCTTCTTTCTCCCTTGGTCATCCCCAATCATTCATAATGCCCTCCAAGCCTTTAAAACACCTAATAAAGACTCCATATGTACATATATGCAACAAGCTATGTTAAGACTTACTAATTTCTAATATTGGTGCAAATAAGACTAATAATGACTAAATGAGCACAAGTGGATGCAAAACTATCTAAAATGAATGTTAAATCATGCTAAAATATGAGTCTATCATATATATGTTTTTAGCACTAACTCTCTCCTAGTTTACCCGTGGATCACATAGCCTATGTTGACTCGAGATGTGAGCCAACGTCTACATGAGAATCTAACTTTGTCAACCTTTATCCAACACTTTTTGCCTAAGAATATTCAAAAGTTATGCAAGAGAGCTCATATTTCGCTCACAAAGTGTCTTACGGTTTAAACAAAAAGTTTGGCTTGGGTGTGGTGAAATACTTGGACTAGCAAAGAGTGGTAAAAAGGGAAAACGAAAAAGTCCAAGTGAAAATTCATGAGATGAAATCCGAAAACAAGCATGATAATAAATTTTCAAATTTTTCAGTACAAGTTCATTAGGGAAAAAATTAAAATCAAAATGATTTAGCCGAGAGAGAGAGTTCTAAAACGTGAATACCAAGTGTGGCGCTGCCTTTAATTCAGTTCAAATTAGAATGCATCAAACAACAAGAACCAAGGTATTGACTTCATGACTTAAAACTGGCTATTTACAAGGATAATCTACAATTTACACCCTATGCGAATGATATGAATCCTATATGAATACATCTACACTCAATTTTAAAATGGAAAAATGCAACTATATGCTCTCCTATTGTGGAATAAATTTTTCAAATTTTTTCAAATTTTATTTTTTGATTTTCAATGCACTTAGATGAATGCATGTATGATGATATATATACTCCCCAAACTTAAATCACACAGTCTCTGTGTGATGAAAATCAGAAAGAGTACATAGAAAACCTTATGCAAAATGAGAAGAAAAACAAAAATAGATGCTAAGAAAAATGCCTATGTACATGGGTTTGGAGTGTTACCTAGTAACCGGTGTGGTGTGAGAACGTGGTGTCTTTACTTGTGGAGAGCGACGGATTGTCTGACCCCAGTGTTCGTGACCGATTCTTCTTTCTTTTCCTTGTCCCATGGTCTACATGGCAAGAGGATCTCCTCGGTTCGTTTGATGCGTGTTCCCTTGGCAGGAAATAGAAAAAATGCCTTTCTTGTCGAATTTCACTATCGACTTTCTCCGAGTTCTCATCATCGTTGATATCTCCATATTTTAGATCTTTTTAGCATGCATTCAGTATAGGTTTTGATCTCTTTTATGCATTTAATCACTAGTTTTTGTCTCATTTTCATTCATATTAGTTTTAGGATAGACATTGCATATTTTGCATGTTTGAAATGTTTGGCAGGTACTTTTGGAGCTGGTGGAGGTTCTATGAAGTTTGGAAGAAGAACCAATGAGCAGCCAACGCACAAAGGAACAATAGAGAAGACTTCTACATCCACCACGACCTCATCCCGATGTGAAGGAAGACATCTGCTTTCACATCGATATATTGCAACAGGCTGGACAAACCGTGGTGAAACGATCAGCTCGGATGTAGGGTTTCTATCTCGATTCAGCTTCTTATGTCTTCATAATATTTATAGAGAATTGAGTTAGCGTTCGTCTGGTGAAAGTCTCAAGGCATTACGATCGGCAGTTCAGAAGTTACCGCAAAAATAGTGACCATTGGTGTGCACAGCTCGACAAGCTAGTGTACAACGGACAAGCACAACGGCTTGTGCCAAGTGAAGCTTATGCGGATGAAGACAAAAGATTTGGAGCCAAAACGGGCTACCACAACTGCTTCAAGCCGTTGCAGGTAGAGTCCAAAGAGCACAAGTGTCCAAAGAAGTATGCTTTTAGCATTGGATCCTTTTTATGTGGATAAGGGTTCACTAGGGTTTGGTGGCTCACTTATAAATACCCTTAGATCCAAAAAAACGAGACACCATGTGACGTCCCAACCCGATAATCCTACCTGGGCCGGCCGTCCCGAGTCTAACTCTAACCAGAATTCATACTTAGCATATTTTCAGATTTTTCTTTTAAACATAATTTAGCAAATTCAATTCATAACAAGCTCATTCTCATTGCATAATCATTCCAAATCCAAATCATATAACAAAGGTTCTTAAACAGAAACTAACTTAGCCAAATTCGACCTAAGTCATTAAACGTTAAAACTAAAGCCAATTATCCAGAATAACATATGATAGTAAAACCCCCAAAAACCCAGTCCTAATCCACTTCTTTTTTCACTGCCTTAAAGTCCGCTTTCAAGACTAAACGTCCCGGATAACTTCTTTACCTGCACACTCAACACAAAAGAGAGGCGTAAGCATTACCAGAAATGCTTAATGAGTACGGGCATCTCGTACCACCGCCAATAACAGAAACACAATCATACAACAGTTAAACAATTCGCATTGACACTTAGCAAGCAAGCACAGAAAACAGATATGATCATCTACCCTAACTCGCGGACCATGACTTATGGACTCGGTTCGGCTCTAGCATGAATCACACATCACCTAAGCACGAGACTCGATCCGGCTATCCAAACGAGCTAGTTAGACATCATGTATTCTCACGGTTCATACTTAACCAAATCACAATCACATAAACATTGACCTTCCTAAGCCGAAACCACTAACTTACACAAGCAATCAATGAAAACCAGATAACCTAGCATTCCTACGGTTCTAGCTACCAGCTACAGTCAGGCACTCACCTTAGACACATGGCTAAACGTTTCAGTTGGATGAAACTGGGTGATTACTCGAACAGAAACAGAGCTAGTCGGACACAGCCGTGAATCCTCGGCTATCGCTACGACCAAAACCGCGAGATCCAATATCCTCTCGGCTATCTCTTAAGCCATTCACTTTTCACTGAACAGGATTCTGTATTCCCTCGAAAATAGACCAACACAGACATATTAGTCGAAAGATATTCGACAGAAACTCAGCAGAAATCGCAATATCCGAACACTTACCGAAATCGCAATATCCGAACACTTACCGAAATCGCTGGGACGGATAGGAAGTGCTCTAGGATATCTCGCGATCGGCTCGGACAATCCTCGGATAGCTCGATCCAATACACCAAATCCGAACGATTAGTCGGATCAGATCGACCAGAACTCGCGCTCCCTCGACGATAGTTAGAGACGCTCAGATAAACTCTCGGATGCAGTTGCACGCTCTCGGCTACGGTGATAGTAGGATTTTTCCACTTCAATTAATCTCTACTACTCAAAGGAGTCCAAATGATCATAAGGATTCTCCATTCCTATCCCCAAGAACTTAGAGCATTGAATCAACCTTATCAAGCTTGGCTTGATGTCATAGGCAGTGGCTTCTATTGGAGGAGGATGTATTCCAAATCTCAACTCATGATAACGAGGAGCATCAAAGCTACCAATTGTTGGCTTGTTCTTTTGAGCTTGGGGAGAGGTAGGTACACGTTCTTGAGGTTGTGGAGTTGGGAGAATGCTTCTTTGGTTGTTCTTCTCCAACACCTCAAGTGATCTTATCTTTCCATGTCTCTTCTCTTTAGTTTGGTACCTTTGAAAGCATAAGAGAATCAAGAAACACAAGTTAGTACCAAAATATAAGAAAAAATTCATCATCTTGAAAAGAGATGAGAAAACAAGGTAAAATAAAAGCTTAGTCTCAAAGATATTCAAAATCCTAATGGTTAATGCTTAACCCCAATGGCAACGGCGCCAAATTGATAGTAGAATTTTTCCACTTCAATTAATCTCTACTACTCATGTCATTGTAGTATTTGAGATGTCAATCCATATGGGGTTAAGATTAACAACACTAGGAATACATGAAACTATTTAATCTAAGCCAAATTCGATATTCAAGTGACAAAGGGCTATTAAAAGCAAGCTACAACCTAATAGAGATACTACAAGACTAATTATATGAGCTAAAACATTAATTATCACTAATCAAGCACTAATCAAGCGATTAACTACTAATCAAGATTAAAAAATTACTAAAAACGAAACCTAGGGATGGAATCATTGATTTGAGCAATCAAATGGACAACCTTGCAATCATTTAAGCAACTAATCAAGCTATCTCTATGCCTAGAACTCTTAATAAAGACTAATCCATGATGTGTGGCAATAATCCCTTCACTAAACACCCTAATGAACTAATGATGTTTTAGCATTAAAATGATTAGCAAGCATTAAACACAAGTCTAATTAGCATGATAAACACCCTAGGCAACTAATGTCTTAGGCTAGAAATGTAAATCTCTTATTAAGTTGGTTCAAGCATTTCATCAAACACTTGGTGGGTGTGTGAAATGCTTATGATCCAAATAGCAAAAGATTAGCTATTTGGCATTAAGAACACCTTAATAAGAAGAGAGATGAAAGAATCTATCCTAGATTGCAAGATTGAACCATTAGAAAACCCTAAATCTAACCTATCCCCAAGTTCCTAAGAAACTACTCACTAATCATCATCAAGCCCATCAAATCAAAGATAAGTGATAAGCTAAACACGATTAGAGAAATGAAAATAAGAAATCTAAGAGAGATATTGCATTAAACTTAAAGATCCAAAGCAAATACAAGGTTTTTCTCCCAAAGAGGATAAAAGTTTAATTAAAGGTGATTCAATTACCTACAACTTTCATGAAGAGCTCGAAAGCTGAATCGAAACGGAAAGACTTCGTTTGATCCGATTTGTACCCAAAAAGAAATCGTCTGGTGCAGTGGTTCGAGCAGCTGGTCGAACAAAGTCGTCCAACAGAACCCCTGGTTGTTTGGTTAGAGCACTGGTCGAACAAACACGTCGAACCCAACCAAAATCAATGTAACTTTCTAACCACGGGTCCGAATGACTTGATTCCAACGGTACTGGAAAGAACTCTGGATCCTCTACAACTCTTAAGAAGGCTTCGGAGTCTGAATCTAAGTGCAAGGCCTTCGCTCGGACCCATACATTTCGCACCTCCAAATGCTCGATATGCTTCTAAAAAGACTTATGTTTCTCATTTGGCTGCTTCTCTTGCTCCTCTTAGCTATCCATGAAACTCCATATGGTCCTCCAAGCCTCCAAAACACCTAATAAAGACTCAATATGTACAAATATGCAACAACCTAAGCTAACACTCACTAAACTCTAATATGTATGCAAATGGGACTAAAAGTGGCTAAATGAATGCAAAAGTACATGCAAAACTATGTAATATGGATGCTAAAATATGCTAAATTATGAGTCTA
>JAHZTW010000003.1:50794514-50804565 GCA_020283515.1 Alliaria petiolata | reverse complement strand
CTTTTTACTCTTAGCATTTTGCCAAAGTTCACTTGTTCATTGAGAGATCCCATGCATTGGAACCCCATGAAGTTGAGATCATTTTTATCTCAAAACCTTACCCAAGAACCAAACAAGTTTTCTAGCATTGTATGACTCATGATCCATGGTTACTACTTAATGAATGTTAAAGAGTTGGTGAAAATGAATGCTTGTGTAGGTTAAGGCTTGGGTTCACTTGAATGAGTATGGGTATGGCTAGACCTTTTGGAGTAGAAATTTGCATAAAGAGCATCCTAGAACTACTAACTACGACCATTGAATTGATTCATTTGCTTGACACCTTTGGATTTGAGTCCCCACCTTCAAACCTCTCTCCTTAGCTTGTGTTTCATTTGCTTGGGGACAAGCAAAAGGCAAGTTTGGGGGAGTTGATATGCCTATATTTTGCATAATTTTAGCGTCCATTTAGTATAAGTTTCTCATCATTTAAGAGTCTAATATAGCATCATAGTGTTGCATTTTATCATTTAGAGTCCTAGAGTGTTTTTGCATAGTCTTTGCATATTTTGGTGCATTTGGAGTCTTGATCAGGTGATAAGGATGCTATGGAGACATGAATGGAGTTGGAGAAGGATGGCATAGCAAAGGAAGGGCAAGAAATCATCAAGAGGAGGAAGAGAAGCAGCCAAATTAGAAGCAAGAGCCTTGAAGAAGCATATCAAGCATTTAGAGGCGCAAAATGTATGTGTCCGGACGAAGGCCTTACACTTTGATTCAGACTCTGATGCTTTCTTAAGAGTTGTAGAGGATCCAGTGAGCTTTTTAGTTCCTTTGGAATCAAGTCATTCGGACCTCTGTTTAGAAAGTTACATCGATTTTAATTTGGATCGACGAGTTGGATCGACGAGCTCGTCGAACCAAACTTCCAGGACGACGGATCGACGACACTGATCGATGAAGGACGCCGAACCAAAATTCCAGGGGTTTGGATCGACGACTTGGATCGACGAAGTTTGTCTATCTAAACCCAGAAGAATCCCTTTTGTCATTTTTATGGGTCCCTCCTATAAATACTCTTTAGACCTAATTTTTATCCTAAGTTTTATTCTCTATTGTCTTGTCAAGAACTTTTTAGCCACTTTGAGAAAAGTCTTGTATTTTGTTTGAATCTTTTATGTTTAATGCAATTTGATTCTTCTGTTAATCTTTTCTCTAATCATGTTTAGCCTTTCATTTACCTTTGATTTGATGGGTTTAATCATGATTAGTGAGTAGTTCTTTAGAAACTTGGTGATGGGTTAGATTTAGGGATTTCTAATGGTTCAATCTTGCAATCTAGGTTAGATTCTTTCATCTCTCTTCTTATTAAGTTGTTCCTAATGCCAAATAGCTAATCTTTGCTATTTTTGGATCATAAGCATTTCACACACCCACCAAGTGTTTGATGAAATGCTTGAACCAACTTTCTAAGAGATTTACATTCCTAGCCTAAGACATTAGTTGCCTAGGGTGTTTATCATGCTATTTAGACTTGTGTTTAATGCTTGCTAATCATTTTAATGCTAAAACATCATTAGTTCATTAGGATGATTAGTAAAGGGATTATTACCACACATCATGGATTAGTCTTTATTAAGTGTTCTAGGCATAGAGATGGCTTGTTTAGTTGCTTAAATGATTGCAAGGTTGTCCATTTGATTGCTCAAATCAATGATTCCATCCGTAGGTTTCGTTTTTAGTTAATTAGTGATCTTGATTAGTAGTTAATTGCTTGATTAGTGCTTAATTAGTGATAATTAAGGTTTGGTTTCATATTATTGAACTTGTAGTGTCTC
The DNA here is from genome assembly GCA_020283515.1 of Alliaria petiolata. Lineage (NCBI taxonomy): Eukaryota > Viridiplantae > Streptophyta > Magnoliopsida > Brassicales > Brassicaceae > Alliaria > Alliaria petiolata. The sequence continues at coordinate 50,802,748 of JAHZTW010000003.1, read as the reverse complement.
TCTTAGCTTGTGGTTTGCTTTTAATAGTTCCTTGTCACTTGAATTTCAAATTTTTCATAGCTTAGATAGTTTCATGTATTCCTAGTGTTGTTAATCTTAACCCCTATGGATTGACATCTCAAATACTACAATGACATGAGTAGTAGAGATTAATTGAAGTGGAAAAATCCTACTATCAGCCGCGCGACTGGTCGTCGCGGCCGCGGCCAAGCGCCTTGCCTCCGCGCCATCATGGCTCATGGCTCGGCCAGGCTTCTTCTGGCCGGCCCACGGGCGGTTCGTCGCCCGGTGAGTGTTCTTCGAGTTTCCTTCTTCATTTTTTTGGTCTTTTCTGGTTTTTCTGATTGTTTTTTAGCTTTTGGGGTTTATGAAAATGCTGTAAACTAAGAAGAAACCAAAACTAAAAATTAGTATGGTTAAGGAGATGAGAAAGAGAATACCTAAAATGGGTTGTCTCCCATTGAGCCGCTCTTGTTTAGAGTCTTTTAGCTAGACTTTGGTAGTTTGGGAGCTTAGTTGGAGGTGGAGTTCGACCTTAGGCAAGGTCTTTTTGCCTTCTGCGCGGCCTCTTCTGCTAAAGGCTCCTCGAGTCTCTCCATGATGGCATCCTCATCCTTCTTAAGAAGGTGTTTCTCGTATCGGGTCTCCCTTGAGCTTCGAGCTTTCTTCCCGGCTCTTGCGAATTCGTAGTGATGCTGTATCTCATGCTTAGTCTCATCACACTCTTGGAAGTAGTAACAGATCAAATGCTCCTTCCATGTCGTAGTGAAGGTAGTCTCAGGAGGAAGGTTTTCAACTACCTTGTCGAATTCGGCAAGGTCTTCTCTGCTGATCAGGTCGCGAATCTTTCCAACCTTCTTATACCTATGAATGTCCATGATCCTTGGCGTGGTGGCGTTGAACCTTGCCTGCATGTAGTGGCATCTGATTGTGCTCGTATCTTCGCTGCTATCTTTGAAGTATTCTTTCAGACCCCTCTTCTCTAGAGCCTCATCCAAGTCAACATATATCGGGATCTTCCTTGCTTTCTTATGGAACTCGATGAGTCTTTCTCTTTTGATGCGATCCCCAAATCGTGATTTTTCCTGCACCCTCTTGTCGTTTGATCGGCAAGTTAGGACTTCATCAAATACTGGCTCTGGGGGTGACATTCCATGGATTGGAAGTGCTGAAGTTTGACGCGGTCGATGGTTCGAGAAAGCGAATCTGTTCGGGACGCGCCTTGCCTTAAAAATGGCTTCTCTCTTTGCTCCGAGGCGAGTGATGACATTGCAAGGTGCAATGATTACTTGCTTGAGCCTTGCGCCCAACCGTTCGTTTGGCGTGACGTCTTCCTTGCTTGAGGAGTCGAGGGTCCCTTTGCGTTCTCTTGAGGGGTAACTCGTGATTCTTTTCAATGAGGGTAGCATGTCGGTGAGCTCCAGCTGGTCTCGGGCAAGTCTTTCGAACTTGTCTCCGCTTCTTTCTAGTTCTAAGGCAATGCCCTCGATCGCCCTTTTGTTGCTGCTGGATTGGTTTTTGACTGCCAAGCTGCCTTCCCGTGCCTCCTCGATGTATCTAGCAAGATGATCTTTGACCTCATCGATGGCTTCCTTGGTTTCTTCGAGCTCGCAGCTGTACCCTCGGGTTCTTCGTATGACCTGGGCCAGATTGTAATCGTGACATCCCAGCTTTTCTTCCATCTTTAGAAGTTTGCCTCCGTCTCTCGAGGCTTGAGCCTCAAGTTTCTTAACCTGTCCCGCGATCTTCTGCACCTTGTAAGATATCTCGGCCTGCATTGAACTGATCCGAGAGTGGGAGGTCTTTTCGGACGCGGCCACGCAATCCGTGAGCATCCAGGCTAGCTCCGTAAGCTGGTGCAGTCGCTGATGCAGGAAGGAAGGTGGAAACCTTTGGTCGTGATGGGCGAGAACAGAGATTTGGCGGTGCGACCTCTCTTCCTCATTCCGCGCAGGTGGTATGGAGTTGTCTGTAGGTGGATGCGGGACGCGAGCTTTGGAAGCAATTTCGGCTTCCCGGGGTCCAGGCTCGTGTTGTTCTTGATTCGTGGGGACCTCCACGGTTTTAGGGTTTCTGAAACTCATAGAAATAAACCTAGAAGTTAGAGAAAAGGATGTCTTTGAGTTGTGATCCTGACATTTGTTTTGGACAGCGAAACGAAGCCTCCCCGGCAACGGCGCCAAAGGCTTGATGGGGTCTAAATAGTCGTCCGAGTTTGGTAGATTTCTTTGGGGACTCGTCAGGCTTTGAATTTGTAGGACCCTAAGCTACAAGTGCACAGCGTGCGTTGTAGTACTTAGGGTATCGATCCACAGGGAGGAGGTCAACTGCAAAACAGAAGAATCAGGGCAACCAAAGACGCGGAGAATTGGGGGTTTGGGAATGAGTGTCACGATTCTTGCAGAAAATAAATAAAGTAGTACCACGCCTTATATAGAGAAGGTTGTCAGCCTTTTCTATAACCAACGGGAAAAAGAAAATAAACTTAAAAACATGTAAAAAGGAAATCAAGCAAGCAGTGCAGAAAAAGTAAAGTATGAAAGTGCCTAAATCTCGATTTAAAAGCAGGTGGGCGAATACGTTGGGAATCTTCTCGGGAAATCTATTGGGTTCTAACTAGAAATCAATACACAAAAGCTAAGCAAACGAGACTAGGCGATTTTCCCCAAACTGATTCACTGGTTTTAGAAACCTGACTTTATCAAACTAGGTCGATCTGCGAACTTCTATACCACAGGTATACTTTCATATCCTGCAGCCTAAACGAACACGCAATAGGAACGGGACAATAAGCATTCAGACATCTCCCCGAATACGCATAAGCGCCCCAGGAAGGATGCTCTCTACCTTATTTTGGTCTAGATCTGAGATTCAGGACATTTTTCGTTCTCAAGATCCTGCGATCAGAATATAGTTCATGACGCCAGACTCATGCAATAAGAACGAATAAGGTGAGACAGAAAATCCTAATATTCGGCCTAAGCAATCGCTTTCAACAACAGTTAATGAAATTCCCCATAGATCCCCTTAAAGAAAACCCAACGAAAGTAAACTACTCAGACATAAAAGTAGAAGGAGAAAACGTGATTGATGAATGCATAACTTATATAAATCGATAAAAGTAAAAGAGGGTTCAAGAACAAATCAATCTCACTCAAAGAACAAAGTGAAGACCACGAATCAAAGATCCGTGGCCGCCAAAGAGAAATCTATAACTTAGAGTATTTGGAATGAAAAACTCTTCTCTCTTTTTATAAAACCCTAAACGACGAGTATATATAGGTCTTCAAGTGCCCTAGGTCATGGATTAGGTATTGGCTTGCATAAGACGGCTGCGGGTTTAAGTTGGGCTTCAAATGGGCTCGGGAATCCGTGAGTGGACTGGCCGCGCGAGCGACTGGCCATGGCGCGGCCACTAGTCGTCTGGTTAGGCCGTGGCGCGGCCAGCTCGTCCTTCCGGGTTCTTGACGGACCTTCTTGCTTCCTTCATAACTTGAGATCCAACCGTGTGATTGCTCTCAAACCACTTCGGGGTGAAAGACAGCTGATAAGGCTACCTTGTCTCCAAATGTGAGCTTGATCTCGTGGTGGGAAGGCCTTCATTTGGTGTTGAACTTCTGTCCTCGGGCACTGTTTCCGGAATTGTCCATTTTGCTCCAGAATACGCGTCTTTTGCTAAGATTACCTGAAAAGAGTCTTGAACAACCAAATACTCGAAATCTAGTGTTTTTGCATCAGAACCTTAGTGAAATGCTTATTAAAGCATTCACTTATGATAGTAAAAACGGGTAAAATATGCATGTTATCATTGATCGACACCCACGGAGGAACACGAAGACACGAGCAAATCAGACGAACCTGAAGCTAAGGACTCAACTTCAAAGAAGAGTGTCGGTCGACACCAGGAGGGTATCGATCGACGCTCTCTGCAGACGACACCAGTTCAGCCCACGACCATGCAAGCTACAGCCGAAAGGGTCTACAAACCAAAGATTCCTTTCCCCTTTATACCCAAGAAGTCTAAGAAGGAGCTACTTGATGCCAGATGCAAGGCTATCATGTATAGACTAGTGGTTGAAATCTCTTTGATGGATGCCATTAGAACTACTCCAGTGATAAAGAGATACTTGAAATGGATGATGACAAAGAACATGGATATGGAGGAAGGAGTGATGATGATATCAGAGCAAGTTAGTGCTGTCATTCAGAATATGCTTCCAGAAAAGCTCTCAGATCCTGGAAGCTTTGTTCTTGATTGCTCCATCTTTTCAGGCAAGTTTGGAAGATATCTGTGCGACTTAGGCTCAAGTGTCAACTTGATGCCTCTTTCAGTTGCTCTTAGGATGGATATGACAGACTTCAAACCCACCAGAATCTCTTTAGTTCTTGTTGATCGTTCTGTCAGAATCCCTGAAGGTGTCTTGGAAGATGTTCCTATCAGAGTGGGAGATTGTTTAATTCCCACAAACTTTGTGGTGTTAGCTTATGATGAGGAACCCAAAGACCCTCTCTTACTTGGTAGACCATTCCTGGCTACAGCTATTCCTGGCTACAGCTGGAGCCATAATTGATGTGAGAAAGGGGAGAATCGGGCTAAATATTGGTGATTTGGTGATGAATTTCGACATGGAGAAGCTGATGAAAAGGCCAACAATTGATGGACAGACCTTCTATGTCGATTCACTCACCAACCTTGCTGAGGAGATTTTTGATATCTCTGTAAATTGCATGTTTTTGGCACACATTTCATGCTAGTTAGGATTTCATTCTTGCACTTTTATCTTAGTTTGCATCACATTTTCTCTCATGTTAAGATTAGATGCATTAGGTTAGGTTTTTGCATAGTCTTGCATGTTTGGAGTGTGTTCTCAGGTGCTTAGGATGATCCAAAGAAGNTCCATAACTCATGGACACGGTCGACATCCTTCGACCCAGAACGCCTTTCCATCGGCCATCCCATGACCCACTCGACCGTAATCAGATTTCCGGGTTACGGATGCTACAATTATCATCTCAAAACATTACCAAAAAACCAAACAAGTTTTCTAGCATTGTATGATTCATGATCCATGGTTACTACTTAATGAATGTTAAAGGGTTAGTGGAAATGAATGCTTGTGTAGGTTGAGGCTTGGGTTCACTTGAATGAGTATGGGTATGGCTAGATCTTTTGGGGTAGAAATTTGCATAAAAAGCATCCTAGAACTGCTAACAAGGACCATTGAATCGATTCTTTTGCTTAACACCTTTGGATTTGAGTCCCCACTTTCAAACCTCTCTCCTTAGCTTGTGTTTCATTTGCTTGGGGACAAGCAAAAGGCAAGTTTGGGGGAGTTGATATGTCTATATTTTTCATGATTTCAACATCCATTTAGTATAGGTTTCTCATCATTTAGGAGTCTATTATAGCATCATTGTGTTGCATTGTATCATTTAGAGTCCTAAAGTGTTTTTGCATAGTCCTTGCATGTTTTGGTGCATTTGGAGTCTTGATCAGGTAACATGGATGCTGTGGAGGGAACAATGGAGTTGGAAAAGAATGGCACATCACTTGGAAGAGCAAGAAGTTGCCAAAAAGATGGAGAAGAAGAATCCTGAAGAAGTTTCGACGAGCAGGTTCGACGAAGCTCGTCGAAATTCTTCTCCACGCCCGTTCGACGAAGGCGTTCGACGAGACTGGCCAAAACATTTCTCCAGGGCGACCATTCGACGACTGCGTTCGACGAAGGCTGGTCGAAACTTCTCTCCAGGACGACGGTTCGGCCAAGGCGTTCGACGAACTACTTCGAAACTCTCCCAGATGCGTGAAGATGGATCAAAGCGTGAAGACCCGTTCGACGAGCTGGTTCGACGAACTTGGTCGAAATTCTCCCAGAAAAACTCTTTTTGTCTTCTTTATGGGTCCCTCCTATAAATACTCTTTAGACCTAATTTTTTATGTCAACTTTTATTCTCTTGTTCTTAGCCTAAACTTTTAGCCACTTTGGGCAATACTTTGTTTAAGCTTGGATCTTTTGAGTTTAATGCAATTTCTCTTTTAAATCTCTTGTTTTATATTTCTCTAATCATGTTTAGCCCTTCTCTAATCTTTGATTTGATGGGTTTAAGTATGATTAGTGATTAGTTTCCTTAGGAACTTAGGGATGGGTTAGATATAGGGATTTCTAATGGATTAATCTTGCAATCTAGGATAGATTCTTCCTAATCTCTTCTTATTAAGTAGTTTTTCATGCCAAATAGCTAATCTTTGCTATTTTGGATCATAGGCATTTCATACACCCACCAAGTGTTTGATGAAATGCTTGAACCAACTTAATAAGAGATTTACATTTCTAGCCTAAGATATTAGTTGTTTAGAGTGTTTATCATGCCTTATAGACTTGAAATTAATGCTTTTTGATTATCTTAATGTTAAAACATCATTAGTTCATTAGGGTGATTAAGAAAGGGATTAAGGCCACACATCATGGTTTAATCTTGTTTAAGTGTTCTTGGAATAGAGTTAGCTTGATTAGTTGCGTAAATGATTGCAAGATTGTCCATTTAGTTTCCCAAATCAATGATTTCATCCCTAGGTTTCGTTTTAGTTAAATTGTTAATCTTGATTAGTAGTTAATCCTTGTTTAGTATCTTGATTAGTAGTGATTAAGGCTTAATTTCATAGTTATTGCTCTAGTAGTATCTATTTAAGTTTGTCTTTAGCTTTCAATACTTGTTTGTGACTTGCATTTGCTATTTTAGCTTAGCTTAAGCTTAACTTTGTATTCTTATTGCATCATCTCCCAAGATGGATTGATACCTCAATATATTGCAATGATATGAGCAATTGAGGAATTGCTTGCAAGACCAAAAAGTCTTGTATCACCAAGCAGAATCTCTCTAATCCTAGCTGATCGATCAAAGAGATTCGCAGAAGGTGTCTTAGAAGATGTTCCCCTGAAGATTGAAGGCTGCATAATTTCCACAGACTTTGTGGTTTTAAAGTACGATGAAGAGCCTGCAGATCCTCTTATTTTAGGAAGATCATTCTTGGCTTCAGCTGGTGCCATCATTGATGTGAGAGGAGGGAAAATGGAGCTTGATTTAGGTGAAGTTGTCATGAATTTTGACATGGACAAGTTAATGGGACCTTCCACCATCGATGGTCAATCGTTTTCAGTAGAGTCGCCCATGAATCAAGACCCAATCATGGAGCATTCAGACGACACTAATGCTGGAAATGTCAAGGAGCTGGATTCTGAAGAGCAAGTGAACAATCTGGTTATTCAAGAGACATTGGCTGAAAATTCTAAGGAAAATGTGGAGCTTAAAGATTGGAGTGGAAACAATCTTACCTTCAGGACATTAAGCGAAAGTGAAGGTCTAATCAGTGCTAAGTTGGTGGAGGACGATGTTTTCGTCAAGGAGACAAGGATTGCAGAGCTCAATTGGAGAAAAAGTGCAGAGATTCGAGCTGCTGGTTTGGTGTCGATCGACACCACTAGCATCGATCGACACCCTTCGCGGATCATAACAGAAGCTGCTTCCAATGATGCAAGTCCATCCTATTTGGTCAAACAGATGCCTCCACATCCTATAGATCAGCAACCTCGAAGGAAGCAAAGGTACGCATTCCCTGGAATAAATTCCAAACCTCCTGATCTTGTCAATAAGAACATTAAAGGTTCAAAAACTACTTCACACTTATGCAAGCCACAAGATTTTCGTAAAGGGCTTGGTGTTTCTTTTGATGATGCTGCAGGAAAACGAAGTATCCCACCCGAACTCAAGTCCCACCCTGCTGTTGTTCCTCATTTCCTTGGTCGCTCTCATGCACCTAATGCCTATACACCGCCATGGATAAGAAGACATTCGTCTGGGAAGCATTCAATGCCACCCTCTGATCCACCAGACGTCTGAACCCCGACACAGTCAAGGTAATGACTGAAAAAGAGCGCTGAGTGGGAGGCAACCCACTGTTAGGTACGTTTTTCTTTTTATTTTGTTTTGGTTTTACTTAAGTCCTAGTTTCAGTCAGTTGAAAAAGGAGACATTGAGCTCGACATTGACCAGTGTCGATCGACACTATAAGGTGTCGATTGACACCACGCGCAGACGAAGGTAAGTCTTCTATTTGGTCTTTTATGTTGTTTCTAATCTTTCTTTTAGCCAACTTCGAGCTTAATAACACTGGGGACAGTGTTGTTTAAGTCTGGGGGAGGTGATTACTGACTTTGTGTTTTGTTTTGAGAGTC
>JAHZTW010000003.1:50773983-50793116 GCA_020283515.1 Alliaria petiolata | reverse complement strand
TTAGAATTTGCAAAGAGATTTGGAATTCTAGGGTTTAGACATAGATAATCTTCGCAGCGAGAGTTGGTTGATTTTACATTAGTGATTCGAGTTCGAGAACATATCTTAATAATTCCTAACATTCTGTCTAGACCTGCAATTTAGATCACCTGAGAATTTCCCTGAACCTAGCGTTTCGTCTCCTGAATCTAAATCGTTTAATTGCTTTCTGTCTTTTAAATTCCATATTATTTCTTAACTTAATTCGAAATTAGAAAACTGCTGTGTGACTATCCCTTCTCTGTGGATTCGATCCCTAAGTACTACAACTGATCTATTAATTTGAGAGAGTTGCTTTAGGGTAAATTTGACCCATATCAGTTGGCAACTTCAAGGCTGGTATAACCAAGAGTGGTTCAATCACACATCCTGCAGTGAGGTATGCGCACAAGGCACTAGCTCATACCTTCTTCGCAAGAAAGGAGTGTGGTTATGTGATTGAGGATGAGCTCGAGCTTTTGGACATGGGATTTAAGAACATCCTAAGAACCATAAGGATTGGGAATAAGGTGATAAATTGCATGGGGATGGCTCCGGAATAGGCTTGATCTCTCTCCTTCTGAAGAAGCTATTGACCTACAAAGAATGGGCTGCCACAACTAAAGACACTGCACCACAACTCAGCGTCGGAGGGATAGTGACACCCATTCTCGAGGCTTGTGGAGCAGATCTCGGGGAGGTTACACATGAGATGGAATGGATGGATGTTTCATACCTTCGTAAGACGAGGTTCCTTAGTGGAACAGCGGGAGGTAGCTATGTCTACAAATTTGCTTATGGCGAATGAAAGGAAGCAAGGATCCGACTTCCATGCCCCCATTTGACTAGTTTTAGTGAGAGGAGTCACATCAGTTTTCGTCCCCCAAATGATGATCTCTACAACCCTTCAGTCGATCCTCCACTTGAGACCGCGAAGAAGACAAGAGGCTCAACGAGTCAAGCAAGCGCCGAGCTTAGCCAAGAGGAAGACCAAGAGGAGCCTATGAGTGCAAAAGTTGGGACTGAGCACTACTTCTTTGATGCTTATGATCTAGCCATTCCTTCCCAACCTCTTAGAGAAGCACATCGTCGCATCAACCTCCTCCAAAGGTGGAACAAATACCAAGATAAGGCCATTAGAAAGATGGTCAAAACCATCAAGGGGATGACAAAAGAAATCAAGGGCCTAAAGGCGAAGATTGGGGGCGCTTCATCATCATCAAGAGCTCACGAGGTTGCACATGAGGAAGAAGACATAGGAGAGAGCACTATGGAGCTTGATAGGAGACATTCGTTCCACGAGCAAGAGAGGAACACCTCCCATGAGGAACCACCACGATCCTCCTCCTATGAGACTCGCCGAAGGAAGAGGAAACCAATGCGATCCCCAACACCGGAGTCGAGCAATCAATCATACTCGATGGGGGAATCCTCCTCCTCCTCAACCCAATTCTAGAGGTAACACTCCAAACTCCATTGTATATACCATTAGTTTTTATTTTACCTTGTTTTATCATTTTGTCATATTGATTGCGGTCTCTCTCGGACTTTTATTACACAAGGGACTGTGTAATTTAAGTTTGGGGGAGAGGTTGAGAGATTTGACTTGTGTTTTGTGATCGTATTTTCTTTTTTCATGCATCTTTGAGTCTCATGCATTTATCTATGACATAGGCTTCCATGTAGCTAGCTCAAAAACAATGAGGTTGGTGATAGGATAGGATTCTTGGGTGGGGATTTTGGCTTAATATTCGACTTGAATGAAGTGAATTGGGCGAAGTTGAGTTTGTGAAGGGGGGAAAACGAAAATTTTTGAACAAGTGTTGGCAATGTGTATTATGCTCTAAGTGTTAAGAAAAAAAAATATCCTCTAGAAATGAAAAGTAAAAAAGCCAAGAAAAAGAAAAAAATATGGCTAAGTTAAGATAAGAAAGAGGATATCAATTTGTGAATGAAAAGAGAAAGAGCTTGAAGTGAAAGTGTGCCAACACTTGTGGTTGTAGAAGAGGTTTTCCCCAAATGCTTGAAAGCAAAAAAAAAGAAAAGGAAAAGGTGGTTTGAACTTATGGGTTTGGCGAATTGCCTTGTAATGGGTAGCTTAGGTTGGACCTTGTGAGTGAGCTTAAAAAAAAATGAGAGTGAAGACATTTGTGTTACAAAAGGTAGATGGAAGTTTGTCCTTTTATGCATAAGTTGCTTTTTACTCTTAGCATTTTGCCAAAGTTCACTTGTTCATTGAGAGATCCTTTGCATTGGAATCCCATGAAGTTGAGATCATTTTCATCTCAAAACCTTACCCAAAAACCAAACAAGTTCGCTAGCATTGCATGATTCATGATCCATGGTTACCACTTAATGAATGTTAAAGAGTTGGTGAAAATGAATGCTTGTGTAGATTAAGGCTTGGGTTCACTTGAATGAGTATGGGTATGGCTAGACCTTTTGGAGTAGAGTTTGCATTAGAGCATCCTAGAATTAAGAACAAGGACCATTGTGTTGATTTATTTACTTGACACCTTTGGATTTGAGTCCCCACTTTCAAACCTCTCTCCTTGGCTTGTGTTTTATTTGCTTGGGGACAAGCAAAAGGCAAGTTTGGGGGAGTTGATATGTCTATATTTTGCATCATATTCTTCTCTATTTAGTGTAAGTTTCTCATCATTTAGGAGTCTAATTAAGCATCATTATGTTGCATTTTGATCATTTAGAGTTCTAAGGTGTCTTTGCATATTCGCTGCATTTGGAGTGTTTCTCAGGTACTTTTGGAGCTAAAGAAACCATTTGGAGTTTGGGGATGAGTTTGGATCAAAGAAGAGTCGAAACGAAGATTGACAGAAGTTGTCTGTCACCACCTCGGTTAGGAGCACCTCGGACAGCAAACCGAGACGGACCTCCCAGAACTTACCTCGGTCTAGCTGCATCGGTGTGGCGTGCGTAGCAGTCCAAGATGAAGCCACCAGAGTTCACCTCGGATGGACAAACCGAGACGAAGCCACCAGAGATTGCCTCGGTCTGGTCACCTCGGACAGCAAACCGAGACGGACCCTGCAGAAATCACATCGGTCAAGCGACCTCGGACAGGCAAGCCGAGACGTGCCCGATGAAGTCCAACTGCTCACCTCGGATAGAAGCCCATCGGTTTGCCAAACCGATGCGACCACTTAATCAAGCCAAAAATCGGGTCAATACCCGGTTTGTTCCGGGTTGACCCGGTCCGATCACTATTCACTATAAATACTATTTAAACCTAATTTTTACTTTAACTTTGATTCTCTTTGTTCTAAGCCTAAACTTTTAGCCACTTTTAGAGAAATCATTGTATTTTGCTTGAATCTTCTTGTTTAATGCAATATCTCTCTTGGACTTCTTGTTTTATCTTTCTCTAGTCATGTTTAACCTTTCTCTAATCTTTGATTTGATGGGTTTAACTATGATTAGTGAGTAGTTCTTTAGAAACTTGGGGATGGGTTAGATTTAGGGATTTCTAATGGTTCAATCTTGCAATATAGGATAGATTCTTACATTTATCTTCTTATTAAGTAGTTCCTAATGCCAAATAGCTAATCTTTGCTATTTTGGATCATAGACATTTCATACACCCACCAAGTGTTTGATGAAATGGTTGAACCAACTTAATAAGAGATTTACATTCTTAGCCTAAGACATTAGTTGCCTAGGGTGTTTATCATGCCATTTAGACTTGTTATTAATGCTTGTTGATCATCCTAATGCTAAAACATCATTAGTTCATTAAGGTGATTAAGAAAGGGATTAGTGCCACACATCATGGTTTAATCTTATTTAAGTGTTCTAGGCATAGAGTTAGCTTGATTAGTTGCTTAAATGATTGCAAGGTTGTCCATTTAGTTTCCCAAATCAATGATTCCATCCCTAGGTTTCATTTTAGTTAACTTGATAATCTTTCTTAGTAGTTAATCTCTTGTTTAGTGTTTCATTGGTAATAATTAAGGTTTAGTTTGATATTATTGCTCTTGTAGTGTCTCTATTAGTTTGTGTTTTACTTTTAATTGTTGCTTGTAACTTGAATCATCTCCCAAAATGGATTGATATCTCAAGTATTGCAATGATATGAGCAATTGAGAAATTGCTTGCAAGAGATAAAAACTCTTGTATCAAGCCTATATAAGGAGGCCTAAGNAATCTTTGATTTGATGGGTTTAACTATGATTAGTGAGTAGTTCTTTAGAAACTTGGGGATGGGTTAGATTTAGGGATTTCTAATGGTTCAATCTTGCAATATAGGATAGATTCTTACATTTATCTTCTTATTAAGTAGTTCCTAATGCCAAATAGCTAATCTTTGCTATTTTGGATCATAGACATTTCATACACCCACCAAGTGTTTGATGAAATGGTTGAACCAACTTAATAAGAGATTTACATTCTTAGCCTAAGACATTAGTTGCCTAGGGTGTTTATCATGCCATTTAGACTTGTTATTAATGCTTGTTGATCATCCTAATGCTAAAACATCATTAGTTCATTAAGGTGATTAAGAAAGGGATTAGTGCCACACATCATGGTTTAATCTTATTTAAGTGTTCTAGGCATAGAGTTAGCTTGATTAGTTGCTTAAATGATTGCAAGGTTGTCCATTTAGTTTCCCAAATCAATGATTCCATCCCTAGGTTTCATTTTAGTTAACTTGATAATCTTTCTTAGTAGTTAATCTCTTGTTTAGTGTTTCATTGGTAATAATTAAGGTTTAGTTTGATATTATTGCTCTTGTAGTGTCTCTATTAGTTTGTGTTTTACTTTTAATTGTTGCTTGTAACTTGAATCATCTCCCAAAATGGATTGATATCTCAAGTATTGCAATGATATGAGCAATTGAGAAATTGCTTGCAAGAGATAAAAACTCTTGTATCAAGCCTATATAAGGAGGCCTAAGGGTTTCACAAAGGGCGTGACTTCACACATAACTTTTCCAGAAACACTTTTCACACCGCCAGACAGAGAGAGAGAGAGAGAGAGAGAGAGAGAGAGAGAGAGAGAGAGAGAGAGAGAGATTGACGGTGTAGCACCCCCGACTTGGCCTAAGACCCAGGCAGGCCGGGAGCGCCGCAGTTGTGCCGAGGTTCGCCGACCGGCCGGCCTTCCCTCGGAACGGATCCAAGTCCAAGGCTGGCCCGTCGTGCTAGCCCGACCCTCTCGCCTAGAGCCTAAGGCTTGCCAACCCGTACCCTTGGCAAGAGTTGTGTTAACTCCGATCAAGTTAATATCATTTCAACACAAGGCTCTGACTTTCAACAAAACAACTTTATTATATATATCGAGTCATTATACAAAATCCGACTTAATCAAACTCTATATAAGCGGATCCTTACTATCCAAACCGTACAACTCAAACTGTACATATGTTTTACAAAAACATACCGCAATCTACTCCGGAATCCTAGTGTCCGCTGCGCCTGTCCCAACCCAAACCCCAAAATAAAATGATGCATGCATGCTCATATCATGCAATAATATCAAAGCAATAACACAAGCGAAAGCTTAAACAATGGTGGCATGACCATAGTAACCACCTCGTTACTATGCATGCCAGGGCTATAGCAACTGCAGATTACCAAGCCCAACCATGGAACACACACCCTAGCCCTTCATGGCTACCTGTGTTCCACACGCAACTAGACGTTGAACCAGGACCCGAGCCCTTCATGGCTATTCCTGTTCAACGCTAGCTACCAAATATGACGCTAGCCCTTCATGGCTATGCATGTTTCACTCCAAGCGGGTTGTCGAGTCCTATAGGTGTATCGGTCCATGGCTCCTTCCCTTGAACACCTCCCTACTTACCACAGAGGACCGTAGGCGAGAACATCAACGCCGACATGTCCTTCATGACCGTCGGTCCGCATTGTCCTTCGTGACAACCGACACTTGCATCGTCATGCATACTCGGCCGAGGGAGCGACCCAATTACCCTCCGAGTCTTCCTTCTTTCATGAACCGAGGGTTTCTCGTATCCATTTGGGTCGGGAAAACGGGACGCCGCCGATACACCGCCCTAAATCACCATGAGTCTTCGTACCCATGTGATCCACTCACCGTACTTAGCATATGGACTTTTACGCCCCACCATGCCTCGTACCACACAAATACATGTGGATAAAACACACCACATGCATTCACACTCGCTCAATAATTTTTAAAAATTTGCCGGCAACCACTTTCATAATGTCACTTATTATGAAAGCTACCTCGGCAGAATTTCTCAATTTAAAATTATTTATGCGGCATAACTCTTCACAAAACTCCTCTTTTGTGAAAGTTAATGCGACATACTTATAACAATTTCTGCGGCATAACTCTTCACAAAACTCCTCTTTTGTGAAAGTTAATGCGGCATACTTATAAAAATTTATGGGGCATAACTCTTCACAAAACTCTCCTTTTTGTGAAAGTTATCGCGGCAGAACCTCTAACACACAATAATAACTTAAGATGGACATCCCTAGTGTTCCATCCTTAAGTTAAAACCTGCACATGAATCCATTAGTATGAAATCTATACTACCGGGACTCACCTCTTTCCTTCGCTAGACTAGCTGGATCCTTCTCTCTAGATCGGCTAAGCTTAGACTTGACTTGAGCGTACTAGCTCCTTACTACTTTTACTCACTCACTCTTAGTGTTTAGATTTACCTTACTTTGGGCGAGAATGGCTTGGAAGAACGGCATCACAGGGGTATTTATAGGCGTTCCAAGCAACCAAGCATGCTGCTAGCTGGGTGTCGTCCACCGGGCAATCAAGCCATGCATGCAACCCACGAATCAAAGCTAGTCCCTAGACTATCCCCTAGGCTTTCTAGCCTTCATCATTGCATCTTATCCCATCTTCTAGCCCCTAGGCTCGTGTGCTGACTTCTTAGTGGCCACGAAGTGATAATGACCCATAAAACCACTTTTTTCAAGGATAAGGCTTATCCTGGGGTTTTGTCTTCATAGATGGCTTAGCCTTGCATGCTCTCCACGCCCCAGACCTAGGCTATAGCCTGTACCCTAGGCTGCCTAGCCTTATCCCCTCTGACCATTTTTTCAGGACGTGTGCTCTCTTGTGATTCGCTGAAGCTGTGGATCTTATCTTCTGGGAGGATAAGCTAGTAGCCCACACCATCTCATGCTTAAAAACATGGTTTTTATCCCATAGATAACTCGTTCAAAGGTTATCCATGACCGGTCCAACATAGTGGCTCGTTTTGTCCTTATACATGCGCGTTTCGTCCTTATACATGCGCCATGGGCTGTTGTCTGATTGGTCGGTGCTGGTGTGACTTGTCTTGGACCATGTTTCGTCCTCATACATGTAGTCCACAATCACAGCTTGTTTCGTCCTCATACATGCGCATTTCGTCTTTATACATGCGTGTTTCGTCTTTATACATGTGCGTTTCATCTTTATACATGTGCCATGGGCCATCGTCCGATTGGTCGGTGCTGGTGTGACTAGTCCTGGACCATGTTTCGTCCTCATACATGTAGTCCATCATCACGGCTTGTTTCGTCCTCATACATGCACGTTTCGTCTTTATACATGCGCGTTTCGTCTTTATACATGCGTCATGTGCTATCTTCTTATTGGTCGGTGCTGGGGTGGCTAGTCTTGGATCATGTCTTGTCCTGATACATGCGGTCCACAATCACGGCGGCCAATCACGTCAAAACACCTCCAGCNGCGTCATGTGCTATCTTCTTATTGGTCGGTGCTGGGGTGGCTAGTCTTGGATCATGTCTTGTCCTGATACATGCGGTCCACAATCACGGCGGCCAATCACGTCAAAACACCTCCAGCTGTGACCATAGCCAAGCTGAACGGCTGCACCCGTGTCACTGTCCCATTGGTCGATTTTTGACTTCGACCAATTCTTTGTCTACCTCCATTTTCTCCAGCTTATAAAGGCCCCTCATTCACGTCGCATTGTTGAAAAGAACCATAGTCCAATCGGCTATCTTCAATCCGAGCCATTCTTGCTTCGGACGGCCATTCTCCTTCCTCCTTGAACGCTTGTGAGTTTTCTTGAGAATCCTTCCAGCTTCTTTTGACAAAAAACTTAGATTTGTTGTCCTAAGTGTTCTAGCCCTTGATGGGATGAGACAATTTGCCTTGACCGGACGATCCAAGCAATTTCTCATTCCAGCCGCGCGCCGGTCCGTCCGATATGGCCATCGAGCTTCTTTCCCCGGTAACTTTTTATCTACCCGATCTTTTTCAGATTTTCTTCGAGCATTCTTCCTCTTTTAGCTTCCTTAGTTGATCCCAATCAACGTTCCATTGATTTTGGAACTTTGAATATTGAGTGGTCTTCTCACGGCCACTTCTTGTCCGCGATGGTCTTCTCCCGGCCATCTTAGGTTCCGTTCGAGTTTTCTTCATCTGCCTTGGCCAAAGTGCTTCCTTTGGCCTATTCCATCGATCCAAGTTATCCTTGAGTCGATTCCATGATTTTGGGTTTTTGGCCAAAATCTCTCCTCTCGGCCGTTCTGCTCTGGCCGGCCTCCGCTCACGTCCGGGTTATTACATTCTTCCCCCCTTATTAGAATTCGTCCCGAATTCTAAAGTGTAGAATGTGTCTCCGTCTTTCTCCACTCCTAACTTGATTGTTCCTTCAAGTTACGCCGTCTGGCCCTGTAGCATCCGCGACTAGAAATCCTGAGAATAGTCGTGCGGGTCATGGGATGGCCATTGTGTATACGTTTGGGTACGAGTGAGGTTCGTCCGTTTCTGTAATTATTTATGTACCGTGACTGCGTCTGTGAGGTTAAGGACTGTACCGTGGCTATAACCGAGTAAAAATGTGAAACTGCCGAGAAATTGACTAAGTGTCGAGAGGAAAAGGGTTGGGCCCGTGGGCCATGAGTTTGGTCGGCCAAGATAAAGTTTTCTGTGTGGGAAAAGAAATTTATCTCGTGAATGCTCGAGCGTTTCACGAGTTTAGTCGAGCGGTTCAGGTTTTAGTCGAGAGAAAAGGAATCCGTCCGGATTAAGCCGAGAGAAACATAAAACAGACCGACTATAACCGAGAGAAAACCGAGATGCATCGGCTAAGGCTTGACCAAGCGGTTTATTTCTAGGGCTTTGTGTATATAAGTGAGTTTGAGGGATTTATCTCGGGGGAGCCGCGTGGTAGAGAGTTTTTACTCGAGAATTTCTGAGTTCCCGAGAGATTACCCGAGAGAAATCCGAGCTGTTCGAGAGATCGTTCTGTCCGTGCCGATTCTGAGAATTCTGTTCGAGAGAAACAACTCAGAAGGGTCGATTTACCGAGGGAAGGGTCAAGTTTGTCCGAGGAATTCTGCCTGGATCGAGAGTTATCCGAGAGAAAGAAGCTTCGGCCGAGAGAAAGTCGAGTTCATCCGAGAGAATCGAGAGCCGTCGTGAGATCGCGTGTTCGGTTCTGTTTCTGGGAATTCTGATCGAGAGAATCGACTTGGAGTGGTCGATTTACCGAGAGAAGGACCAAGTTTGCCCGATGAATTCGGTCTGGATCGAGAGTTATCCGAGAAAAGAAGTTTCGGCCGAGAGACAGCCGAGTTCGTCCGAGCGATTCCGGTTGCATCCGAGAGATCGTGTGTTCGGTCTTGATTCTGAGATTTCTGTCCGAGTTATTCGATTTGAAATAGGTGATTTACCGAGAGTAGGCTCGATTGTTGCCGAGGAATTCTGCCTGGATCGAGAGTTGCCGACGGTTTAAGGAGTTAACCGAGAGAGAGGAGTTTATCCGAGAAATCACCGAGAGATTTATGTGTTGCGCGTGAGATCGTATGTTCCATCGAGTTTCCGCGAGTTTGGATCGAGAGATTCGATCAGGAATGGCATTTGCCGAGGAAGGGCCAAGTTTGTCCGAGAGTTTTCGACTGGTTCGTAAGTTATCCGAGAGATAGCCAAGAGGAGCTGACTATAGTCGGGAGGGATCTGACCATAGCCGAGAGATAGTCGAGCAGTTCGGCTATATCCGAGAGAAAGCTGACTGGATCAGGTTTCTACCGAGAGATCATGACTGTGGTCATGAGGAACGTGGATATGGTCTGGGAGATCATGGACTAGGCTGTCTGGCGATCGTGTGGATCGTGTCTGGCGATCGTGTGGATCATGTCTGGCGATCGTGTGGATCGTGTCTGGCGATCGTGTGGATCGTGTCTGGCGATCAGCGTGGATCGTGTCTGGCGATCGTGTGGATCGTGTCTGGACGTGCAAGGGATCGGGGATCCGGGCTGTCTCTCTTCTGTACTTGGTCATGTGGGGATGGTTGGTTGAGTGACTAAGTACGGGGGGGAGATGTGTTCGTGGGTTAGCCAGCACAGTGGCTGGGTCAGGAGGAGCGTGTTTGAAGTTGCGAATGAGGTTTGGACGGTATGTGATATTTATGGATCATGCAGAGTGGCCAAGGTATGGTTTAGTTGACGCTTGATATTGTTATTTCAATGCGTAGCTAGTTAAGTCGTGAATGAGTAAGACCATGGGATGGACTGAGTTAAGTTGTTAGATGAAAGGAATGTATTAAACTTCATCTAGGATATCGGTTATCAAGGCAAAAATTTACTGTGGTTCGGCCGCGGTTTAGGAAATCCGGATCGGGGCGCTACAAGTGGTATCAGAGCGTGGTCGGTTCTAGGACAAAGTCTTGATGTGAATTGGGCTTGTCTAGAATGACTTAGACGCGGAAAATGGTAAAGGGAATAAATGTTTTATCTGCTTAAGTGACTGGTATCTAGGATCGTATGATTTCTAGGTTATCTGGTTTTTATTGATTGCTTGTGTAAGTTAGTGAATAAGCTTAGCAAGGTCAACGTTCTGTTATTGTGATTTGGTTAAGTGTGAACCGTGAGAATACATGATGTCTAACTAGCTCGTTTGGATAGCCGGATCGAGTGTCTTGCTTGGGTGATGTGTGATTCACGCCAGAGCAGAACCGAGTCCATAAGTCATGGTTCGCGAGCTAGGGTAGATGATCATCTTATTTCTATGATTGTGAATGAATATGAATGGTACGAGGTACCGAGTGGTCAAAACGTGGTATCTAACTAGCTGTGTGAATGTCCGGATCGAGTTGCTAGTTCAAGGGGAAGTGTGATTCTCGCTTGAAGTAGAATTGATGCCTTGTGAGGCTTCACAAGTAGTTGAGATGATTATAGGACCAAACTGTTTATATGCTTGCTAAGTGATCATATAGTATGAGTGCGGTTCGAGAGTTGAGATCAAAGAGAGCAAGAGATTGGGAGTCATGTGTCCTCGCCAAATACTTGATTGATGATCAAGAAACTTCTCGGAGGTATTCGTGACTATGATGAATCGGATTTGGTTATAAAAATTAAGTTGGTATGTGCGATTACCGAGGCTGATATGGTATCTAGCTAGCTCGTCCTCGAGGCAGGATCGTTTCGTTGCCTAGGTGATGTGTTATTCACGCTAGTGTGAAATCGAGTCCATAAGACTAGATGGTCAGCGTTAGGGTAGATGATCATGCCTATTTATGTGATTGTTGTTCGGTTGTGGTAACCGTGGCAATACATGGTATCTAACTGACTTGTGATCGAGGCAGGATCGTGTCTCTTGCCTGGGTGATGTGTGATTCACGCTAGTGCGGAACCGAGTCCGTAAGACTAGGGTCAGAGTTAGGATAGATGATCATATATGTTTTGTAATGCATTGTTTGCATTCTTTTCTTCTGCTGGTTAAGCAAAGACACGCTGGTTAAGCGTAGTAAGACTGGGAGCCGAGATAAAGGTCTGGGAGACCGGGGCCATTGCGTGACGATAAGGGTCCGGGTGACTGGGGCCATTGTGTGCCAAAGGCCTTGTGTGCCGTAAGAGGCTAGTGAGCTGTGGTAAAAGTCTGTGTGACTAGTAAGGGCTTGTAAGCCGTGTGCTGTTCTGGCGTCCTTGAAAATCAGGTAGGTTGGCCAAGACGTGGTTGTTATGTGTTACGACTTTGGAAACCAGGTAAGTTTGCCAATGTGTGACTGTTTTTGGTTACGGCTTTGGGAACTGGATATGTTCGCCAAGGTGTGACTGGTTCTGTGTTACGACTTGGAAACCAGGTAGGTTTGCCAAAGCGTGACTGTCTGTGTTCCGACTTTGGGACCGGAGTTGGTTGCCAAAGCATGACTGTTTTGGATTACGACCATGGAAACCAAGTGGGTTGTCCAGGCGTGATAGTGTCTGAGATGCGTCCTTGGAAACCAAGTGGGTTGTCCAAGTGTGACTGTTTCTGAGAGGTGTTATTGGAAATCAAGTGGGTTTGCCAATACTTTGGGGATTCATTCTTGGAACCAAGAGGGTCAGCCAAGACGGATGTTTTCTGAGATGCATTTTTGGAAACCGTGGGTTTGCCAATGCATGACGGAAGTGAAGGCGACTCTGAAAACCATTAAGTTTGCCAAAGCGCGGTTGTGGTAGCATCCGTGGGAATCAGTGGATTCGCCAATGAGTGATGTGATCCTGAGTTTGCAACGAATATGTTGTGATGACTGTGTCGGTGGAGACTAAGGAAGTTCGCCATCGTAGGATTAATATTGTGGCGTGACGGTACTAATGGATTGGCTAGGGTGCCGGGTACTTGCTGGCTAAGGCATGGTACCAACTGGAAATACAAGTGAGGACTTGTAATGGCCGGGTGGGCCGACTGATGGCTTGGTGTGCCAAGTACTGGCTGAGTCATTGATCCCTTTTATTGTGAGTCTAGATGGGACATGACTGTGGCATGTTGGTTGCAAGATGATTGTTGAGTAACCTATGCTGGTTGCAAGATAACTGTTGAGTAACCTAGGACTGCGTGGGTGAGGACTGAAGAGTTCATCACCGCATGACTGAAACCGTGAGCTAGGAACCTGCGGGTTGCCAAGGCGATTTGTTGTTAGCGTCTGTGGGAATCTGCGGATTAGCTAGGACGTGACTGTGAGATTGTTCTTGGAAACTAGGTGAGTTTGCCAAAGACAATATGTCTGTAAGGATCATGGCGTGATCTGTGGATCGAGGAGTGAGATAGTCGCTGACTATGATGTGGATATAGCTTATCATGTGGGTAAGGCTATTCTGGTTGCAGATGCATTGAGCCGGTGGAAGGCTAGTTTATCGTCGGAAAATAAAGTAGATGGAATGGTAAATCTACTAAGGACATTGCGGTTGAATGTCTTGACTGGAAAGTTGGAACCGTTGGGTTTGGGAACTGTGGATCAAGTTGATTCGTTAATAAGGACCAGTGTAACTAGTTAACTTATGATGGTGGTCAATTGTAGTTGAGGCAAGGATGAGACAAAACGCTTAGGAACTCGAGAGTTCGCTAAGGCAAGTCGATGGGCCAGGATGGACTGACCGTAGGCATGACCTATCACCATGGGTGACTGAGCTTAGGAGAAAGTCCAAAGCTGACAAATTATGCTAAGCATTCTAATTAAAAGGAAGTGGTGGTGGAGCGAGTGGAAATACTTAGAAACTTGAGAAGTTTTCTAAGATATGTACGCGCACCAAGAGACTGTCCAAAGAATGGAAGGGTTAGCATGATGGAAAGACAAAAGGGGTAAGTCTTGAGTTGACTAATGTTGAAAGAGAAATCTGTCTGGTAAGAGTTTGTTCGATCTGGAAGTGGTCGGACAAGGGCTCTGTGGGGTAAAACTGTGTAGGCTGTTCTGTAGATCAGTGTTCGGCCGGGATGGTCTAAGGTCAAGTATCTGGAGTCGAGTCTTGGGAAGGCTGCGATTGGGAAAAAGAGTTTGGTACAACAAAATTAAGAGTGGTTAGAGTCCGAGATGGGACTCTGATGTGGTAACGACACTAAGTAGGAAGAGTGTTGCGTTACAATCTGGATAAAGGCATTGGCCGGGTCAACGTTGGAACGGATCGTGAGGCGTCACGAAATTCTAATGGAGGGCATATAAGAGCAGGAGTGCTCGATTAGGGTGGTAACTGGGAGAGTTATCTGCCTTTGGTTGGGTTGCGTAGAGCACTGTTATGTTTAACCCTAGTGGGGGAGTCTATTGTGACTGGCAGTGGTTGAGACGACTACTGAAAAGATCTGATTTCTGAAAGTTAAGCTGAAAGAAGCTCAAGAAAGGCAAAGAAGTTATGCCGATAAGCGCCGTAAGGACTTAGAGTTCAGTGTGGGTGACCTGGTTTATATGAAGGCTATGACTTATAAGGGAAAAGCCGAGCAACTTTGATGTTAAGTTGAGTCCGAGGTACATGAGACCGTACCAGATTCTGGAAAGGCTTGGAACAGTGGCGTTTAAGTTGGACTTACCACCGGGAATGAATGCGTACCATGATGTGTTTCACGTTTCACAAGCTGAGAAAGCGGCTGACCGGACGTGAGAATGCTATCTCTGGACCACCGCAAGATTTGCAAGAGGATCTAACCGTCGAAGGTAGACCAATTTGTGTGGTTGGCCGGAAGGAAAAGCTTAAGCGTGGTAAAGTGATCAAGATGATCAAAGTTCTGTGGGACTGTAATGGCGACGAGCAAACTACTTGGGAAGTAGAGTCGAGGATGAGTACAAGGTTCCCGAAATGATTGAGAAACTTCCGGAGGAAGAACCGGATTCGAGGACGAACCCAAACTGAGTGGGGGAGAATTGTAGCATCCGCGACCAGAAATCCTGGGAATGGTCGTGCGGATCATGGGATGGCCGTTGTGTATATGTTCGGGTACGAGTGAGGTTCGTCTGTTTCTGTAATTATGTAGGTACCGTGACTGCATCTGTGAGGTTAAGGACTGTACCGTGGCTATAACCGAGTAAAAATGTGAAACTGCCGAGAAATTAACTAAGTGTCGAGAGGAAAAGGACTGGGCCCGTGGGCCATGAGTTTGGTCGGCCAAGATAAAGTTTTCTATGTGGGAAAAGGATTTATCCCGTGAATAGTCGAGCGGTTCGCGAGTTTAGTCGAGCGGTTCGGGTTTTAGTCTAGAGAAAAGGAATCCGTCCGGATTAAGCCGAGAGAAACTTAAAACAGACCGACTATAACCGAGAGAAAACCGAGATGTGTCGGCTAAAGCTTGAACAAGCGGTTTATTTCTAGGGTTTTGTGTATATAAGTGAGTTTGAGGGATTTATCTCGGGGGAGCCGCGTGGTAGAGAGTTTTTACTCGAGAAGTTCTGAGTTCCCGAGAGATTACCCGAGAGAAATCCGAGCTGTTCGAGAGATTGTTCTGTCCGTGCCGATTCTGAGAATTCTGTTCGAGAGAAACGACTCAGAAGGGTCGATTTACCGAGGGAAGGATCAAGTTTGTCCGAGGAATTCTGCCTGGATCGAGAGTTATCCGAGAGAAAGAAGCTTCGGCCGAGAGAAAGTCGAGTTCATCCGAGAGAATCGAGAGCCGTCGTGAGATCGCGTGTTCGGTTCTGTTTCTGGGAATTCTAATCGAGAGAATCGACTTGGAGTGGTCGATTTACCGAGAGAAGGACCAAGTTTGTCCGATGAATTCTGCCTGGATCGAGAGTTATCCGAGAGAAAGAAGTTTCGGCCGAGAGAAAGTCGAGTTCGTCCGAGAGAAAAGAAGGGTCATCGAGAGATCGCGTGTTCGGTTCTGTTTCTGGGAATTCTGATCGAGAGAATCGACTTGGAGTGGTCGATTTACCGAGAGAAGGACCAAGTTTGTCCGATGAATTCTGCCTGGATCGAGAGTTATCCGAGAGAAAGAAGTTTCGGCCGAGAGAAAGTCGAGTTCGTCCGAGAGAAAAGAAGGGTCATCGAGAGATCGCGTGTTCGGTTCTGTTTCTGGGAATTCTGATCGAGAGAATCGACTTGGAGTGGTCGATTTACCGAGGGAAGGATCAAGTTTGTCCGATGAATTCTGACCGGGTTGAGAGATAGCCGAGAGATGCTGATCGGGCAAAGTGATATCCGACCAATAGCCGAGATGAGTCGACTGGATCTGAGAGACGCGTGACTACGTCCGAGTGATTTCTGTTCTGGTCGAGTTTTCACCGAGAGATTTATGTTCTGATCGAGAGAAAGTGGGGCTGCCGAGAGATAGTCGAGAGAATTCGACTATATCCGAGTGATAGCCGAGAAATAGTCAAGAGGAGTCGGCTATATCCGAGAGATAGCCGAGAGTACCACGACTGTGGTCATGAGAAACGTAGATATGGTCAAGGAGATCATGACTGGGCTGGCTGGCGATCAGGATTGATCGTGGCTGGACTGACTGGCGATCAGGATTGATCGTGACTGGAGTGTCTGGCGATCGTGTGGATCGTGTCTGGCGATCGTGTGGATCGTGTCTGGCGATCAGCGTGGATCGTGCATGTGATCGTGTGGATCGTGTCTGGCGATCGTGTGGATCGTGTCTGGCGATCGGCGTGGATCGTGCCTGTGATCGTGTGGATCGTGTCTGGACGTGCAAGGGATCGGGGATCCGGGCCGTGTCTCTTCTGTACTTGGTCATGTGGGGATGGTTGGTTGAGTGATTAAGTACGGGGGGTAGATGTGTTCGTGGGTTAGCCAGCACAGTGGCTTGGTCGGGAGGAGCGTGTTTGAAGTTGCGAATGAGGTCTGGACGGTATGGGACGTTCATGGATCATGCAGAGTGGTCAATGTATGGTTTAGCTGACGCTTGATATTGTTATTCCAATGCGTAGCTAGTTAAGTCGTGAATGAGTATTAAACTTCATCTAGGATATCGGTTAGAAAGGCAAAAATTTACTGTGGTTCGGCCGCGGGTTAGGAAATCCGGGTCGAGGCGCTACAGACCCCCTCCTGGCCAGTTAGTTGATTCCTTTGTACAGTTTAAGTGATAGTTCCTCCTGAACTATTCACTTTTCTAGGCTATACCACACATCTCAGTGATAATTCCTGGTGAATTACACATCCTTCTCAGCCTGGTTCCACACACTTCATCTATTGACTATATCCGTTGAACATTTCTTCGGTTGTCTCTGCCCCTTCTCTTCTTACCCCTCTTCCGGTGATCCATCTTCTTCCAATTCTCCCCTAAGGTATCTACCACAAATCTTAAACCTAACAGTCGGTTACTAGGCAAGATCTTTCCTAGACTTCCCTAGTCAACCTTACCCATTCTCAATCCACTCCTAAGAACTTCCACTTCTCACAAGTGTGTTTTACTTTCCTCAAGGAAATAAAACTAACATAAGTTCGTTCTCCACCAAACACGATTTATCGTTTTCCCCAACTCGGGGCCCTAAACGATAAATCCTTACTTACCATATAATATCTATCATTTCTAGCAACCACTGCTATGATAATATTATAACATGCTCCGCATAATATCTAGTAATTCCAGTAACCTATGCATTACTAATATCATGCATGCAATGAGATAAGTTAGAACCCAAGCGTACCTTTATCTCAGAGCCTTTTCAAGGCTAGGGGTTTCTAGGTCGCCTAGCCCTACTACTACTCTCACTCGTTACCTCTCTAAGGCTCTTCTCGCAGATGAGCGGGTCGTTGTCTGTCCGGTCGTGCTAGAGGGTTGGACGGGGTGAGTCGTCGGGCAGTTCGCTCCATAGTGGCCTCTCCCTTCGCAAATTCGACACACAATGTGCCTCGGGGTCATTCGATTTTCTTGTCGGGCACTAGGGCATGCATGACTAAAATGCCCTCTCCCGCCACACATAGAACATGGTCCCGTAACCCTTGAAGGTGACAAAACTTCATTCTCGCTGTCATTCTTGGAGGTCTTCCCCTCCGACTGGGTTCTCCATGTTGTTCTTCTTCGGTTGTTGTGGTTAGGTTTTCCATCTCCGTAGTAAGTGTCCTACGAAGATCACTTGTAGATCCGCCTTCTATGTCAGTCGTCTCTCCGGGTCGCCTGTTGATATCACGAGGCCTTTGAGAAGCTTCCTCCTCCTCGTGGTCTGACGTTGCATTGAGCGGCCTTCGTCGATCATGTCCACCTATTCGAGTCATATGTCTAGTCCAATAGGTGGGTGATATGTTACCTTGCCCCAAGTAACCTTCCTTAGAAGACGACTATTCGTCTGCCTCCATGGGGTTGTTCCCCCATATCTCACTGTTTAGTTGAACAGATGTGGTGAGGTCTCCGTGATCGGATCCCGTAGACAGAAACGGATATACGTAATCCGCTTGGTCTTCCTCCGTTGGGATGTAGGGATGCATACCATAGCCCGGTATGAATACGTGGGGCACTGGTATCTCCGGCAGCACGCTCTGGGGACTGTCTGGGTCCCATGAATTAGGCGTAGACTCACCAGAAGAGACTTCAATGATTTCGGTCGACGGTACCAGAATCTCCACTCCCGGGTATCGCGTCGGCCATGCTGTAAAACTCGGTGGCATTCTTGGTGCCAACTCCACTTCCGGCGAAAGATTTATTTCCTCCCCCGTTCCACTATCATCTTCTGACAGGTTTACTTCAAGAGATGACTCCAAATCAGTAATGACTATCCAGTGATCAGAATTTGTCGATCCACTGGAGTTCCCCATCGAACTTGAACCGCTATCCCCTCCGGATCCCTCTGCACACCCAGACCCCTCGAACTCATCTTCCTGTATCCAGTCGTCACGGAATCTTCCCATCTTAGTCTCTGCGAGACCATAATGCAAGAATCAGGGTATCCTATTTCTTAAAGAAATCACATCCTATTTCCCTCAAATCCTAACTAGCAGATGGACATTCCGGATTTCTAGGTATGCTCCTGCGACTCTTTTGACTCGATAAAACCGATTAAAATCCTTGTCCTCTCAGCATGATACGAAAACCATGCTCTGATACCACCTTTCTGTAGCACCCCCGACTCGGCCTAAGACCCAGGCGAGCCGGGAGCGCCGCAGTTGTGCCGAGGTTCGCCGACCGGCCGGCCCTCCCTCGGAATGGATTCAAGTCCAAGGCTGGCCCGGCGTGCTAGCCCGACCCTCTCGCCTAGAGCCTAAGGCTTGCCAACCCGTACCCTAGGCAAGAATTGTGTTAACTCGAACCAAGTTAATATCATTTCAACACAAGGCTCTGACTTTCTACAAAACTCCTTTATTATATATATCTTGTCATTATACAAAATCCGACTTATTCAAACTCTATATAAACGGATCCTTACTATCCAAACCGTACAACTCAAACTGTACATATGTTTTACAAAAACATACCGCAATCTACTCCGGAATCCTAGTGTCCGCTGCGCC
>JAHZTW010000003.1:50733405-50766785 GCA_020283515.1 Alliaria petiolata | reverse complement strand
TACTTAGCATATGGACTTTTACGCCCCACCATGCCTCGTACCACACCAATACATGTGGATATAACACACCACATGCATTCACACTCACTCAATAATTTTTAAAAATTCGCCGGCAACCACTTTTACAATGTCACTTATTATGAAAGCTACCTCGGCAGAATTTCTCAATTAAAAATTATTTCTGCGGCATAACTCTTCACAAAACTCCTCTTTTGTGAAAGTTAATGCGGCATACTTATAACAATTTCTGCGGCATAACTCTTCACAAAACTCCTCTTTTGTGAAAGTTAATGCGGCATACTTATAAAAATTTCGGCGGCATCTCTTCACAAAACTCTCATTTTTGTGAAAGTTATCGCGGCAGAACCTCTAACACACAAGAATAACTTAAGATGGACATCCCTAGTATTCCATCCTTAAGTTAAAACCTGCACATGAATCCATTAGTATGAAATCTATACTACCGGGACTCACCTCTTTCCTTTGCTAGACTAGCTGGATCCTTCTCTCTAGATCGGCTAAGCTTAGACTTGACTTGAGCGTACTAGCTCCTTACTACTTTCACTCACTCACTCTTAGTATTTAGATTTACCTTACTTTGGGCGAAAATGGCTTGGAAGAATGGCATCACATGGGTATTAATAGGCGTTCCAAGCAACCAAGCATGCTGCTAGCTGAGTGTCGTCCACCGGGCAATCAAGCTATGCAAGTGATATCTCTGTAATTTGCATGATTTTAGTACATGTTTCATGATAGTTAGTACTTCATTCTTGCACTTTAGTGATAGTTTTCATCACGTTTCCGCTCATGTTAGGATTAGATGCATTAGGTTAGGTTTTTGCATAGTCTTGCATATTTGGAGTGTGTTCTCAGGTGCTTAGGATGATCCGAAGAAGAAACCAAGGAGGGAGGTCACAAATGGAGAATGAGCCGGCAATATCGAGCATGGATCACGACACGAGGTCGATTTAGACGAGTAGTAGCGGCTTAGTCCCGAAAGGAGAACCTCGGTGTGAAGATCCAGCAAGAGGATGCCCAAAGGACGGATATCGGAGCAAGGCAACGGGAAGTGCCCGATTCAAGTACCAAGGAAGGCAAGCCTTCACGACATGACCCCGAAATCCTTGCCCGATATGGAGCCTGCCCGAAGAATCAGAAGAGTTAGCGTTTCGGCTCGTTCATAACGACGTAAGCCCGAAACGCTAAAAGCCAAAAAAGTACCATTTCGGGAAAGTGGTCCCAAAGTTTATGTTTTTCCCTTTTTGTGTATAAATACCTACTCCCTCACTCTTATCTCTTCATCACGTTTTCTACTTTTATTTTTCTGTCTTCTTCTTCTTCAAAGAACCGAGACTTTTGTATTTCGCCATTGAAGCTTATTTTAAAGCTTTGATTTTTATGCAATCTTGAAGTTTTAAGTCATATAGCTTAGTCTTATTTTCTTAAAGCTTCTTCCTTTTCTTGTTTTTGATTATCTTGCAGCTTATGAGTTACTCTCTCATCCTTATGGATTTTGAGGTTTCTCAAATGGCTTGTGAGTAGTCTTTTTAGGACCTTGATGGGTTAAAAGGACCAAGGGACTCTCGGATTTATATTTCTTGCTTAGCTAAAACATAAAGTTAGATTCTTTCTTGTTTATCATTCCCAAAGCTTAGTCTAGTTTGGCCATCTAGGCTAAAGTCCTTAGGCGGCTTGACACGAACATCACGTGCTTGCTTAGCCGGATCTATGAACAAGAGTTTGATCTCTTAGGCTAAGACTAACCATCTGTCTAAGAATCTTACAGTTCAATAGGGACGTTGTAGATGCTTGTTTCTTCTATTGTACCGCTATGCGAGAGCTAGTCTATGGTGATAGAGATTCAAAGAGTTTAGACCCAAACATCATTGGCTAAACGATTTGAGGATCCCTTTACCTAAGAATCACCATCAAAAGACCAAGTCTTGATGTGATCCAAAAGCCTGATAAGTCGAACCGAGAGTTACCTAGTTCGCTATACTCATCCAGATCCTTCCTTTATCTTGAAAGTTTATCTTTTTACCGTTTAAATACCCATTTCTTGCTTAGCGTCTTTAAAGTTCCCTTAATTATGGTCTTGAGTGACACAAGATCAATCCTTTAGTCGTTTTTAGTAGTAAAGTCTTAGTCTTTACCCAATTTGAACTTGACTTATAACACCGATATGACCGTTATGTTCACTAACGCTCCCAAAATGGTTTGATACCCCATACACTATACTACTTCGGTTGATAGCTGTTGGGACATTGCTAAAAAGGCTGAAAACCTTATTTGTCAATTGGCGCCGTTGCCGATTTGGGAGATAGTTTAGTCATTTCGGTATTAGGTTGTTATAAGGACAAGTTTTTATTTTTCAGTCTTTTAACACTCTACTCGTACATCTCTATGTTGAAACAGGTACATGAACCTACGTTCACACGGTACAACAAACCTTGTTCCCCCAATAGACGATATCCACCTGCTCGAAAGATCAGCTAGACCAAATCGGGAACAAGCCGAAACAGTTAACCGTGTGAAGATGGAAAACAACAAGGTGCTCAAGGAGCTGCGGACGCAGCTGGTGCACAAGGACAACAAGGCAACCAGGGACCAAAGGTCCACAAGGCGTACAAGGAGTTCAAGGACAGCCTGGTGTTGCAGCTGCTCCAAGAGCCGTGAGGCAAATCGGTGCCGGAGATGCACTGATATCGACTGCAAGCCGACACGGTATCCAGCCACCACCAGTGCAGAACAACAACTTCGAGATCAAAAGTGGTCTCATCTCCATGGTGCAGAACAACCGGTTCTTCGGTCTGCCCTTGGAAGATCCCACTTGACCATCTCGACCAGTTCGACCGTGTGTGCGCCATGACCAAGATCAATGGAGTAAGCGAAGATTGATTCAAGCTGCGTTTGTTTCCCTTCTCACTGGGAGACAAAGCACACGCATGGGAAAAGACACTGCCACACGGATCCATTACCTCGTGGGCAGACTGCAAGAAGGCATTCCTGACGAAGTTCTTCTCCACATCGAGGACAGCCCGATTGAGGAACGAAATCAGTGGTTTCACTCAAAAATCCAACGAGACTTTTGGTGAAGCATGGGAGAGATTCAAAGGTTACACCACTCAGTGCCCTCACCATGAATTCAGCCAAGAATCACTCCTCAGTACACTATATCGGGGTGTCATTCCCATGATTCGGATGCTGCTCGATACGGTGAGCAATGGAAATTTCCTAGCTAAAGACGTTGAAGA
The DNA here is from genome assembly GCA_020283515.1 of Alliaria petiolata. Classification (NCBI taxonomy): domain Eukaryota; kingdom Viridiplantae; phylum Streptophyta; class Magnoliopsida; order Brassicales; family Brassicaceae; genus Alliaria; species Alliaria petiolata. The sequence continues at coordinate 50,763,531 of JAHZTW010000003.1, read as the reverse complement.
CGGTCTCGAGTTAGTTGAAAACTTAGCTCAGAGTGACTCTTCTTACCACGAAGACTATGACAGATCCAACCGTGGTTCCAAAGAAGAAGTGGAAGGAAGCCGGAAGGTGATCAAAGAGCTCAATGAGAAGCTTGACAAGTTACTACTTGTCCAAACTCAAAAGGAGGTCCATTTCATGGAAGAACTCACTCAAGTCCAAGAAGGGGAGGACATTCAGTATGAAGATGTCAACTACATCAACGCTCAAGGAGGGTATAACAATGGAAACCAAACAACAACCTTTCCTACAGAAGCACGAACGTCGCAAATCCTCAAGAGCAGACCTACCCACATCAACAAGGAGGAGGAGTAAAACAATTCGTGACCTACACGAATCAACAAGGCTTTGTACCGCGGTTCCAGAACCATAACGGCTATCCGCCACGACATCAAGCCGGTGCACCTCCTGGCTTCCCACAACAACAACAAGGAAACCCAAATGCTCATGCTGGCTTTGACTTGGAAGGAACTCTGAAGCAACTTCTACAAGGTCAAACACATATCCAAGCGGATATGCACAAACGTTTTGCTGAAGTGCATAACAAGATTGATGGTGTCCACGCGGAACTATCCGGGAAGATTGAAGACTTGACCGCTCGTGTCAAGACACTTGAAAACAACAAAGGCATTGCATCTACAAGCCAAGCAAGCAACCTTCCTGGAAAATCCGTCATGAATCCACAGGAGTATTGCCAAATGATCACCACTTTCGACGAGGAATAACGGGATCTTCCCGATATCACTTCTACAAAATGGGCTCAAGTCGATGCGGACATCGACATCCTAAGAAGGGGAGGGAGTTCTAAAAATCCGGCGACCCATGAAGAGAAGGCACCATTCTTACGAGTCTATAAACCGCCAATGCCATACCCCCAGAAGCATAAGAAACATCTCATAGAGGAACAAGAGGCCGAATTAATTGAAACATTGAAGAAATTGAAGATCTCTTCAACAATACTGACGAGACCAAGCCTATTCCAGATTTCCTAGTAGCTTTGAAGGATAAGCTCTATGCTGATGCAATGGCAACGATAGGGAGGAATGCAGCAGCTCGTGAAGAGAAACCTAAGGAAGATGCCTAAGTAGTGAAGAAACTCGAAGATCCAGGATCATTCACTCTGCCATGCACACTCGGAGGAATAACTTTTGAAAACTGTCTGTGTGACCTCGGAGCAAGCATCAATGTAATGAGTCTCGCCACGGCTAAGCGTCTCGGGTATGACACCTATACCGACTCCAAGAAGCCGTTATCACTGGCCGATGGAAGTGAAAGGAAAACTGTTGGGAAGATGCTGGACCTACCCCTCATGATTGGGAATGTGATACTGCCAAGCGACTTCCTGGTAATAGAAATGGACCAAGATGTCAAGGAAACTCTCCTGTTGGGAAGACCTTTCCTAGCCTCTGCCGGTTGCATGTTTGATTGCAAAAGCGGCAAGGTAGAGCTGAGACTAACTAGAAGCTTGGTAATGCACTTTGATACCAAAGGGAAGAAAATCAATGAGAAGGAATACGCATACTCACTTGTGCTCAAGAAGACGATTGAGAAGACCAAGGAACCATCTTTGGAAATATGCTACGATGGAGCTAGCTTTGTTGGGGTCTGTCTCAATGCAATATTCGAAGGGCAACCAGAAGAAGTCCAAGAAGAAACAAAAGAGGTGATCACTTGCAAGAAGTCCTATGTGAAAGGACCGACTCTCGGTGATCTTCTGTAAGGTATGACTCTCAAGGGAAAAGTTAGACCCTTTGCTTACCTTAAGGTGATAAAAGACACCGATTTGACCTATCAAAAGGGTTCTAAGGCAAGCAAAGAGAGAACTTCCAATGTATCTCTGGCTGATTTCATCTCGATGATCAAAGAAAGTAAGGATCCTCCCACAGGATCGAGGGGTGTTCATTTCCCCCTTTCGCACTAAAAGATGACCAAGAAAAGTCAAGCTAAGTGACTCAAAACAAAGCGCTCTTGGGAGGCACCCCAAGCTTATCCATGTACATATTAATGCTTTTCCTAGTTTAGTTTAATGATTTCAGGATCCCATGAAGGACAAGGTGGGGAGATTTACACATAAGAGGAGCTAAAACCAATGGAGAAGTTGTCTAGCTCAATAACGGGATGTAATATCGGGATAACACCCTGATATTGTCCCTAGGCATTCTCTGTCGGGCAAGCACAACGGTGTGCAACCGATATGGGACGAAGCCCAAGCTAGAACAACATCACGGTGGTCACATATCGGGAACAAGCCGATATCCGTAACGTTAATCACACCATATCAGAGTCAACCCGATATGGTCGTCCAGTTAATAGGGTATTTGGGTTTGGCCAATCCGAAAAAAGCGCTCACGTTATGTCCCACTTTTTCGGATACGGCAAGAATACTTGGTTGGGGTTAACCAACAATTATTCCCCAAACCAAGAAACCCTAGTCAACCCTTCCTTTCCCCATGTCTCCTCTTTATAAAAACCCTCGCCTCTCTCGTTTTCATTACCCATCACTCTCAATCCTAGAAAATTGCTTTTAAGATTTTTATTTCGCAAAGTCGAGTTTGAGCATTCATCCGAGGATTTTCGCAAATATCGATCTGAGGTAAATGTTAATATATGACGATACGATTGATAATCTCTTAGAGTTGTTCAGATTCGCTGCATCAGGGGATTGAGAGTAGATGGAGAAACATTTTTGTAGGCAGATTTCGCGTAAAAACTTAGGTTTTTTTTTGGTTTTTCTTAATTTCGGCACATCTATTTGTGAGAATAGCTTCATGGCTAATCTCTTTTGAAGTGTCGAGATTCTAGAAACCCCTTTTCCACCTATTTGTTTAAACGCAAGCTTGTCTAAAAATCTGGATTTGTGAAGAACAACTTATAAGCAACACTCTTTATTCTTCATGATTAAGACTCTTCCCCAATCTAGTAATACTCAAATATGTTTGCTTGGGTCTCTTTAGTCATGAATAGAGTTGCCTTAAGTTTAAACATACATGCAAGATAGTGTCTGCTCTTAGAGCTTTTTCTTGTGCTCACACACTTCCGAGTGTTTTTTATTGATAGGCACAATGGTTGGAGCAACAAGAAGCGGAGCTGTTCTGGGGAGATTAAGGGAATACCAAACGGAAAAGAGAGAAGGAAAGAGACCAGTTGGAGAATCCAGCCGAGCGGCGATAGTACGTTCACCCACACGTGAGTCGAGAAGAAGAAGTACGGGATCCCGACATACCCTGGCCGAAATGCGTGCAGCATTCAGGCGAATGGAGTTCAAGGCCACACGCTACCCCCATGAAGAAACTATGATGGAGTTAGGCATCTACGAGGACTGCCAGATCCTCTTCAACGCAATGGGATTGAAGAAATTCATGGAAAACGCTTATGCGTCCCATGACGAAGCGACCTTCCAGTTCCTTGCAACACTGGAAGTAACGTTCTACGCATTTGGAGAGATTACTCAGGAGAAAGTCAGATATGGGCACATTCGCTTCAAGTATGGAAACGATACTCACCGAATGACATTTCGGGAGATGGAGTCGATATTCGGGTTCAGCCAAGGCGATATGCGCGAAATGTCCCTGAATATAGAAAGGGAGGAGCTGGAGGCACTGTGGACGCACATTGGGGTAGGGACGTACAAGCCAGGAGTGAACAAGAGCACCAGGATAAGGCACCCAGTCTTGAGGTATGTGCAAAGAGCTATTGCACATACTTTCTTTGCAAGGAAGGAATGCGGAGCTGTCCTGACAAAGGAGCTGGAGATAATGGACGACGGCCTGGTGGAGATCATTCAAGAGATGCGAAATGAGTTTGAACTGAGGGGAAGCAGAAGGAGCACAGGGTTGATCACGTTATTGATGAAGGAGCTTCTCCACTACAAATCGTGGATGATATCCACACCAAGCGACATGCCTCAGATAAGCTGTGGAGGAGTTGTATCTACTATCTTGAAAGGGGCTGGCATCGATCTTGAGGAGCCAACTCACGGAATCCGGTGGATAGATATTGCATATCTAAAGAAGTGCCAGATTCTCGGGAAGCCATATCGGCATGGACACCGATATCAATTCACCTGAGCATCAGGACAAGCTGCAGTACTGTTCCTGCCGAACCAGTGGTTGACCACAATAAGGGAGCCAATGAATTTGGATTTCAACCCCCAGGATGAGCATCTCTTCCCATATGGAGCTGACTTCGATGAGGATTACGAGGAAGAATATCGGGAAGGAGCCGATATACTTGCTGAAGAAGAAGACGAGGACGAAGACGCCTATGATGACCCTACTGACGAGTTTGGATTTCCTCTCTATGGGGCGGATCGCTATCATTTTGATCCAATCACCAGTGGACCACACCGAACTCTTAAGACGGCGCACGATATGATCAATGTGCTCCAGCGGTACTGCAAGTGGCAAGACCGTTCGATCAGGAAGCTAGTCTCCACGGTGAAGGGAATCAAGGGTCATGTGAAAGGCCTGAAAGGCCAAATCAAGTCACTTACCTCGAAGCTGAAGGGATCGACACCATCGCCACGATATGAAGCCGATATGTCTCCGGAGGAAGCAGAAGGAAATGAAGACGAGGAGTCCGATGAAGCAGACAGTCAAATGCTTCAAAGAAGGCACTCCTTCTCATTCGAACTAACGGAGCGCGAACTTAATGATCCAGGAAGGCATTCCTGCCAAGAAGATAGCATATCGAGGAAGAGACTTGCGAGCCAGTCCCCGATACCGGAATCAGACAACCCTTCCTTCTCCACCAGTGAGGACACCACGTCCTCACATCACACTGAGCAGTAAGGTACCACTCCAAACTCTTGTACATAAGCATTTTTTCTATTATTTTTGCTTGATTTTTTGCATTATTATAGGACCATATTCTTCCTTTCTTCTATCACACAGAGACTGTGTGATTTAAGTTTGGGGGAGTATGTAGTACTTGCATTCGAATAGATTAGACATCATGCATTCATAAAATTCGCATAGAAAAACACAAAAAAAATTGAAAAAAATTTGAAAATTATCCCACAAAAGAACTCATGTAGTTGCACTTTCATGTTAGGATTGAGTCTAGATGCATTCATTTAGGATTCGCAAGCATTTGCATAAGGTGTTAAGTATAACAAATCCTTGTAAATAACCATTTTTAAGTCATGAATTCAATGCCTTAGTTCTTGTTTGTCTTATGCATTTTGAATTAGACTGAGCTTAAGGCAGCACCACATTTGGAATTTGTCCTGTGAAATTCAGTTTTGACTTGATGCATTGCGACTTGAACCATTTCCCTAATAAACTTGAACCGTTAATTTGAAAATCTAATTATCTCATTCATATTTGTCAAATAGCTAATGGATTTCACTTGGACTTTCTTTTCCCTCTTTTTTTACCACCCTCTTGCTAGTCCAAGTACCAGACCGCACCCTAAACCAAAACCATTGTTTTTAAACCAATAAACACCTTTGTGAGAGCATGTGAGGCCTTTGCACCATTTTTGAATCTTCTTAGGCAAAAAGTGTTGGGTTTAGATCGACAAGGTTGGATTTCCATGTAGACGTTGGCTCACATCTCGAGTCAACACTAGGTTAAGTGGTTTGGTTACTAAAACGGCTTAACACCGAAATCGGAGGCCGATACTGCTTGGTAGGCTAGGAAAAAGGGGAGATGTATTTCGATTGATCACATTCTGACAAAAGGGAAAGAAGGAAACCACTGAGTCAGACGGGGACACGAATAAAAAAGATGGCGGCAACAAATGAGGCTCGAAACCAAAAGAAGAAAAAGGTGATTCCAAGAGAAAGCAAAAGAAGGCCAATCAACAAAACCTAAATCCGGCCAACAACACCAAAGGTGAAACACAAGGAACGCAACAAAGGAGCCAGAAAGCCGAAACCGATCTCCAACAAAAAAAGAAGTCCCCCGAAGATGACCAGGAAAAGTAATATCGAGGAATGATATCGGGTTTAAGGCGAAATGCCAAGGCAACGGGTAGCTTAGGAGGGAACATTTTAGAATAGGGTAGGAGACGAAATAGATGTTCTGGGTAGATGGAAATCTAGCCTTGTATGCATCCATTGGTTTTTACCCTTAGCATTTTTCATTAAGAAGGTTCCTCTCATGAGTGATCCCATCTAAACACTTAACCCGATCGCGCCACGAGTTCATATTTAGCTCGTTACCTTACCCTAAACCAAATGAGTTGATTGACAGGCATGAATGAGATTCACGTTTTAAATTTCATAATGAATGTGAAAGGTAATTTTGAATTTGAATGTGCATCAAAGTTGGGATTGATTTCGCTTGACTATTGTGATGAATGTGGCTAAGGCTTTCTGGATAAGTAGAATTCGACTTGCATCCTAGAAACCTGAACTCAGACATTGAGTTGATTTCCTTTAAATGGCATTTTGGATTCGAACTTACATCTTTTATTATAAAACCTCACCCCTCCGGTTGGCTTTTGCTTGAGGACAAGCAAAAAGGCAAGTTTGGGGGTGTTGATATCTCTGTAATTTGCATGATTTTAGTACATGTTTCATGATAGTTAAGACTTCATTCTTGCACTTTAGTGATAGTTTTCATCACGTTTCCGCTCATGTTAGGATTAGATGCATTAGGTTAGGTTTTTGCATAGTCTTGCATGTTTGGAGTGTGTTTTCAGGTGCTTAGGATGATCCGAAGAAGAGACCAAGGAGGGAGGTCACAGATGGAGAATGAGCCAGTAATATCGAGCATGGATCACGACACGAGGTCGATTTAGACGAGTAGTAGCGGCTTAGTCCCGAAAGGAGAACCTCGGTGTGAAGATCCAGCACGAAAATGCCCAAAGGACGGATATCGGAGCAAGGCAACGGGAAGTGCCCGATTCTAGTACCAAGGAAGGGAAGCCTTCATGACATGACCCCGAAATCCTTGCCCGATGTGGAGACTGCCCGAAGAATCAAGAAGAGATAGCCTTTCGGCTCGTCCATATCGACGTAAGCCCGAAACGCTAAAAGCCAAAATAGTACCATTTCGGGAAAGTGGTCCCAACGTTTATGTTTTTCCCTTTTTGTGTATAAATACCTACTCCCTCACTCTTATCTCTTCATCACGCTTTCTACTTTTTATTTTCTGTCTTCTTCTTCTTCAAAAACCGAGACTTTGTATTCTCCACCATTGAAGCTTGTTTAAAGCTTTGATTTTTATGCAATCTTGAAGTTTTTAAGTTATATAGCTTAGTTTTATTTTCTTAAAGCTTCTTCCTTTTCTTGTTTTTGATTATCTCACAGCTTATGAGTTACTCTCTCATCCTTATGGATTTTGAGGTTTCTCAAATGGTTTGTGAGTACTCTTTTTAGGACCTTGATGGGTTAAAAGGACCAAGGGACTCTCGGATTTATATTTCTTGCTTAGCTAAAACATAAAGTTGGATTCTTTCTTGTTTATCATTCCCAAAGCTTAGTCTAGTTTGGCCATCTAGTCTAACGTCCTTAGGCGGCTTGACACGAACATCACGTGCTTGCTTAGCCGGATCTATGAACAAGAGTTTGATCTCTTAGGCTAAGACTAACCATCTGTCTAAGAATCTTACGGTTCAATAGGGACATTGTAGATGCTTGTTTCTTCTATTGTACCGCTATGCGAGAGCTAGTTTATGGTGATAGAGATTCAAAGAGTTTAGACCCAAACATCATGGGCTAAACGATTTGAGGATCCCTTTACCAAAGAATCACCATCAAAAGACCAAGTCTTGATGTGATCCAAAAGCTTTAGCTTGATAAGTCGAACAGAGAGTTACCTAGTTCACTATACTCATCAAGATCCTTCCTTTATCTTGAAAGTTTATCTTTTTACTGTTAAAATACCTATTTCTTGCTTAGCGTCTTTAAAGTTCCCTTATTTATGGTCTTGAGTGACACAAGATCAATCCTTTAGTCTTTTTTAGTAGTAAAGTCTTAGTCTTTACCCGATTTGAACTTGACTTATAACACCGATATGACCGTTATGTTCACTAACGCTCCCAAAATGGTTTGATACCTCATACACTATACTACTTCGGTTGATAGCTGTTGGGACATTGCTAAAAAGGCTGAAAACCTTATTTGTCAGCATGCAACCCACGAATCAAAGCTAGTCCCTAGCCTATCCCCTAGGCTTCCTAGCCTTCATCATTGCATCTTACCCATCTTCTAGCCCCTAGGCTCGTGTGCTGACTTCTTAGTGGCCACGAAGTGATAATGACCCATAAAACCACTTTTTCAAGGATAAGGCTTATCCTGGGGTTTTGTCTTCATAGATGGCTAAGCCTTGCATGCTCTCCACGCCCCAGACCTAGGCTATAGCCTGTACCCTAGGCTGCCTAGCCTTATCCCCTTTGACCACTTTTTCAGGACGTGTGCTCTCTTGTGATTCGCTGAGGCTGTGGATCTTATCTTCTGGGAGGATAAGCTAGTAGCCAACGCCATCTCATGCTTAAAAACATGGTTTTTATCCCATAGATAACTCGTTCAAAGGTAATCCATGACCGGTCCAACATAGTGGCTCGTTTCGTCCTTATACATGCGTGTTTCGTCCTTATACATGCGCCATGGGCTGTTGTCTGATTGGTCGGTGCTGGTGTGACTTGTCTGGGACCATGTTTCGTCCTCATACATGTAGTCCACAATCACAGCTTGTTTCGTCCTCATACATGCGCATTTCGTCTTTATACATGCGCATTTCGTCCTTATACATGCGCGTTTCGTCTTTATACATGCGCCATGGGCCTAACTCATTAAATCATTTGAAACCTAATATATTGCTTGTTAGATCCAATCTATGAACCCCGGGGAATACCCCTGAACCAAACGCCTTTTATCTATTGATTTACAACCGTTTAATTCAATTTTGCTGCTTGATATCACATCTGCAAAGCGTGACACACCAAACTCCCAACTTCCCTTTTGTTTTAAAGAAGTTACAAATCATAGGACTTTCGCAAAATAACAATCTCTATGGATTCGATCCCTTAATATACTACTGTGATTGCTGTGCACTTGCAGCTATCTTAGGGGTAAAACTTGAAGTAACAAACCCCACCGCATCAAGTTTTTGGCGCCGTTCCAGGGGATTATTTGCTTTTGCGATTTCAAATTTCTCTTTTAGACCATGTCGAATTTCAAGCTTTTCCTTTCATTGCTCACGATTCTTTTGTGTTTACTTCTCATGTTTCAGGTGTATGACCACTAGAAGGAACGCTTCCAACGTCTTGCCCCGCTACATTGAGATCGACAGACACGAAAAATAAATCCGAAGGTTAAGAAGACAGATCAGTATGGCCGAAAACGAAGTCGCCCTTGGAGTTCAACGAAACCGCGAAGAATTTATTCGCAATGCTGGTCAAGCACCTAACGCTGTACAAGACGGGGAGCCACAGCTCGACAACAATGGAAACCCTATCAACCAAATTCCCGGGGCTGACTCGGATGAAGAAGAACAGGATCCTGCCTTGCAGCAAGGAGGACATAATCCGGTCATCAGAGATGGCGCGAACCGAGCAAACCTTATCGTCCAACCGGAAGACCAAGACGCCAACCGACCTGTCCTGCCAGCCAACCAACCCAGGCGAGCAAGGAACCTTACCATAGCAGATCACGACACTCCTGATCAACACTTTCAGATTCGAGATGCGTTTCAAGTGAATGCCCCTCATGAAGACGAGCTGGAGATCAAACCGCAAATCATTTCTTTGGTGAAGCAAAATCAGTTTCACGGGCTATCAAACGAGCACCCGATGGATCGCATCGAAATATTTGAAGAGTTTTTTGGCACCACAAAGACGAACCGAATCCCTCCCGACTATCTAAAGTGTAAGCTATTCCCATTCTCTTTGAGCGACAAGGCTCATAGATGGCTGAAGACTTTACCACCAAGATCGATCACTAACTCGGTGGAATGCAAATCCGCTTTCCTCAATCACTTCTACACGAAGTCGAGATCCAACCTGCTGAGAAACAAGATCCAAGGCTTTCAACAAGGACCGGCCGAGTCATTCTTAGAAGCATGGGAGCGATTCAAAGACTACGAACGCGACTGTCCTCACCCTGGTTTCTCCGGAGCCAGATTGCTAAACACGTTCTACCGCGGACTGCAAGCTAGGTACCAGCTCTCACTCGACACGGCCAGCAATGGAGATTTTACCACAAAGACAGAGCGACAAAGACGCGCACTCATCGAGAACCTTGCTGTGAGCAACAACAACAACTGTTCGGATTATGATAGAAATCCGCGAACCGAGATTCGGATTCCAAGCAGATTGCCGAGCTGAAAAACATGATGAGCCAGCTACTCAAGTGATGTGGACATCCTAACCGAGCCAGACTTGACTAAACCACAACTCCAAGATACACAAGAAGTAGAGCTGCCAACCACGCATGATGAAGTTATAACCAGACAGCGAGCTTGAGCCTTACAATACAAGTATGATCAAGCCATTGCAAAAGTCATTCAAGAAGCTGATCAAGAGAAGCCAGAAGAGACTCATTGGACCGGACATTGTGAAGCAATACAAAGAACCAAGACACCAAGTCCAAAGAAGCTAAGCGAATGACCTATGATATCAAGACAAGCCCATGCTAATCTCTTCACGGTTTCAATACAAGAACCAGGAGCTTAAACATGGACTACATTCATACAGCTATGAGTCAAAACCGTGTCTAGTATCTAAGGTAAGTTTTTAATTCATTTCAATATGGTTTTGACTAATGATTTTTATGGTTTCTTTCTTTGTTTCATTTATGCACCAGAATAGCTTTTCTTTTAATGCACTTTTGTATTTTTATTTTGCACTTATGTATTTTTATTTTGCATTTTACCTAAGCTGAAGAACCATATATAAGGTTCCCGTGTAGCCTTGTAATTTTTTTCACCTTGATTTTTAATAAAATTGGCAGTTCTTCTAAACCTTAAGATTTCTGGCAAAATCTATTCTTCTCTAGCAAAGTTGAGACCATCACCTCCTTGGCTTGAGATTTCGTGTTGTATCACAAGTATTCCATAACTTGTGTGGTGCACTTCGATTCCCCCTGGTTCTATTCTCACAGATCCATCCTCCATTGAATCAAAGGCTTCGAGTTTCTCAGCCATTGTTTCACCCCTCATCCATCATCATCAGTTCTGTCTAGTTAAGCTTCGAGTTTCTCAGCTATACTAGATTAAACTTGACACTAGATCCCTAAGCTTGAGTCTGGAGATCATATAAGAGGAGGTGGAAGCCAAATCTTATATCATTTTTGGTATCAGAGCTGAAGTTCCTTCAGCCAGGTTGTTTCTATCCATCACTCTCTCTATTTCGTTTCATTGCATCTTTTATTTATAGATCTGTTTCTGTTGCATTCATCAATCAAAAAGTTTTGATCCTTTGCATCTAGCTTAGATCCGCATCATTTTCATATTGTGGCATCTGGATTCATTCTGTTTCCATCATCTCTTATATATAAAAAAAAAACCAGAAATCAATCTGCTGCATCCAGTTTCATATTTTCTCATTCCATTTGCTTGGATCTGTTGCTGTTTTCATTTTTATCTTGCATCTAGTTTCGATTTGCATCAGCTTGCATCCAATCTATCATCTATTAAAAAAAAAAACAAATAATAACATTTCTGGATTGCTGTTCATCATCTTGTTCATCTTTTGGCCGATCATTTAAGTGTTTTGATTCTAGTTTTCTATCATTTACTCTGTTCTACTTGTTTGCATTTATAAAAAAAAAAAGATAATACCATTACCATACATAGCAAACCGTGTTTTGACATTCCATTCTTGTTCTTTTGGCGTTTGAATTGCTTTTAATATTGGCCAACTTACCTCTTTTGTTTTAAAACCCATCAGTAACTACTTCTTCTTCTTTGTTTGAAATAAACCAGGAGAAGGCACCATGGAAGAGGAAAGTAACAATGCTCAAGATCCTACAAGCCTTATGATGGCAATGATGAGGGAAGAGTTTAGGCTCTTCAGGGAAGAGATGAACGGATGGCTGGACCGTGTAGAGCAAGCGCCCAGAGCATCAATGAAGCCAATCAGAAATGTTGGCAACCTCGGTACAACCACAACTTCAGCATCAAACCCTCCCCACAGAAACACCACTGGATACACTGGAATCCGCATCAATGAGCCTTTGATTCCCAACAACAGAGATGCTGAGCTACATCAGACCGTAGAGCCAGACCCTCCATACCGTCAACACAGGGAGCAAAGGAGACGGCACCCTCCACCATCTGAAGAAGAAGATTATGCACCTCTTGATGATCCCTCACAACAGCAGTATAGAGGTCAGAGAAGACGCCAGCACCAAGTAAACTATGGAGATGGTGAGGAAGAAGAGTATGCACCTGCTGTTAGACAAAACCAGCATCATATTAAACTATTTGCACCAAGCTTTGCTAGAAAGGTGGATCCAGAAGCCTATATTGATTGGGAAAAGCGAATGGATCATATTTTTTATTACTACAATCATCCTGGACCCAAGAGAGTAGCACTTGCAGTAGCTCAACTCACTGACAATGCGCTCATATGGTGGGATAGAGTTCTGTCAGACCGAAAGAGGAACCGTTTGAGAGCTATAGAGTCATGGCTTGACATGAAAGATATGATGAGGCAGAGATACATTCCTCCTCATTTCCACAGAGACTTACAGAGGAAGTTTCGTACTCTCAGGCAAGGGACAAGGACAGTAGAAGAGTATTATGAAGAATTTGAGAAGCTTAGAAACCGTCTAGAGCTCAATGATGATGAAGAAGCTCTTATGGCACAATTCATAGATGGATTACAAGAAAGAATCAGCCGCAAAGTGGAAAGACAAGTGTATCAGGACTTCAAAGATCTCTTTCATCTATCCATACAAGCTGAGCAGCACATCAAGAGGAAGTCCCTCAACACCAGAAGCAAGCCTCAAACCCCATGGATGCCAAATGTAGGCAAACCTCTAGACAAAGACAAGGGTATTGAGATAGAATCTCGGTACAAAGGCAAGACTACAGAACCGAGCAAAGACACCAGAGCTGAGCCCAACAAGTCTGCTATGCCTCAACGTGCCAGAGACATCACGTGCTTCAAGTGCAGAGGCAGACGGCATATGGCTAGGGAATGTCCAAACCAGAGGGTAATGCTTATAACAGAATCAGGCGATTATGGGTCTCAAGATGAGGGAGAAGATGAGCCTCTAGGAGAGTATGGAGACATAGAGTATCCTGACTCTGGAGAGATCCTTGTTACTAGACTAGTATTAAGTGCCATAGTGGAGCCTGCTGAGCTTATACAGCGGGAGAACATCTTCAATACCCGATGCACCGTGAAAGGGAAGGTATGTAATCTCATCATCGATGGTGGGTCTTGTACCAATCTTGCTAGTGCTTATATGGTTGATAAGTTAGGACTTGAAAGAACTAAGCATCCTCGGCCATATAGACTAAGATGGTTAGATGACAAAGTTGAGCTTAAAATCACTGATCAAGTAACTATACCATTTAGTGTAGGTAAATATCAAGATGAGATAATCTGTGATGTACTACCTATGCAAGCTGGGCATTTGTTATTAGGTAGACCTTGGCAATTTGATAAAGAAACTAAGCATGATGGTAGGACTAATATGTATACCTTTATGCATGATAAGCGCAAGATTAGCTTAGCACCATTGTCACCATCTCAAGTGCATGATTTACAGTTCCAAATGGCTAAAGAGAAAGAAATTAGTTCTAAGTCTAATTTTCTTATTCAGCCAAGTCATGTAAGGAAAGCTTATGCATTTAAACATACAATGCTACTAATGATCTTTAAAGAGGTTTTGAGCACAGGGTTTTTAGCATTAGACTTGCCACCAGAGATCATTAAGCTACTTGAAGTATTCAAAGATGTGTTTCCAGAAGAGTTACCTGAGGGGTTACCACCGTTGAGAGGCATAGAACATCAAATAGACCTCATAAGTTGGTTTTCCTAGGATTTATTGTGAGTTCGCAGGGCTTACAGGTTGATGAAGAGAAAGTTAAGGCCATCAAAGAGTGGCCAACGCCAACTACTATCAGTCAAGTGAGAAGTTTCCACGGTTTAGCTAGCTTCTACAGAAGGTTTGTGAGAGATTTCAGTAGTATAGCAGCACCCCTTACAGCAGTAGTGAAGAAAAGTGTAGGATTCACTTGGGGAGAAGCTCAGCAGAATGCATTTGATCTGCTGAAGGAGAGATTAACTAATGCGCCTGTTCTGGTCTTGCCTGATTTCAACAAGACATTTGAAGTAGAGTGTGATGCTTCTGGCATTGGTATAGGGGCAGTACTAACTCAAGAGAAGAAGCCAGTAGCATATTTCAGTGAGAAGTTGGGGGGAGAAACACTCAACTACCCAACTTATGACAAGGGTACTCACTTGTTAGAGCATTGGAGACTTGGCAGCACTACTTGATGTCTAGGGAATTCTTAGTGCATACTGATCATGAGACTTTGAAGCATCTCAGAGGGCAGACACATCTCAAGAGAAGACATGCGAGATGGATAGAGTATATAGAGACCTTTCCCTACATTATCAAGTACAAGAAAGGGAAAGAGAACATTGTAGCAGATGAATTATCAAGGAGGCACACGCTTATTACAACTATGGAGAGCAAGGTTATGGGATTTGAATACATTAAGGACTTGTATTCTGAAGATGCAAATTGAAAAGAAGCCTACAATGAGAGTAGCAAAGGAGCTTATGGGAAGTTCTATATCCATGAGGGGTTTCTGTTTAGAGAGAAAAGACTTTGCATTCCTCAATGCTCTCTCAGGGATCTTATAGTGAGAGAAGCTCATTGAGGAGGGCTTATGGGACACTTTGGAGTAGACAAGACGCTGGCAGTGGTAAAGGAACACTTCTATTGGCCACACTTGAAGAAAACAGTAGAAGCTCATTGCGCCAGATGCATTGTATGCAAGAAAGTGAAGTCTAGAGTACATCCACACGGTCTATACTTGCCCTTACCGATCCCTACAGCTCCCTGGGTAGACATCTTGATGGATTTTGTGCTTGGATTACCCAAAATTCATCACAAGGACTCCATCTTTGTTGTAGTGGACAGGTTTTCCAAGATGGTACATTTCATCCCCTGTGCTAAAGTGAATGATGCTTCTCAGACAGCAGACTTATTCTTCAAAGAAGTGGTGCGTTTACATGGGATTCCAAGAATTATATTATCAGATCGAGATAGCAAGTTCTGGAGAACTCTGTGGAAGAAGCTAGGTACTAAGCTCTTATTTTCTACAACTTGTCATCCTCAAACAGATGGCCAGACAGAAGTAGTAAACAGAACTTTATCAGCATTACTAAGGGCTACCATTGGGAAGAACCTGAAGAACTAGCTGGAATGTTTACCATTCATTGAGTTCGCATACAACAGAGCACAACTTTTAGCTACAAAGATGTCTCCATTCGAGATTGTGTATGGATTCAATCCAGCAACCCCCATCGACCTCACTCCTCTGCCACCAGCTGAAGCCGTGAGCTTAGATGGAGAAAAGAAAGCTGAATTCATCAAGAAACTTCACCAGAAAGCAAAAGAGAACTTAGAAAAGAAGACAGAGCAGTATGTGAAACAAGCTAACAAGGGGCGCAAAGAAGTCATCTTTGAACCATGAGATTGGGTTTGGCCACATATGAGACAAGAAAGGTTCCCCAACCAGAGGAGTTCCAAGCTCAGACCACGTGGAGATGGCCCTTTCAGAGTACTAGAGAAGATCAACAACAATGCCTACAAACTGGAGCTGCCAGGTGAGTTTAATGTTTCTTCTACTTTTAATGTTTCTGATCTTGCTCCTTATTATGCAGATGATCCATTTTTGAGGTCAAAACCCCTTCAAGAAGGAGGGAATGATGTGGACATCCTAACCGAGCCAGACTTGACTGAACCACAACTCCAAGATACACAAGAAGTAGAGCTGCCAACCACGCATGATGGAGTTATAACCAGACAGCGAGCTAGAGACTTACAATACAAGTATGATCAAGCCATTGCAAAAGTCATTCAAGAAGCTGATCAAGAGAAGCCATAAGAGACTCATTGGACCGGACTTTGTGAAGCAAAACAAGGAACCAAGACACCAAGTCCAAAGAAGCTAAGCGAATGACCCATGATATCAAGACAAGCCCATGCTAATCTCTTCACAGTTTCAATACAAGAACCAGGAGCTTAAACATCGATTACATTCATCCAGCTATGAGTCAAAACCGTGTCTAGTATCTAAGGTAAGTTTTTAATTCATTTCAATATCGTTTTGACTAATGATTTTTATGGTTTCTTTCTTTGTTTCATTTCTGCACCAAAATAGCTTTTCTTTTAATGCACTTTTGTATTTTTATTTTGCACTTATATATTTTTATTTTGCATTTTACCTAAGCTGAAGAACCATATATAAGGTTCCCCTCTAGCCTTCTAATTTTTTTCACCTTGATTTTTAATAAAATTGGCAGTTCTTCTAAACCTTAAGATTTCTGGCAAAATCTGTTCTTCTCTAGCAAAGTTGAGACCAGCACCTCTTTGGCTTGAGATTTCGTGTTGTATCACAAGTATTCCATAACTTGTGTGGTGCACTTCGATTCCCCCTGGTTCTATTCTCACAGATCCATCCTCCATTGAATCAAAGGCTTCGAGTTTCTCAGCCATTGTTTCACCCCTCATCCATCATCATCAGTTCTATCTAGTTAAGCTTCGAGTTTCTCAGCTATACTAGATTAAACTTGGCGCTAGATCCCTAAGCTTGAGTCTGGAGATCATATAAGAGGAAGCCAAATCTTATATCATCAAGGGACAGCAATGCAGCATCAATGCATGTGAAACCGCAGGAGAAAGAGAAGAATCAAACCTAGGAGACAATGAAGATGAATCTTACACACGAGAGGAAGAACTTAATTTTATAGGAGGACAGAGTTCATATCCGAACCGGAACTTCAACAACGGATTCAACAACAAGTTCAGGAACAACAGCAACCTCTCATATCGAAACCCGAACTTGAAGAACCCACGAGACCAAGTATATCCACGTCAGGGAAGACCTTTCCAAAACAAGTTGCAAAACGTGAACTACGGAAACGGAGGCTACCAGCCGAAGCAACCTTACATTTGATATATCATGGTTTTTACCGGTTTTTGGACCATGATATAAGTGTTTTTATAGAGTCTTTTGTTAGTTTTAGAGTCCTATTAGAGTCTTTATAGGATGGAGAGCATTTGGAGCTAAATGGGAGATTTTTGAACTTATTGAAGCATTTTGGAGAAGCAGCCGAACTGATGAACCCGGAGTGGATTTACACGCAAGGTGTCGATCGACACTGTAATAACCCTGTCAAAGATCTAAATGACTCGGACAGAGTATTCAGTTATGGAGACCCCTCTATACAATTTTAAAAATTATAGGATTTTACATGGAGGTAGCCAAGACTTTACTGAAGACTGTGGCAGAAGAATTTCTCCTAGAAAAATTCTGCCGAGTACTCTAAAAATCGGACAGTCCGATAGATGCGTCAGAGCCGCGAAATGGGCTAAGCAAAGGAGAAACCCACTCGGCCATGGACCTATCAACTCGAGAATTTGGGCAGCTCATACTAAGCCTAAGATGAGCCTATCTACCAAAGTAAACCGTCAAAATTTCGAAGAAAGTCGATAGGCGCACTTGAGATCCGAAAAGGAGCCAAACGGAGTGAACGCGGGACGAAGACGGGTGTATAATCCATTACTTCGGGATTAAGCAAGGAAGAAAGAGTCATAATAATCACATGCTTATTTCTCATTGGATGGGAAGAGATAAGGATGACTAGGTGGAGTAGTGGCATTTTCTTATTGGTTGAAAGAGAAAAGGTAAGGTGTTATCATCCCATTGGTGGAGAACCTCTATATTAGTTGCTACCTTAGGCGTTTTAGATAGTGTGTGAGAGAGAAAGAAAGTGAGAAGAAAAGAGAGTGAGTTCGTGAGAGAAAAGAAGAGAGTTAGTTCGATTTTGTGGGAGAGTGTTCGAATCTAGGTTATGAGTGAGTAAGGGGAGTGTTAGGTTTTAGATCTGAGTGTTGTGAGGCCGTGAGAGCTTAGATCTGAGTGTAGTATGGTCGTGGGTGCTTAGATCTGAAAAGTTTGTAGAAGATTCGTCAAATCTGGTGAGTTCTGGTAGAAGTGTACTATCGCGGTTGTTGTTTTTAACGCAGTGTAGATCTCAGATCTGCATTGTAGTGCAACACTAGCCACGATAGAATAGGTTATATTCTTGTATGTGTGTGTGTGGCTAACGTGTGTTGCAGGGAAGCTCAGATCTGTGTAGATCCGAGGGTATACTAACGTTTTGTGCAGGTTTAGCCTCAGATCTGTTAGATCTGTGTGCTGCGAAACCCGTTGGGTGAGGTAACGGTTTGATGCATGTTCGTGGGACATGTTATCATCCTTACCGAGTGGTGTGAAGGGTGTAAGGACTGCCGGATCTCGGATCCACTTGCATGTTCCTTCATCGTATGAGCGAGTGTACGGTTTCTGGTAAAACATGTTGCATGGCTGGAAGGTCATGTATGCGGAGTTGTAATGAACGTGCATGAGCGAGGTTCAAGCGTGTAAGGCTTGTAACCGGAAACGAGAGTTGGGACTAAAGAAGTTCTGGCTTTGCCGTCACTCTAGGGCGCTAACTTCTCGGAGGTTGTGTGGAGGTGTGTGGTGGCGTTTGATCAAGTGAGGATCAACGCGGTGTGAAGTATAATGGTGTTCGATCCATTATACTGCGGAGTCATGTTGGTGGCGCGTTATCCTTCATGACTTAGTGACGGTGTGGTCGGGGTTCCCCTGTTCCTCATGCTTAGCTAACGACTGCTGGTATGGGAAGACTCGGAGAGACGGGATTGCAGCCCAGGGCCGAGTGCTATCCGACGGGATAGCGGGAATCCAGCAGTGAGGCGTGGATGGTCCCGCCCGGGATGTGAACTCACTTGGCGGCTCTCGGATGGAAACCCCACCGAGATGTGAACCGACCGAGGAGCTCCCGGGATACCGATGTTCCGGCTTGGCTTGTCTGTGTGATAGTTAAGTGCAGGGTGTTCGTGGTACCGATGTTCCGTCTTGACTTGTCTTTGTGATAGTTAAGTGCAGGGTGTTCGTGGTAGGGGAACTGGCCGACCCACTTGGAGAATTTTCTGTGTCCACGCGTGTGTGTGTGCGTCGTGAGGACGCGGGTCCGGTGCTGAAGTGGTAGCACCGTGGTTTATAATTTAACGCTTGCATATAGATTTAGGATTGCATGCTTCGGCTATTTATTTTATGTTGCTTCGGCTATTGCATGATTGCTTGATTGCTTGCTTGCTTGTTGTTTGGGGTTTTCTTGGGGTTTTTCTTTCTTGAGGTTTTATTTATTTTAGAGGGTCCTGGACTCACTGAGTAATCTTAGATTACTCATCCCCCTTTTCCCTTCCTACAGGTAACCCGTAGATGGCCTTAGTAAGCGGAGCGGAACGTTAGGACGCCGGAGTAGATTTGCGTTGGTTTTTGCAAAACTCGGTTGTGAAATAAAGTATGTAATAAATACCTTTTTGGGTTTACCCTCCGCTGCAGCACTATATGAATATGGTTTGTAAGAACATATTTTCAAAAATGTTATGGTAATAATAATAAGTACTTAATGATATTAGTCTAGTCCGGACTAACACAACTCAAGATTGGGGTACGGGTTGAAAAGCCTTAGGCCTTGGTCAAGAGGGTTCGAGCTAACTTGATGAGACGGCCTCATGCTTGAATTCGTTCTAAGACGGGCTGGCTTATCGAGTGACCCTCGGCATTTTGTAGCGTCTCCGGTCGGACTGGTCCTACTCCGAACCGGGGGTGTTACAGACACTATCCACTTGTGTCGATCGACATCAATGAAGACCAACAAAGCACTCAGATTTCTATCAGAAAAAGGAAATTGCCCAAGTTTTGAAGAATTACAAATCTGCCCCTGGACGAAAATCTTCCTCTATAAATAATTTTCAGGCATTGTTTAGCCATTGACCTTATCATTATTTTATGTTTTTGAGAATTAGAGAGAGATTGATCATGAGCTTTTGGGGAGACAATTCTAACTCATATGAGCCAGATTTCGAACCCATGTATCATTCTCTATTCTTTTTATGCAATTTATTTCAGTCATGATTTGTGTTTGCATAATTATGTCTCAGTAGTTTGCTAGTTAGGTCAGGGTGATTTTGGGTTGATGAAGAGTTTGTAGAATCATTAGAACTTTTAGTGAAATCAATAGGATCTTCACCTTGATTTTTGCTTAACTTGATATTCTGAATTGATCACTTAGATATCAAACCTTAGGTTATTTAATAGATGAACTAATCATAGGTGAGCAAAATAACTATTCGCAAAGAGATTTGGTTTAGGTATTTTGTGAACAAATCGAACCTGTTCTTATTGCTTGCTTTAGTTGTTTAAATTCGCAAAGAGATTTGAGATTTAGGAATTTAGGCATAGATAACTTCTGCAACGAGAGTTGATTGATTTTAACTTAGTGATTCGAGTTCTAGACGGTTCTTAATAAATCCCTAATAAACTTAGATTCTGCATTCTTGGATTCAACCTGATAATTACCCTTGCCTAGCGCCTTAGTCTCCTGAATTTTAATCCATCTAAATCCGATTTACTTACTCGTTAGATTGCTTAGTTTACTTTCATATTATTCGACCTAGCATAATTTGAATTTAGAAACCTTAGCGTAGCATCTACTTCCCTTGTGATTTCGATACCCCTTATACTTCAACTGCATTGCTGTGCACTTGCAATAGTTGATTATTTGGGTAAAACCTGAGCCCTATCAAGTTTTTGGCGCCGTTGCCGGGAAAGTAATAGCTGCCTACGGAATCTAGTACTAGGATTTTGACTAAGTTTTGTTTTTATTTTGGTTACTAATTTAGTTTCTTATCTTTGGTTTCAGGTGCATCCCCGGTTGCAGAAGCAACAAGGAAAAGGAACTAGTCGCATTGAACCAGGAGCTCGGCCGTTTGGAACGTACGAACCGACGATCTGCACGAGTGTCGATCGACACCCATACTAGCATCGATCAACACCTTGCGCAGACGACAATGGCTGAGGCTGTGGTTGTGGTACGCGACGCAGAAGGCAACCTATTCGACCTACAAGGCAATAGAAGGAACACCCAAGGACAGAGACTTGATGATAATGGAGCTGTTATCATTATGCAACCAATACAAGCCGCCCTTGCAGAAGCTGGACGAGGAAGAACACTTGGCGAGTACAACCTCCCAGACCATTTCTATGCCAATAGAGCTGCGATCCGTCCTCCTGCATTTCAGAGGAACGACTTCGAGCTAAAGCATGCCTACTTCACGCTGGTGGCTCAACATCCTTTTCATGGTCTTCCTAATGAGCATCCAATGGACCACATTGAGAGATTTGAGGACCTCGCATCAAGCATCAAGGCTAGTGGAGTGTCCTATGATTATCTTTTCTGCAAGCTCTTCCCTTACTCGCTTGCTGGAGATGCATCATATTGGCTGAAGCAGCTTGATCCAGGATCTTTGACCACTTGGGAAGAAACAGAGAATCCATTCGTATGCAATTTCTTTGATGACGCGAGATCTGAAGAGTTGAGGACGAAGATCACTGCATTTTCCCAATTACTTACTGAAGCATTCAAGGCTTCTTGGTGAGATTCAAGGTTTTAGCGAGCCGCAACTTATCGGTATCTTTTACCGAGGGATCGATTGGAGGTACCAGATGGCTTTAGACGCTGCAAGCAATGACAACTTCAACACCAGATACCCATCTGACGCGGTGGTGCTTATAGAGAATTTGGCCTATTGTAACAGCACCAAGAACGCAGACTTTGAAAGGAGACAACAAGCTGGTGCAAATGGAGGAAACCAAATTGCTGAAGTCAACAGGAAGCTAGACAACGTACACAATCTCTTGGTGGGGAAGAAGCAAGTCCATTTTGCTAATGAAGTGGAAACATTCGAACCAAGTGAAGAATGGGAAGAAGGGGATGTCAACTATATCAATGGAGGTGCCTTTCAAGGCCAAAGGTTTGGGAACCAGCAAGGAAACATGAGTTTCAATTGGAATTATCAGAAGAGTTCCTTCACAGGGAATAAAAACTCTTCTGGTTATACTCAAAAGCTCCCATTCCAGAACAACAACAGCAGTTACACAAGAAGCTATGAAAATTCTTCATACCAGAAACCTCCTGCTCAAGACAACAAAATGGAGCCTATGTTAGAGCAGATCTTGGAAGGACAGCAGCAGGTGACATTGGATTTCAATGGGAAGATTGATTCACTGTATCAGGACCTGAATGGAAAGATTGAGAGCTTGAACTCTCATATGAAGAAGCTGGATGTTCAAGTTGTTCAAACCGCAGAAGCTATTAACAGGCAAGAAGGATTCCTTCCAGGGAAAACCGATACAAATCCCAAACGCCATGAGAACGCTGTCACATTGAGGAGTGGAAAAAACCTTCAGCCTGTGCAGAAGAGAGGTCTTAGTACTGAAGAATTCGAGGAGCTTGAAGATGTAGAAGATGCTGCGCAGCCAGTGTTGATTGATGGGGTCTAAATAGTCGTCCAAGTTTGGAGGATTTCTTTGGGGACTCGTCAGGCTTTGAATTTGTAGGACCCTAAGCTGCAAGTGCACAGCGTGCGTTGTAGTACTTAGGGTATCGATCCACAGGGAGGAGGTTAACTGCAAAACAGAAGAATCAGGGCAACCAAAGACGCAGAGAATTGGGGATTTGGGAATGAGTGTCACGATTCTTGCAGAAAATAAATAAAGCAGTACCACGCCTTATATAGAGAAGGTTGTCAGTCGTTTCTATAACCAACGGGAAAAGAAAAATAAACTTAAAAACTTGTAAAAAGGAAATCAAGCAAGCAGTGCAGAAAAAGTAAAGTATGGAAGTGCGTAAATCTCGATTTAAAAGCAGGTGGGCGAATACGTTGGGAATCTTCTCGGGAAATCTATTGGGTTCTAACTAGAAATCAATACACAAAAGCTAAGCAAACGAGACTAGGCGATTTTCCCCAAACTGATTCACTGGTTTTAACAACCTGACTTTATCAAACTAGGTCGATCTGCGAACTTCTATTCCACAGGTATACTTTCATATCCTGCAGCCTAAACGAACACGCAATAGGAACGGGACAATAAGCATTCAGACATCTCCCCGAATACGCATAAGCGCCCCAGGAAGGATGCTCTCTACCTTATTTTGGTCTAGATCTGAGATTCAGGACATTTATCATTCTCAAGACCCTGCGATCAGAATATAGTTCATGACGCCAGACTCATGCAATAAGAACGAATAAGGTGAGACAGAAAATCCTAATCTTCGGCCTAAGCAATCGGTTTCAACAACAGTTAATGAAATTCCCCATAGTTCCCCTTAAAGAAAACCCAACGAAAGTAAACTACTCAGACATAAAAGTAGAAGGAGAAAACGTGATTGATGAATGCATAACTTATATAAATCGATAAAAGTAAAAGAGGGTTCAAGAACAAATCAATCTCCCTCAAAGAACAAAGTGAAGACCACGAATCAAAGATCCGCGGCCGCCAAAGAGAAATCTATAACTTAGAGTATTTGGAATGAAAACTTCTCTCCCTCTTTTATAAAACCCTAAACGACGAGTATATATAGGTCTTCAAGTGCCCTAGGTCATGGATTAGGTCTTGCCTTGCATAAGACGGCTGCGGGTTTAAGTTGGGCTTCAAATGGGCTCGGGAACCGCGGGTGGCCTGGCCGCCCGAGCGACCGGCTGTGGCGCGGCCACTGGTCGTCTGGTTTAGCCATGGCGCGGCCAGCTCGTCCTTCCGGGTGCTTGACGGACCTTCTTTCTTCTTCCATAACTTGAGATCCAACCGTGGGATTGTTCTCAAACCACTTCGAGGTGAAAGACAGCTGATAAGGTTACCATGTCTCCAAATATGAGCTTGCTCTTGTGGTGGGAAGACCTTCGTTTGATGTTGAACTTTTGTCCTCGAGCACTGTTTCCGGAAATGTCCATTTTGCTCCAAAATAAGCGTCTTTTGCTAAGTTTACCTGAAAAGAGTCTTGAACAACCAAATACTCGAAATCTAGTGTTTATGCATTAAAACCTTAGTGAAATGCTTATTAAAGCACTCACTTATGATAGTAAAAATGGGTAAAATATGCATGTTATCAACTCCCCCAGACTTAAACCTTTGTTTGTCCTCAAACAAAACAGAAATCTAAGTAAGGAAAAGAGGTTTGAAAACGTGGAAACTCACCAATACTTGGGAACTCATCAAGTCTAGCAATCGACCTGTTTGAGCCACGTAACTCGGAATTTAGCTTCAAGGCGTTTGGGTCTAGTTACCTTGAGCTTTTCACCCTTCCCGGATACGCTTCATGGTCCCTTTGAGTATTTCGAGCTCTCTCTTGTTGACCCCTTTATTCATTTAGGCGTGCGGTCTCTATCGAGGGAGTATTGGTCGACGAGACATTATACTCTTCTCTTCCAAACATCTAGACAAAGACATTTCAGACACAACTCTCCTATTTTCTCTTCCCTTAGTCGATTTCTCCCTACTTTTCTAGGGTATCATTTTATTTTTTCTATCGACTTTCTTATTCCATTTTTTTTCTTTCTTCTTAGCTTGAGAATGATCACTTCTTTGAAGTTTACATGATTGCTGCGAACCGTCATTGTCCTTTAAGGAACTCTGGTTGCCATTCCCAAACTAAAACCTTTCTTTCTAATTTTTTTTCTTTTCTATAACAAGGGAAGATCAAGGAGAGGTTGCATTGCATCTACTTAGTCATGCTAGAGTCTAAAAGAGGAGTAAAGATCGAATTACCTCAAGCCCCTTGACGAGAAAATTTGATTCATTAGGTGCGAAGTCAACGCAAGATCCTTTGAGTACTCTAGAGATTAGAACTTTCTCCGCTGGAGTGATCCACTCGCCGTGTTCAACTTAGTAAACCTTGCTTCTAAATCCGTGAGAATGGTCATTAAGGTCCCTTGTTCAAAATGACTTGTACCCAGCAAAGTTCATAGTTTCCGACTAAAAAGAAAAAAAAGTTTTGACTCTATAAAACGACTCGATAAATGATGTAAGTATGCATAAGACTCATCAAATAAAAGCATAATTAGTAATATAAGAAACCCCCCCCAGACTTAAATCAAACTGTCCCCAGTTTGTTTAAATCGAGTGAGGTGAAAAAGATAGGTAAATTCAAGTACAAGCTTGTGAAGACTTACTTGAAAGTGGCGTTGGGTTTGGTATGGGTGGATGGGCGTGTGGTATGGTTGAGCTAAGGACTTGATCATTATCCTTAGGTCCCTGCTTATAATCGATTTGATTGAACAAAAGAAATCGAAAACTTAGCTCGAAAGGAAATGTGTTGCGCGGTTGAGCTTCCTTGCTTCGGATGGTGGTTGTGGGCGTGTGTTGGTGATGGATGAGGATGGTGATAGGCATTTGGTGGTAGTGGTTGGCTCGCCTTTGTTGTGAAGAACAGGCACTCCGGTTATTGAGTACTCGTCTTGGTTCCTTGACCTTTGATAACACCGTGACTGAGAGATGGAAAATCTTCTTTCCTTGCGTCTTGAAAATTGCGTCACCTCAGAAACATGACTTGAAGTTTGGGTCTATGCTGGCCTATCCAGTGATCTGTTCGGGATCCCGGAAGACAGGTGTTGCTAGTATGAAATTCAATGCCATATGAAATCCTTACTTGGATTCGGTAAAGGTCTTGGTCACGGAAGAGAGAAGCTAGTCTTCGGGAACTTTCCTCTTCGCGGTTTTGTTAAAGGAAGTTGCATCTTCTTCCTTCTGGAGCTTGCACAACGGTTTCCTTCCTCTAGAAACGTTGTGTTCTTCTTCGTTTTCGTGGATACAGGTCCGTTGAACGTGTTGGACGAAGTAAGTAGAGAGATGGATCATTGACCTGACTTGACTTGGATGGAGTCATGTCTTGTCTCGCGATTTTTGATGCAACAGAAGTGTGCCGCTGTTGTGTAAGTGATCTTTGCGGTCTTTAGGTCGTGTTCAGCCCATTGAATCAAGGAGGATACTTAAAAAGATTGAAATAGGTTGAAGGAGATCCGGTTTGGTGAGGTCGGGACGGAAGCGTCTCAGACGAAGGCTGGCCGCTGATATGTCTATATTTTGCATAATTTTAGCGTCCATTTAGTATAAGTTTCTCATCATTTAAGAGTCTAATATAGCATCATAGTGTTGCATTTTATCATTTAGAGTCCTAGAGTGTTTTTGCATAGTCTTTGCATATTTTGGTGCATTTGGAGTCTTGATCAGGTGATAAGGATGCTATGGAGACATGAATGGAGTTGGAGAAGGATGGCATAGCAAAGGAAGGGCAAGAAATCATCAAGAGGAGGAAGAGAAGCAGCCAAATTAGAAGCAAAAGCCTTGAAGAAGCATATCAAGCATTTAGAGGCGCAAAATATATGTGTCCGGACGAAGGCCTTACACTTCGATTCAGACTCTGATGCTCTCTTAAGGGTTGTAGAGGATCCAGTGAGCGTTTTAGTACCTTTAGAATCAAGTCATTCGGACCTCTGGTTAGAAAGTTACATCGATTTTAATTTGGATCGACGAGTTGGATCGACGAGCTCGTCGAACCAAACTTCCAGGACGACGGATCGACGACACGGATCGATGAAGGACGCCGAACCAAAATTCCAGGGGTTTGGATCGACGACTTGGATCGACGAAGTTCGTCTATCCAAACCCAGACGAATCCCTTTTGTCATTTTTATGGGTCCCTCCTATAAATACTCTTTAGACCTAATTTTTATCCTAAGTTTTATTCTCTATTGTCTTAGCTTAAACTTTTATCCTCTTTGGGAGAAAACCTTGTATTAGCTTGGATCTTTTAAGTTTAATGCAATATCTCTTTTGAATTTCTTATTTTCATTTCTCTAATCATGTTTAGCTTATCACTTATCTTTGATTTGATGGGCTTGATGATGATTAGTGAGTAGTTCCTTAGGAACTTGGGGATGGGTTAGATTTAGGGTTTTCTAATGGTTCAATCTTGCAATCTAGGTTAGATTCTTTCATCTCTCTTCTTATAAAGTAGTTCCTAAAGCCAAATAGCTAATCTTTGCTATTTTTGGATCATAAGCATTTCGCACACCCACCAAGTGTTTGATGAAATGCTTGAACCAACTTTCTAAGAGATTTACATTCCTAGCCTAAGACATTAGTTGCCTAGGGTGTTTATCATGCTATTTAAACTTGTGTTTAATGCTTGCTAATCATTTTAATGCTAAAACATCATTAGTTCATTAGGGTGATTAGTAAAGGGATTATTACCACACATCATGGATTAGTCTTTATTAAGTGTTCTAGGCATAGAGATGGCTTGTTTAGTTGCTTAAATGATTGCAAGGTTGTCCATTTGATTGCTCAAATCAATGATTCCATCCGTAGGTTTCGTTTTTAGTTAATTAGTGATCTTGATTAGTAGTTAATTGCTTGATTAGTGCTTAATTAGTGATAATTAAGGTTTGGTTTCATATTATTGAACTTGTAGTGTCTCTCTTAGCTTGTGGTTTGCTTTTAATAGTTCCTTGTCACTTGAATTTCAAATTTTTCATAGCTTAGATAGTTTCATGTATTCCTAGTGTTGTTAATCTTAACCCCTATGGATTGACATCTCAAATACTACAATGACATGAGTAGTAGAGATTAATTGAAGTGGAAAAATCCTACTATCAATTTGGCGCCGTTGCCATTGGGGTTTAGCATTAACAATTAGGATTTTGAATCTCTTTGAGACTAAGCTTTTATTTTACCTTGTTTGCTCATCTCTTTTTGAGATGATGAATTTTTTCTTATTTGTTGTTACTAACTTGTCTTCCTTAATTCTCTTCTGTTTTCAAAGGTATCAAAACAAAAAGAGGAGAAATGGAAAGACAAGCTTATTTGAGGTGTTTGAGATGGACAACCAAAGAAGCATTACTAAAGCTCCACAACCTCAAGAATTGGTCTCCACTCCTACCCAAGCTCAAGAGAACAAGAAAAGAATTGGGAGCTTTGATACTCCTCATTCTCATGGGTTGAGATTTGGAATCCATCCTCCTCCAATAGAAGCCAAATCCTATGAGATCAAGCCAAGCTTTGTGAGGTTAATTCAATGCTCTAAGTTCTTAGGGAATGGAATGGAGAATCCTTATAATCATGTGGAGTCCTTTGAGAAGTTGTGCAACTTGTTTAGCATTGATGGTGTGCCCCAAGATAGCATCAAGCTCATTCTATTTCCATTCTCACTTGGAGAAAAGGCTCAAAAATGGGAGAGAGCTCTACCATCTCATTTGGTCAAATCTTGGGATGATTGTCAAAGAGTCTTCCTTCAAAGGTTCTCTCCAACTCAAAAAACAGTCCAAAGGAGGAGGGACATCTTAAGCTTCAAGCAAAGCATTCATGAGACCTTTCATGAGGCATGGGAGAGACTGAGAGGATACACTAGGGATTGTCCACATCATGGGTTCAAGAAAGATGCAATCCTTAGCATTTTCTATAGGGGAGTTACTAAGGATCACAAATGGACATTGGATGTAGCTAGCAAAGGGCGTTTTGGAAACCTCACAATAGAAGAAGGAGAGCTACTTGTTGAGAACTTGGCCAAGTCTAGTGAAATCTACTGTGAAGGGAGTGATACAACACCTCTAAAGAGATCATGTGAAGACACCACATTGAAGGACTTGCAAGATAAATTGGATAGAATGGAAAAGCTCTTATGTGTGCAACAAAGAGGAGTTAGTTTGGTTCATGAGAAGCACCAAGAGGATGCAAATTTCGTGGGCAACAATGGGAACTTCAACCAAGGGAGTAAGCTTCTCAATCAAGGGTCTAACCATGGAGTCCAAGGAAATCACCAAGGCTACCAAGAAACCCATGAGATTTTTCAAATCTCTAACCAAGATGAGGAACAAAGAAAGGTTCTCCATCAAATCCTAGAAGGTCAACAATTGAATGATATTAGGATTGAGAAGATGATGGGAGCAATGGATGACAAGATTGTGGGTTTGCATGATGAGTTAAGACTTAAGATTGAGCAATCAACCTCACATTTGGAAACCATAGAGTCCAAATTGGTTCAACTCTCTTTCCCATCTAAGAAACCAAAAGATTTAAACTATATCATTTCACCAATTGTTGATGTTGAGGTTGATGAGGAAAGGATATCCAATTGTTATAATGGACAAATTGGAGACCCAAAGCAAGTAGAGGAGGCTAAAAACGTGGGCAAGGCTCTAAGCTATAGTTTACCTTCCATCCAATGGGTTCATGAAGAGAAGAGTGTATTTGAGAAGAATAAAGGGGATGCATATGCTCTCAATGAAAAATGCCTAAGATCTTTCTTCTTTCCCTCATTGGAGACCAAGAAGGATGTGAGTAATTGTGAGACAAAGGATTTAGCTTCACCCCCAAAAGCATGTAAGAAGGAGAAAGAGTCTCATGAAGAGAATGCTATGGGTTATGGTAATGTTGAAGAAGCTTTAGCATTGGATGGAGTTTGCTTGAAAACTCTTTTCTCTACCACATTGGAAGATGAGAATGAGAATAGCAAGGGGCAAAATATAGGTAAAGGCAATATGGCCAAAAAGAAGCCAAACCAATACAACAATCCTACTCTTTCTCCATCCTCTCACACTATGAGTCTACACCCTTTTAGACTCATAGATGGAGCCATTGAGTACAATGTGAAGTGCAAGGGTATTCCTAAACCCTTTGCAAGTGTCAAAGTCCTTTGCCATTCAACAATGAAGGAGAATGACAAGGAAAGGGCTGAAGAGCTACTCTCCAAGGTTCTCAAGCTTAATCTCACACATGGCACAAGCTTGGATCCATCCCTTGCAACTCATCTCACCATGACCACCTCAACAAGGAGTCCCACTACTGCTCCTCTCCAACTCCCTCAAGACAAAGGCTAGGGCCAAGGTATGGTCCTCTTTCTATTTCATTGTATATACCATTTTGTTTTTATTTTGCTTTTGTTGATTTGGTCTCTCTTGAACTTTTATTACACAAGGGACTGTGTAATTTAAGTTTGGGGGAGAGGTTGAGAGATTTAATCTTGTGTTTTGTGATCTTATTTTT
>JAHZTW010000003.1:50684955-50715127 GCA_020283515.1 Alliaria petiolata | reverse complement strand
CCTTCTTGCCTACGAACAGCTTCTGCAGTTTGAGCAACTTGAGTATCCAATTTCTTGACATGGTTGTTCAGAGATTCGAATTTCTCATTCAAGTCTTGGTACATGGCGTCCATCTTTCCTGTCATATCCTGATATAATGTGTCAATCTTCCCATTAAAGCTCATTGTCATCTTTTGTTGCCCTTCTAAAAGTTGTTCCATCATAGCCTCCATATTATTGTCTTGTGTAGGAGGCTTCTGGTATGAAGAAGAACCATAGCTTCTCTGGAAGTTGTTGTTCGGAAAAGGCTTCTGGTAAGAAGAACCATAACCATGCTGATTGTTGAATCTCTGTCCTTGAAAGCCACCTCCATTGATGTAATTGACTTCTTCTTGCTCTGGCTCAAAAGACTCTACTTCTGCAGCGAAGTGAACTTGCTTCTTTCCCATCAAGACGTCCAGCTTCCTGTTACCCTCAGCTATTTGGCTTCCTCCATTTGCACCAGCTTGTTGTCTCCTTTCAAAGTCCGCGTTCTTGGTGCTGTTACAAGAGGCCAAATTCTCTATAAGCACCACCACGTCAGCTGGGTATCTGGTGTTGAAGTTGCCATTGCTTGCAGCGTCTAAAGCCATCTGATATCTCCAATCGATCCGTGGTGTGGGCAATCCCTCTGGTACGATCTGAATCTCACCCAAGAAGCTTTGAATACTTGAATGGGTCCTTGAAAAAATGCAGTGATCTTCATCCTCAGCTCTTCACTTCTTGCATCATCAAAGAAATTGCATAAGAATGCATTCTTTGTTTCTTCCCAAGTAGTTAAGGATCCTGGATCCAGCTGTTTCAGCCAAGATGATGCATCTCCAGCAAGCGAGTGAGGGAACAGCTTGCAGAAAAGATAATCATAGGTACTCCATTAGCCTTGATGCTTGATGCGAGGTCCTCAAATCTCTCAATGTGGTCCATCAGATGCTCATAAGCAAGATCATGGAAAGGATGCTGACCCACCAGCGTGAAGTAAGCAGGCTTCACCTCGAAGTCATTCCTCTGAAATGCAGAAGGACGGATCGCAGCTCTATTAGCATAGAACTTGTCTGGGCGGTTGTATTCGCCAAGTGTTCTTACACGTCCATCTTCTGCAGCTTGTATTGCTGGATCGATGATGACGGCGCCAGCCTCATCAATTCTCTGTCCTTGGGCGTTCCTTCTTTTGCCCTGAAGGTCAAACAGATTTCCTTATGTGTCGCGTACTAGAACCATAATGTCTGCCATCTCTGTCTGCGCACATGTGTCGATCGACGCTGAGGTAAGGTGTCGATCGATGCTCTTCGTGTCGATCGACGCTCGTGCAGATGCTCGATTTGTGCGTTCGAGATGACCGAGCTCCTGGTTCAATGGGATTAGTTCCTCTTCCTTATTGCTTCTGGTACTGGGCATGCACCTGAAACCAAAGATAAGAAACTAAATCAGTAACAAAAACAAAAATAAACAAAAAACTAGACAAAATTCTAATACTAGAAATCTGTAGGCAACTAATCTCCTTCCCCGACAACGGCGCCAAAATTTGATATGGGTCAAATTTACCCTAAAGCAACTCTCTCAAATTAAGAGATCAGTTGTAGTACTTAGGGATCGAATCCACAGAGAAAGGATAGTCACACAGCAGTTCTCTAATTTCGAATTAAGCTAAGAAATAATATGGAATTAAAAGACAGAAAGCAATTAAACGATTTAGATTCAGGAGACGAAACGCTAGGTTCTGGGAAATTCTCAGGTGAATCCTAATTGTAGATCTAGACAGAATGTTAGAAATTATTAAGATCTGTTCTCGAACTCGAAACACTAATGTAAAATCAACCAACTCTCGCTGCGAAGATTATCTATGTCTAAACCCTAGAATTCCAAATCTCTTTGCAAATTCTAACAATTCAAACAAGCATTAAAGTTCAGGTTCGATTGTTCACAAAACCCTAAACCAAATTCTCTTTGCGAATAGGTATTTTGCTCATCTAACACTAGCTCAGGTAATTAATAATACTCTAGCATCTATTAATTAACCTAATATCAGATTATAGGTCATGAAGCTAAAATCAGCATTAAACACAAATCCAGATGAAGAACCCTAATGATTTTATCCTAACAATTTAATTTGACCTAACAAATCATCAATCACCTTTGAAAAACCCTAAACCTAACTAGCGAACTACCCAGACATGATTAATGAAACAGAAATCATAATTTGAATAGAAAGTATAAGAGAAATCAATAGAAGAAATAAAGGGGTTCAAAATCTCTCTCTAAAATTATTGTGTGTGCTGTAAAGTGTAGCCTAAACAATGGCTGAAAAACTATATTTATAGGCTTAGGTTCGAATCCTCAATTCCTTTTAAGATTAGGAAAAGTCTTAGAAATTTCCTTTTTTCTTCAAAAACTTGAAACTTCTCGATTCTGGAAATTGGAAAACCATGTGGTGTCGATCGACACCTTGCATGTAATTCCAGTCTTGAATTCATCACTTCGTGACTTCATTCCATTAAGCTCCAAAATGTATCCAAATCTCCAATTTATCTCCAATTGTACCTGAACCTGTAAAGACTCAATATAGACTCGAAAATAGTAATAAGAGTCAATAAAAACACTTATATCATGGTCCGAAAACGGGTAAAAACAATGATATATCAGGTACAACGAGCTCGGAAAGTCAAAACATAAGAGGAGATTGGGACGAACTAGACGCTCCGAAACTCGAGCTCAAACCTC
Organism: Alliaria petiolata; assembly: GCA_020283515.1. Taxonomy (NCBI): domain Eukaryota; kingdom Viridiplantae; phylum Streptophyta; class Magnoliopsida; order Brassicales; family Brassicaceae; genus Alliaria; species Alliaria petiolata. Next base: position 50,712,391 of record JAHZTW010000003.1, on the reverse strand, counting down.
TTCCAGAAGGGCTAAGGTACGCTTTCCTAGGTCCTAACTCGTCTTACCCAGTCATTGTCAATGTAAACTTAAATGAATTAGAATTGTCCTCCCTTTTACGCGAATTAAGAAAGTTTAGGAGAGCAATTGGTTATTCCTTGGATGACATCAAGGGTATATCCCCTTCTCTCTGTACACATAGGATACATCTAGAAGATGAATCTATGACTTCTGTAGAACATCAAAGAAGGTTAAACCCTAATTTGAAAGAAGTTGTTAAGAAAGAGTTTCTTAAACTTCTAGATGCGGGTGTTATCTATCCAATTTCGGATAGCACTTGGGTTTCACCTGTCCATTGTGTAACACCCCCGATTCGGAATAGGACCAGTTCCGATCGAAGACGCTACAAATGCCGAGTTTCACTCGATAGGTCAGCCCGTCTTAGATCTCGTCTAAGCTTAAGGCCGTCCCGGAAAGTTAGCTCGACCCTCCCGACTGAAGCCTAAGGCTTTCCAACCCGTACTCCAGCCGAGAGTTGTGAGGACTCGGATTAAGTCAATCTACCAGCGGAAGACACAAGGGTTTTATAGATAGAAAATCCGCTTTTATTTCATCAAACATACATATTACAAAGCGTTTATTTATTTTACATAGCGGATCCGTCCGAGATTTCAAATATAGTGAAAACCCTTGTACTTAACAAACTTACTACATTTTACAAAAGCACTTCGAAACTACTCCGGTGGTCCTAACGTCGACAACACCCTCTAATCCCAACGGCTTACTAAGGCTTCCTGCGAGAGAGGAGGAAAAGGGGGATGAGTAATCTAAGATTACTCTGTGAGTCCAGGACCCACTAAAAGAAATAAAACCCCAAGAAAGAAAAACCCCAAGAAAAATTCCAAACAACAAGCAAGCAAACAAGCAAGCAACCATGCAATAGCCGAAGCAACATAAAATAAATAGCCGAAGCATGCAATCCTAAATTTATATGCAAGCATTAAACTATAAACCACGGTGCTACCACTTCAGCACCAAACCCGCGTCCTCACGACGCACACACACACGCGTGGACACAGAGAATTCTCCAAGTGGGTCGGCCAGTTCCCCTCAGCGATCACCCTGCACTTGACCATCACAAAGACAAGTCAAGCCGGAACATCACTACCATGAACACCCTTCACTTGACTATTACACAGACAAGCCAAGCCGTAACATCATATCCCGGGAGCTCCTCGGTCGGTTCACATCTCGGTGGGGTTTCCATCCGAGAGCCGCCAAGTGAGTTCACATCCCGGTCGGGACTATCCACGCCTCTCTTCTGGATTCTCGCTATCCCGTCGGATAGCACTCGGCCCTGGGCTGCAATCCCGTCTCTCCGAGTCTTCCCATACCAGCAGTCGTTAGCTAAGCATGAGGAAAAGGGGAACCCCGACCACACCGTCACTAAGTCATGAAGGATAACGCGCCACCAACATGACTCCGCAGTATAATGGATCGAACACCATTATACTTCACACCGCGTTGATCCTCACTCGATCAAACGCCACCACACACCTCCACACAACCTCCGAGAAGTTAGCGCCCTAGAGTGACGGCAAAGCCAGAACTTCTCTAGTCCCAACTCTCGTTTCCGGTTACAAGCCTTACACGCTTGAACCTCGCTCATGCACGTTTAATACAACTCCGCATACATGACTTTCCAGCCATGCAACGTGTTTTACCATAAACCATACACTCGCTCATACGGTGAAGGAACATGCAAGTGGATCAGAGATCCGGCAGTCCTTACACCCTTCACACCACTCGGTAAGGATGATAACATGTCCCACGAACATGCATCAAACCGTTACCTCACCCAACGGGTTTCGCAGCACACAGATCTAACAGATCTGAGGCTAAACCTGCACAAAACGTTAGTATACCCTCGGATCTACACAGATCCGAGCTTCCCTGCAACACACGTTAGCCACACACACACATACAAGCATATAACCTATTCTATCGTGGCTAGTGTTGCACTACAATGCAGATCTGAGATCTACACTGCGTTACAAACAGCAACCGCGATAGTCCACTTCTACCGGGACTCACCTCGAAACTGGACACGGAACTAGCTTGCACTACCAAGCGACCTTCCAAAGCTAAGATCTCTCTATTCTACACACACTCACACACTCTCTTCTAAGGTTTGCAAAAGGGGTTTAGGAGTGGGAATGAAGAATGATGGGAAATAGGGTATTTATAGCTAAAAAGTTACCCATGGTAACAAGTGAAAGTGGGTAAACTCTAGCCTCGTCATTGCTTTAACTACAAGCCACGTTTTTCATCTATACCCTAGGCTCCTTCTCATAGCTCCTAGACTCCTTCTCATAGCTCCTAGACTAGCCAACTCATCCTTATCCTCAAGCTTAAGGTGGGAGCTTCTCATTGGTCCAAAATTGCTTCCTTTTCGTCTTTTTGTGCATTTTATGTCTAATACTCCATGTGACGAAATTGGCTGATGAAAAACACCTCTTTTGCCCTCCAATGATGCATGAAACTCGGACTCCTTCCTTGGTTACCAAAGAATTACTCAACCGAACTGTAGTTTTGACGGAAATGGACATAACGGATGATAACTTCGGATCCATGAGTTTCTTCTTGTTTTCTTCGAGATATTGGCCATATTATTTGATGAATGAACTCCTCTTAAGCATAGTTGATGTTTCTTAGACCCACGAGTTGTTTGGTTCTTGGCCGAAATAATTCTTCCTCCGACTGACTCATTCCGCAGCTCTTGAACGTCTACTGGATTGCGTGAATTTTGTAGGTCTCGGGAGAATTTTTCTTGAGCTAATTCTTTTTGCATGGTCTTCCTTAGAGTCTTGGCTACCTCCATGCTGAATCCCATAATTTTTAAAATTGTGTAGAAGGATCTCCATAAACGAAGTCTCTATCCGGGTAATTTAGCTCTTAGATTGGGTTATTACACATTGTGTGCACAAAAAAGGAGGAATCACTGTAGTAAAGAATGAGAAAGACGAATTAATACCCACAAGAACCATAACAGGCCATAGAATATGTATTGATTATAGAAAATTAAACTTGGCCACAAGGAAAGATCACTTCCCCCTCCCTTTCATAGACCAAATGCTGGAAAGGCTAGCTAACCATCCATACTACTGTTTTCTGGATGGCTATAGCGGCTTCTTCCAGATATTGATACACCCAAACGATCAAGAGAAAACCACATTCACATGCCCATATGGTACCTTTGCATATCGAAGGATGTCATTTGGGTTATGTAATGCACCGGCAACTTTCCAAAGATATATGATGTCAATTTTCTCTGACCTAATAGAGGAAATGGTGGAAGTGTTTATGGACGATTTTTATGTGTATGGTCTCTCTTTTGGTGTTTGTTTGCTAATTTGTGCAGGGTTCTCAAGCGTTGTGAAGAGACAAACTTAGTACTCAATTGGGAGAAGTGCCACTTCATGGTCAGAGAAGAAATAGTGCTTGGTCACAAAATATCGGAGAGAGGTATCGAGGTCGATAAGGCGAAAATAGAGGTCATGGTGCATTTGAAGCCACCCACCACGGTGAAAGAAATCCGTAGCTTCCTTGGTCATGCAGGCTTCTACAGAAGGTTCATCCGCGATTTCTCCAAGATAGCTAGACCACTCACAAAGCTCTTATGCAAGGAAGCCGAGTTTGTCTTCGACGAGGACTGCCTCCAAGCGTTCAACACAATCAAGGACGCACTTGTGAGTGCTCCCATAGTTCAAGCTCCTGATTGGGACCTTCCATTCGAGATTATGTGTGCCGCGAGTGATTATGCCGTGTGAGCTGTTTTCGGCCAAAGGAAAAAGAAGAAGTTACACGTGATCTACTAGGCAAGTCGGACGCTAGACGATACCCAAGTGAAGTACGCCACGACCGAGAAAGAACTATTGGCAGTCGTGTTTGCCTTTGAGAAATTCAGAAGCTACTTAGTGGGATCAAAAGTGATCGTTTACACGGACCATGCTGCACTAAGGTATATCTATGCGAAAAAGGACACCAAGCCGAGACTGCTAAGGTGGATCATCTTGCTACAAGAGTTTGACATGGAGATCCTGGACAAAAAGGGAATAGAGAACGGTGTAGTTGATCACTTATCCCGGATGAGGATAGAAGATTTGATTCCCATCAATGATGCTCTACCAGTAGAACAGCTCATGATGGCAGATGTCCTAGAAGGAATGTACCGAGTGAATAAGAGTTTTGAAATTGTAGCCACCATGGAAGAAAACGACATTCCTTGGTATGCAGACTACATCAACTACTTGGTGAGTGGAGACATCCCAAATGACCTCGATGCTTACCGGAGAAAAAAATACTTCAAGGACATTAATTATTTTTTCTACGACGAGCCGTATCTCTTCAAGAGAGGGATAGATGGGATCTACAGAAGATGTGTGTCGAAAGGAGAAGCGAAAGGGATCATATTCCATTGCCACGGTTCGGCCTATGGTGGCCACTTCGCCACGTTCAAGACAGCAACAAAAATCTTGCACGCAGGATTCTGGTGGCCAAGTTTATTCAAAGACACTCATGAGTATGTATCCTCTTGCGAAGCGTGCCAAAGGAAGGGAAACATTAGCAAACGGGACGAGATGCCACAGAACCCGATATTGGAAGTCGATATTTTCGATGTATGGGGGATTGACTTCATGGGACCGTTTCCTTCCTCTTATGGCAACAAGTACATACTAGTTGCTGTTGATTATGTCTCGAAATGGGTCGAAGCCGTAGCTAGCCCCACCAACGATGCAAAGGTAGTACTAAAGCTATTCAAGTCAACTATCTTCCCAAGGTATGGAATCCCAAGGGTGGTAATAAGTGACGGTGGTAGTCATTTTATCAACAAGTTGTTCGAAAATCTCTTGAGGAAGCATGGAGTCAAGCATAAGGTAGCTACACCTTACCACCCACAGACAAACGGGCAAGTCGAGATATCCAATCGCGAGATCAAGGCGATATTGGAAAAAACAGTCGGAGCCACAAGAAAAGACTGGTCAGCAAAGTTAGACGACGCTCTGTGGGCATACAGGACTGCTTTCAAGACGCCCATTGGAAGGTCCCCTTACGCTCTCCTATATGGCAAGGCATGTCACTTGCCCGTGGAACTTGAGTACAAGGCTCTATGGGCCATTAAACTCTTGAATTTCGACATCAAGACGGCTCAAGAGAAGAGACTGATAAACCTACACGAGCTAGAAGAGATCCGCTTGGAAGCATTCGAGAGCTCGCGGATCTACAAGGAGAAAACAAAGGTCCTCCACGACAAGAAGATCAAACCGAAAGAGTTCGCACCAGGGAATCAAGTGCTGCTATACAACTCAAGATTGAGATTGTTCCCCGGGAAGTTGAAGTCACGATGGTCCGGACCATACACCATCAAGGAAGTATTGCCATACGGAGCTGTGACACTGTTCGGAAAGGACGGGGAGGATTACACGGTGAACGGACACAGACTGAAGCCATATTTGGGGAATGAGAAATACCAAGTACTGGAAAAGACCGTGGTTCGTCTCCAAGACCCCAGCAAAGCTTAAACGGTCTGGAAAAGTCAAGCTATGAGACTCTAAACAAGCGCTCTTGGGAGGCACCCCAAGCTTATCCTTTTAATTTATTTTGCTATTTTTCTCTCTTTACTTTACATTATCAGGAATAATTGTGAGTGGAACGGTGATATAGATATCGGGACGTGGAGTATCGAGGAGCCATAACGGGAAGAAAACTGGATGGATTGATCGTTACGGCAGTGAGACCCACGTACCAGCCAGTGTGAAAGACTCATACTCATATATCGGGTCGAGATAACGGTCTAAAACCGTTATAGAAGTATAACCTGGCTGCACAAAACGGGTTCACCCCATAACAATCAACCAGATGTAGTTGCATCCGCCTGCAAATTACTGAGTCACACGATACCGGACTCCTCCAACGGTCACAGCCCGGTATAACCAGAGGTAACACTTTCAAACCATTGTACATTTTGCTTGAAATTTTGAATTATCATAGGACCATATTCTTCCTTTCTTAGTACATGCATTCAAATAGATTAGACATCATGCATTCATGAAAATTGCATAGAAAAACACAAAAAAAATTGAAAAATTTTGAAAATTTATCCCACAAAAAGAACTCATGTAGTTGCATTTCCATGTTAGGATTGAGTCTAGATGCATTCATATAGGATTCATAAGCATTTGCATAAGGTGTTAGGTATTACGTATCCTTGTAAATAGCCATTTTTAAGTCATGAACTCAACGCCTTTGTTCTTGTTTGTCTGATGCATTTCAAATTAAACTGAGCTTAAGGCAGCACCACGTTTGGAATTTGTCCTGTGAAATTCAGTTTTGACTTGATGCATTGCGATTTGAACCATTTCCCTAATAAACTTGAACCGTTAATTTGAAAATGTAATTGTCTCGTTCGTATCTGTCAAATAGCTCATGGATTTCACTTGGACTTTCTTTTCCCTTTTTACCACCATCTCGCTAGTCCAAGTACCAGACCCCACCCTAAACTGAAACCATTATTTTTTTTTGAACCAATAAACACTTTTGTGAGAGCATGTGAGGCCTTTGCACCATTTTCGAATCTTCTTAGGCAAAAAGTGTTGGGTTTAGATCGACAAGGTTAGATTTCCATGTAGACGTTGGCTCACATCTCGGGTCAACACTATGTTAAGTGGTTTGGTTACTGAAACGGTTTAACACGGAAATCGGAGGCCGATATTGCTGGGTAGACTAGGAAAAAGGGGTTATATTCCAACTTGATCATGCGTTGACAGAAGGAAAAGAAAGGAAACCAAGGAGTCAGACGGGGACATGAATAAAAGAGATGGTGGCAACAAATGGAGCTCGAAACCAAAAGAAAAAGGCGATTCCAAGAAAAAGCGAAAGAAGGCCAAACAACAAAGCATAAATCCGGCCAACGACACCAAAGGTGAAACACAAGGAACTCAACAAAGGAGCCAGAAAGCCGAAACCGATCTCCAACAAAGAAGAAGTCCCCCGAAGATGACCAGGAAAGGTAATATCGAAGAATGATATCGGGTTTAAGGCGAAATGCCAAGGCAACGGGTAGCTTAGGAGGGAACGGTTTAGAATAGGGTAGGAAACGAAATAGATGTTCTGGGTAGATGGTGGTCTAGCCTTGTATGCATCCATTGGTTTTTACCCTTAGCATTTTGCATTAAGAAGGTTCCTTTCATGAGTGATCCCATTAAACACTTAACCTGTTCGCGCTACGAGTTTATACTTAGCTCATGACCTTACCCTGAGCCAAATGAGTTAGTTGACAGGCATGAATGAGATCCGCGTTTTAAATTTCATAACGAATGTGAAAGGGAATTGGGAATTTGAATGTGCATCTTAGTTGGGATTGTTTTCGCTTGATTATTGTGATGAATGTGGCTAAAGCTTTCTGGATAAGTAGAATTCGACTTGCATCCTAGAAACCTGAACTTAGACATTGAGTTGATTTCCTTTAAATGGCGTTTTGGATTCAATCTTACACATTTACTTTTAAAACCTCACCCCTCTGGTTGGCTTTTGCTTGAGGACAAGCAAAAAGGCAAGTTTGGGGGTGTTGATATCTCGGTAAATTGCATGTTTTTGGCACACATTTCATGCTAGTTAGGATTTCATTCTTGCACTTTTATCTTAGTTTGCATCACATTTTCTCTCATGTTAGGATTAGATGCATTAGGTTAGGTTTTTGCATAGTCTTGCATGTTTGGAGTGTGTTCTCAGGTGCTTAGGATGATCCAAAGAAGGGACCAAGGAGAGAGGTCACAAATGGAGAATGAGCCGGCGATATCGAGCATGGATCACGACACGAGGACGGTTTGGACGAGTAGCAGTGGCTTAGTCCCGAAAGGAGAACCTTGGTGTGTAGATCCAGCAAGAGGATGCCCAAAGGACGGATATCGGAGCAAGGCAACGGGAAGTGCCCGATTCAAGTACCAAGGAAGGCAAGCCTTCACGACATGAGCCCGAAATCCTTGCCTGATATGGAGCCTGCCCGAAGAATCAGAAGAGTTAGCGTTTCGGCTCGTTCATAACGACGTAAGCGTGAAACGCTAAAAGCTAAAAAATTACCATTTCGGGAAAGTGGTCCCAAAGTTTATGTTTTTCCCTTTTTGTGTATAAATACCTACTCCCTCACTCTTATCTCTTCATCACGTTTTCTACTTTTATTTTTCTGTCTTCTTCTTCTTCAAAAGAACCGAGACTTTTGTATTTTCGCCATTGAAGTTTATTTTAAAGCTTTGATTTTTATGCAATCTTGAAGTTTTAAGTCTTATAATTAGTCTTAGTTTCTTAAAGCTTCTTCCTTTTTCTTGTTTTTGACTATCTCACAGCTTATGAGTTACTCTCTCATCCTTGAGGTTCCTCAAATGGCTTGTGAGTAGTCTAACTCGGTTTTAGGGCAAATGATAGGGAAAAATGAGTTAAAGCTCCAACCTTTGATGCGGATCTATGCTTAATCCATCTTAATCCTTTCTTATTTGATGTTATTAATGCTTAGTCATCTTCGCTATTTGAACTTTGCCTTCGAGCTTCTTCAAACAAACGCCATGTTTGAATGTTTGCAAGGACCAATCTCATAAGAGATTCTCTCATTCTAGCCTAAGAGATTAGATGCCTAGGGAGCGTTTTGGCATCAGTAGAGTTGTCTATTCAAGCTTGCTGTTTTCATGGATCACTATGTGATAGCGAGGTTAGGTCGTGAGACAGCAAAGAGACTTATACCACGACATTGGATTTGTCCAGATCCTGAACTCTACGCTAGAGGATTAGCCTTATAGGAAATAAATCCAGCATCAAAGGAAAGATCTTTAACGTTTGGACCCGAAAAACTCCCTTGTTCTAAGAACCGATCCTTGCTTTCTTTTACAAGTTCGTATTTTAGCCATCTTATTTTTATTTCTTTAGCATATTTTGCTTAAATACTTGTTTTCGTCTCTCTTAGTATCTTAGTCTCAGATTCTCACCATTTCACCTCTTTCTTTTATCCATCTTAGCTTGTGAAAGAATTCCATGAATGCAATGCCTCGAAATCTCTCATCGGATTGATAAGACCCATAACCTATACTACATTCGATTATAAGTAGTGGGTCATTGACTGAGTAGAACCCATACAAAAATCTACTTATCAATTTTCAAAGAAGACCATCCTACATACCCTTTGGAGCGAGCATTGATGACTTCAACCAAGGACGCTGAGTACTTAGACGATGCTGCTGCGGGTTACACAAAGATGTTGGATGCTAGTGAGCAAGTGCTGCAGCTGATCGCACAAGAGGAGCTTGATACGCCCTTGTGTCGATCGACACCATGTAGTGTCGATCGACACCCTGTGAGGAACGCGACATTGAGCGATTGGAGCGACGCTAAGGCTCCTAAAGTTGAGTTTAAACAGTTCCATGCCGGGCTAAGGTATGCATTTCTTGGTCCTAATTCAACTTATCCTGAAATTGTGAATGCTTCCCTAAACAATGCAGAGCTCACTTTATTGCTAAGCAAGCTGCGAAAATATCGCAAAGCTCTTGGCTATTCTCTTGATGACATTTCAGGTATCTCACCGGACTTGTGCATGCATCGGATTCACCTTGAGGATGAGACGAAGTCATCGATGGAACATCAAAGGAGGCTGAATACAAACCTGAAGGAGGTAGTCAAGAAGGAGATCATGAAGCTCTTGGAAGCTGGGATCATCTATCCCATTTCAGACAGTGCTTCGGTCAGTCCAGTTCATGTGGTTCCTAAGAAAGGAGGAGTCACAGTGGTTAAGAATGAGAAGAACGAGCTGATTCCTACAAGGACTGTGACTGGACACAGGATGTGCATAGACTACATGAAGCTGAACGCCGCGAACATAAAGGATCACTTTCCTTTACCTTTCTTCGATCAGATGCTGGAAAGATTGGCGAATCATCCCTACTATTGTTTCCTTGATGGCTATTCATGATTCTTCCAGATTCCGATCCATCCAGATGATCAGGAGAAGACCACGTTTACATGTCCTTATGGTACATTTGCAGCGATGCTTGATGTCCATTTGCAGAATGCCATTTGGACTTTGTAATGCTCTTGCGACCTTCCAGCGATGCTTGATGTCCATTTTCACTGACATGATTGAGAAGTTTATGGAAGTCTTTATGGATGACTTCTCAGTTTATGGGTCATCTTTCAAAGACTTCATGGACAACTTATGCGCGGTATTGCAGAGTTGTGAAGAGAAGCACTTAGTCCTGAACTGGGAAAAGTATCATTTTATGGTCAGAGATGGGATTGTACTTGGACACAGGGTTTCAGCAGAAGGAATTGCAGTGGATCGCGCCAAGATTGAAGTAATGACGACTTTGCAAGCACCTGATTCTGTGAAATCAGTGAGGAGTTTTCTGGGTCATGCTGGGTTCTATAGAAGATTCATCAAAGATTTCAGCAAGATTGCGAGACCACTCACTGCTCTTCTCTACAAAGACGTGAAATTCGAGTTCACTGCAGACTGTCATTCAGCCTTTGAACAGATCAAGTAAGCCTTGGTGAGTGCTCCGATTGTTCAACCTCCGGACTGGAATTTGCCTTTCGAGGTGATGTGTGATGCCAGTGACTTCGCAGTAGGAGCAGTTTTGGGACATAAGAAAGACAAGAAGCTTCATGTCATCTACTATGCCAGCAGAACTTTGGATGATGCTCAGAAGAATTATGCAACAACTGAGAAGGAATTGTTAGCTGTGGTCTTTGCTTTTGAGAAATTTCGCCAGTATCTTGTTGTCTCAAAGGTGATTGTCTACACTGATCATTCTGCATTGAAGTACTTGATGTAGAAGAAGGATGCCAAGCCAAGGTTGTTGAGATGGATTCTACTTCTTCAAGAGTTTGACATAGAAGTCAAGGACAAGAAAGGAGTTGAAAATGGAGTGGCTGACCATCTCTCAAGGATTAGGATTGAAGATGACGTCCCAATTGATGAATTTCTGCCTGAGGAGAATGTATATTTTGTTGAGAGTCGTTTCCAAGATGACGTCCCAATCATAATGTTTTTATAAGGATTTAAAAGAGTGTTAAAATCATTTTTAAATTTTTTGTAAATACATATTCTACATAAACAAATAAATTCACACAGACAACAATTATGTGTGTAGCTTAATGGTTCTACAAGTTTTTGCGTTTCTTCTTATAACAATTTAAAAACTTCTTTTTAAATCTTTATAAGTGAATCATTCTGACAAATTAACGTTTCTCTACCTTCAAGAATAGAAGTATAATCAAAGAGTGTTATTAATTCCCATCTTCTTCTCCATCTCCTCATCTCTTTCTTCATCTCCATGATCTTCTTGTTGCCCTTCATTGTGTCCATACATCTCTTCATCTTCTCCATTTCCATCCTTTGTTTCTCTATATATAACTAGAACTAATGATACTATATATGAAAAAATTCTAAAACCTTCTTCTCTTCTTTGAATTGCTCGATCTCCATCTCCATCTCTTCAACCCTATGTATGCTTCATCTCCACTTCCATGCTTTTCATGTAAATTCAAGCTAATCAGTTTCTTCCTAATCATTTAAGAAGTAATTGAACAAATCAGAGTTTCTGCCGTCGAACTTGAACAGATCCGACGAGTCTAAAAGAGACAAATAGGGGCCATGATCACCTTGCATAATCAATATACAGAGAAGGAAGAGATTCAAACAGTAAAATTAATGTTATTTACATCATCATCATAGAATTTGTAGATATTGCAGAAATGTTCTCTCATGCTGACACCGCTGTTGCAGAAAAAACATGATAAAATCCGCAAACTAAAAGAAAAATCAGCAAACTCAACTCAAGGGAGACAAGTACAAGGACAGTGCTTACTTTCTGGCCACTCTGAAAGAGTAGGATCTTCCCAAGACTGTCCATCAGCTTTACGAGGAATGACTCTTTTTTAGTTTTCGCTTTGTGTTCGGTTTTACTACTTGCAAAAGCGGCTTTCACGTTCTCAAGGGCTTCTTGTGTTATGGTCTGTGCATCTCTCAGGAACAACTGATGAGCCTGCCAATAAATACAACCAAATCAAAACAACATTACGATACCAATCAGCCTAACTTAAGCATGAATTTCGCAGAAAAAAATACAAAACGAGTAAAACAAATCCAAAGAGCAAAGCTTTAACTGTAAATCATGTGACATCCGTAATTGGTAGAATTCATGAAGAGCCAAGCTTCCGTAACAAGCATCACACAATCATAAAGGGAACTGCTATCTCAACAACAACAAAAACTAAAGTCAAAGCAGAGGGGTTTCTGGCCATCAAATATTCTCTCATGTTGAAACAATACCCAATCTCACACGAAAGTACCGATATCACTAGTGTTTTCATATGTAGGCCTGAACAAGAGGATCGATGATGACTCTCAGATGTGTGGAATGGACTTGCTCGCTTCTCTGGCTCGGCATTAGGCTTGTCCCGTAAAATTCAACTTCATAGAAGCTAAAGGCGGAAATCATTATTTACCAGAGATGTAGACAACAAAAGGCTTCTTCAGCCTCTTAGCTTCAAAAATCTTTAAAAGTACTCTTGATTGTGAGAGAAACAGAGATTCTATCTATCAATCAAATAATCCAAATTAGCACACTCACAAAGTTATCGACAATCAATAAAAAACCATGAACTCTCAATTTAGTGAAACAAACAATAAATTTTTAAAAACCATACCTAGATCCGATCAACCCAGAAGCCTATCAAATTGAAGGAGAAAGAAACAGAAATCCACCCTTCCGAGTCCAGAAACCTCCACCGGATAGAATCTTGGCCACTAATTTCACGACGAGCGGCCGCGTTCAACACCATCGTCAAGGACGATACAATCTTTTGTTTTTCTCCTTCCTTTGTTGAGAGGATAAATCCATCTTTTACACTATTAAAAAGTAGTGTTCTTGAAAATGACTTCCGTGTAATAGCATTATTGAAAAGTGGTACTCTCGTAGTTGTAGTTTTGAAATTCTCCTTTTGGTTTTAAAGATTACAAGATTTTAGATCTTGAATTCTATTTAGTTTCTGTTTTTAAATGTTGTTTTTCATCAACACATTTTTCCTTTTATTGTAACAAAACAAAAATATTATTTTTTATAGTGATTGAGAAAAATTCAAAAATACTCATGGGATATGCTTCTTAGTTACCTAAGTAGATGTATCAAATTATATGTTGAGTTGATTTTGGTGAAAAAGGAAAAAGACTATCTAATAAATGAGATAAATTCACTACAATTCTACACCTTACAATATATTTTGATTGAGAATTATATAACGGGTAAGAATACACAAATAAGTGCAGCTTTATCCTCACATACATTTCACATAACTCGTCTCTGCATTTCTTACCAAGAAAAAAATGGCTGAAAAACTCTATTTATAGGCCTATTTATAGGCCTAGTTTCGCATCTTCAATTGCTTGGAAGATTAGGAAAAGTCTTGGAGATTTCCTTTTCTTCAAAAACTGGAAACTTCACGCTTCTGGAAATTGGAAATCCTGGTGTCGATCGACACAGAGAGTGTCGATCGACACCTTGCGTCTTAATCCACTCTCTCAACTTCATCACTTCGGCTGCTTCTCCAAAATGCTCCAAAAGGTTCCAGATTCTTCCATTTATTCTCCAAACGTAGTTCAACCTGCAAAGACTCTAATAGGACTCTAAAAAGACCAAAAGACTCTATAAAAACACTTATATCATGGTCCAAAAATGGGTAAAAACCATGATATATCAACTCCCCCAAACTTAGTTTTTGCTTTCCCTCAAGCAAAACAGAAACCAAGTATAGAGTCGAGGTTTGAAAACCAAAATATCCAGCTAACCTTCAGAACGCCACATCGAACCAACACTCTTGAATCCACATACTATAGAGCCAACCTTAGGTAATATTTCAGCATACTTACCACAAACTTAGCAATCTCCCAGTTTGAATTCAGATCCTTACCTTGGTAAAATTTCGAACTCTAACAGTGGTATTGCCACAGAACTTTACAGATTCTTTGCCCTTCCTTAGTGCCTGAACAAGACATTCTTCATATAGCTCTCCTATTTTCTCTTCCCTTAGTCAACTGCTGCCCATTTTCAGAGTGTTCTAAGATCTTTTCATTGATTCTTTTTATTCTTTTGAAGTCTCGGGAAATAGTGCTACTCTCTACTTGTGTTCCTTGTGAGGAGACAGGTTCAAGAGCACTCACTAATATTGTTCCTTGTGAGGAGACAGGCTCATGAGGTTCTTTGCACTATTCTCAGACTTAGACTCTTTTTTTCTTTCTTTTCTTTTCTCAAGGGAAGATCAAGGAGAAACTGCAATTGTCTATCTGTTCAGACTGAAAGAGGAATCAAGTTCTGCACATACTTAGTTCTTATAAGGGGATCTGAACTCGCCCTGTTAGATTGATCCACTTGCAGCTCTCTACTTAGTAAGACATGTAATTAACTCTTATAGCAATGGTTCTTCAAGTGTCAACATTCTGCGGTTAGTTCCTAGAAAAAATGAAAGTTCCAACTGATTTTGACTCAATAAAACAAATTTTGAAAATTTTTGACTCTCAAAACAAAACACAAAGTCAGTAATCACCTGCCCCAGACTTAAACAACATTGTCCCAAGTGTTATTAAGTCTGAAGTTGGCTAAAAGAAAGATTAGAAACAACTTAAAAGACCAGGTAGAAGACTTACCTTCGTCTGCGCGTGGTGTCGATCAACACTACATGGTGTCGATCGACACTGATCTTATTCGAGCCCAATGTCGCCTTTTTCAAGTGACTGAAACTAGGACTTAGTAAAACCAAAACGAAATAAAAAAGAAAGACGTACCTAACAGTGGGTTACCTCCCACTCAGCGCTCGTTTTCATTCATTAGCTTGACTGTGTCGGGGTTCAGACGTCTGGTGGATAAGAGGGTGGCATTGAATGCTTCCCAGATGAATGTCTTCTCATCCATGGAGGTGTATATGCATTAGGTGCATGAGAGCGACCAAGGAAATGAGGAACAGCAGCATGGTGGGACTTGAGTTTGGGTGGGACACTTCATTTTCCTGCAGCATAATCAAATGAAACACTAAGCCTTCTACGTGAATCTCGTGGCTTGCATAAGTGTGAAACAACTTTTGAACCTTTGGTAGTCTTATTGATAAGATCAGGGGGTTTGGAATTGATTCGAGGGAGTGCGTACCTTTGCTTCCTTCGAGGTTTCTGATCAATATGAGGCATCTGTTTGACCACATAGGATGGACTTGCATCATTGGAAACAGCTTCTGGTATGATCCGCGTAGCTCGAATCTCTGCACTTTTTCTGCAATTCTGCTCCGCAATCCTTGTCTCAATGATGAAAACGTCGTCCTCCATCAACTTGCATTGATTAGAACATCTTCTCTGCTCATAGTCTTGAAGAGATGATCATTTCCACCCCAGTCTTTAATCTCCACATCTTTCTCAGAATTCTCAGCCAATGCCTCTTGAACATCCAGTGTTTTCATTTGCTCTTTAGAATCCAGCTCCTTTTGATACCAGCAGTAATGTCGTCTGAATGCTCCCTGTTTGGGTCTTGATCCATGGAAATCTATACTGAAAAAGATTGACCATCGATGGTGGAAGGTCCCCTTAACTTGTCCATGTCAAAATTCATGACAACATCACCCAAGTCAAGCTCTATTTTCCCTTTCCTCACATCAATAATGGCACCAGCTGAAGCCAAAAATGATCTTCCCAGAATAAGTGGGTCTGCAGGTTCTTCATCATACTTCAAAACCACAAAGTCTGTGGGAATAATGCAGCCTTCAATCTTCAAAGGAACATCTTCTAGAACACCTTCTGGAATTCTCTTTGATCGATCAGCTAGGATAAGAGAGATTCTGCTTGGCTTGACATCAGTCATTCCAAGTCTAACAGCAACAGAGTATGGTATCAAGTTGATACTTGAGCCTAGATCACAGAGAGACCGAGGAAATCTTCCTATTGAGATTGAGCAATCTAGCACAAAGTTCCCTGGATCGGGTAACTTCTCTAGAATCCTCCTCAGAATCACAGCACTGACTTGTTCAGAAACTCTCACCTTCTTCTTCTTTCTTGGAACTATGTTCAAGAGAATTGCATTCATGTCTCTGGTAAGCAATGCTCCTTCCTCAGGACTAATGCCATTGACAACCATTCTCTTGACATATCTTCTTAATGCAGGTGAAAGTCTGACTGCATCAACTAGGGGTAGCTCAACCATCAGCTTACTCATCATCTCCTTACATCTAGCTTCCTCTCTCTCCTGTTTAGATCTTATGGGAGGCAGGGGATAGGGTATTTTATGCTTGTACACTCTTTCCTCTGCATTTGTTGTTGTGAGCTGTTCTGGTGAAGTCCGTGTAGAGCGTCGATCGACACTCGCCTTTGGTGTCGAGTCCTCCGTGTCGAGTTTGCTCGTTTCGTCTGGTTTCTCCTTGGGTGTCGATCGACACATAGTAGTGTCGATCGACACTGGCTCCGCAGCATCTTCCACATCTTCAAGCTCCTCGAATTCTTTTGCATTTATACCCCTTTTTAACTCTGTTTGAAGGCTCCTTCCGCTCTAGATCGTGATGGCATTCACATGATGCCTCGAATTAGTGTCCGTCTTTCCAGGAAGAAATCCCTCTTGTCTCTTCAAAGCTCCAGCAGTTTGAGCAACTTGAACATCCAATTGCTTCGTATGAGTACCTAGAGACTCAATTTTCCCATTAAGATCCGTGTACAAAGCATCAATCTTCCCATTGAAATCCATTGTCATCTTCTGTTGTCCTTCCAGAAGTTGCTCTAACATAGACTCCATCTTATTGTCTTGTGCAGGAGGCTTCTGGTAAGAAGAAGAACCATATGTTCTCTGGAAGTTGTTGTTCTGAAAGGGCTCTTGGTAAAAAGAACCAAAGCTTTTCTGATTGTTGAATCTCTGGCCTTGAAAACCAGCTCCATTAATGTAGTTAACCTCTTCTTGCTCTGGCACAAAGGTCTCCATCTCATTGGCAAAGTGAACTTGTTTTTTCCCCACCAAAAGATCCAGCTTCATGTTGACCTCAGCAATTTGGTTTCCTCCATTTGCACCAGCTTGTTGTCTCCTTTCAAAGTCTGCGTTCTTGGTGCTGTTACAAGAGGCCCCATTCTCTATAAGCACCATCGCGTCATCTGGATATCTGGTGTTGAAGTTGCCACTGCTTGCAGCGTCTAAGGCCATCTGGTATCTCCAATCGATCCCTCGGTAAAAGATACCGATAAGCTGCGGCTCGCTGAAACCGTGGTGAGGGTAATCTCTCTGGTAAGCCTTGAATCGCACCCAAGAGGCCTTGAATGCTTCAGTAGGTCCTTGGGAGAATGCAGTAATCTTCGTCCTCAGCTCTTCTGATCTCGCATCATCAACGAAGTTGCATAAGAATGCATTCTTCGTTTCTTCCCAAGTAGTCAGGGATCCTGGATCAAGCTGTTTCAGCCAATATGATGCATCTCCAGCAAGCGAGTAAGGGAAAAGCTTGCAGAAGAGATAATCATAAGACAGTCCATTAGCCTTGATGCTTGATGCGAGGTCCTCAAATCTCTCAATATGATCCATCGGATGCTCATTAGGAAGACCATGGAAAGGATGTTGAGCCACCAGTGTGAAGTAGGCAGGCTTCAGCTCGAAGTCGTTCCTCTGAAATGCAGGAGGATGGATCGCAGCTCTATTGGCATAGAACTGGTCTGGGCGGTTGTACTCGCCAAGTGTTCTTCCGCGTCCAACATCCGCAGCTTGTATTGCTTGCTCAATGATAACAGCTCCATTATCATCAAGTCTATGTCCTTGGGCGTTCCTTTTGTGCCCTTCTAGATCAACCAAGTGACCAGCTTCGTCTCAGATTAGAACCATAGGATCTGGCATCGCGTTGTGCGACTGGTGTCGATCGATGCCAGTGGTGTCGATCGACACTCGGGTGGATGCTCGGTTCTTTCGTTCGAGACGACCTAGTTCTTGGTTTAACGCGATTAGTTCCTCGTCCTTGTTGCCTCTGGTACTGGGCATGCACCTGAAACAAAAATTTAAGAACTAAATCAGTTACAAAAATAAAGCAAAACCTAGTCAAAATTCTAATACTAGATTTCGTAGGCAGCTATTACTTACCCGGCAACGGCGCCAAAAACTTGATAGGGCTCAGGTTTTACCCTAATAGAACTACTGCAAGTGCACAGCAAATGCAATTGTAGTATAAGGGGTATCGAAATCCCAAGGGAAGTAGATGCTACCCTAAGGTTACTAACTCAGACTATGCTAGGTCAAATAGAATGAAAGTAAAACAAAGCAAGAAATAAACGAGCAATCACGAATTAGGTTTATTAAAATCAGGAGACTAAGACGCTAGGTTCAGGAAAATTCTCAGGTGATCTAAATTGCAGGTCTAGACAGAATATTAGGAAATTATTAAGATCCGTTCACGAACTCGAAACACTAATGTAAAATCAACCAACTCTCGCTGCGAAGATTATCTATGCCTAAACCCTATAATTCCAAACATCTTTGCTAATTCTAACAATTCAAACAAGCATTAAAGTTCAGGTTCGATTGTTCACAAAATCCCTAGACCAAATCTCTTTGCGAATAGG
Source organism: Alliaria petiolata (assembly GCA_020283515.1). Lineage (NCBI taxonomy): Eukaryota > Viridiplantae > Streptophyta > Magnoliopsida > Brassicales > Brassicaceae > Alliaria > Alliaria petiolata. The sequence continues at coordinate 50,693,754 of JAHZTW010000003.1, read as the reverse complement.
TATTTTGCTCATCTAACACTAGTTTAGACAATCAATAATACTCTCACATCTATTTATTAACCTAAGAATAGATTCTAGGTCGCGAAGCTAGAATAAGCATTAAACACAAATCCATATGAAGAACTCTAATGATTTTATCCTAACAATTTAATTCGACCTAACAATTCATCAATCACCTTTGAAAAACCCTAACCCTAACAAGCAAACTACTCAGACATGATCAATGAAACAGAAATCATAATTTGAATAGAAAGCATAAGAGAAATCAATAGAATCAAAGGATTTCCAAATTTGCTCTTAAGGAGTCAAATTCTTCTCTCTACAATCTCTCTAAAAATCTCTCTCTAAAATAATGTGTGTTCTGCCTAAACAATGGCTGAAAAACTCTATTTATAGGCCTAGGTTCGCATCTTCAATTCCTTGGAAGATTAGGAAAAGTCTTGGAGATTTTCTTTTCTTCAAAAACTGGAAACTTCACGCTTCTGGAAATTGGAAATCCTGGTGTCGATCGACACCTTTCGTGTAAATCCACTCTCTCAACTTCATCACTTCGGTTGCTTCTCCAAAATGCTCCAAAAGGTTCCAAATTCTTCCATTTATGCTCCAAACGTAGTTCAACCTGCAAAGACTCTAATAGGACTCTAAAAAGATCAAAAGACTCTATAAAAACACTTATATCATGGTCCAAAAATGGGTAAAAACCATGATATATCAATAACTAGAACTAATGATACTAGATATGAAAAAATTCTAAAACCTTCTTCTCTTCTTTGAATTGCTCGATCTCCATCTCCATCTCTTCAACCCTATGTATGCTTCATCTCCACTTCCATGCTTTTCATGTAAATTCAAGCTAATCAGTTTCTTCCTAATCATTTAAGAAGTAATTGAACAAATCAGAGTTTCTGCCGTCGAACTTGAACAGATCCGACGAGTCTAAAAGAGACAAATAGGGGCCATGATCACCTTGCATAATCAATATACAGAGAAGGAAGAGATTCAAACAGTAAAATTAATGTTATTTACATCATCATCATAGAATTTGTAGATATTGCAGAAATGTTCTCTCATGCTGACACCGCTGTTGCAGAAAAAACATGATAAAATCCGCAAACTAAAAGAAAAATCAGCAAACTCAACTCAAGGGAGACAAGTACAAGGACAGTGCTTACTTTCTGGCCACTCTGAAAGAGTAGGATCTTCCCAAGACTGTCCATCAGCTTTACGAGGAATGACTCTTTTTTAGTTTTCGCTTTGTGTTCGGTTTTACTACTTGCAAAAGCGGCTTTCACGTTCTCAAGGGCTTCTTGTGTTATGGTCTGTGCATCTCTCAGGAACAACTGATGAGCCTGCCAATAAATACAACCAAATCAAAACAACATTACGATACCAATCAGCCTAACTTAAGCATGAATTTCGCAGAAAAAAATACAAAACGAGTAAAACAAATCCAAAGAGCAAAGCTTTAACTGTAAATCATGTGACATCCGTAATTGGTAGAATTCATGAAGAGCCAAGCTTCCGTAACAAGCATCACACAATCATAAAGGGAACTGCTATCTCAACAACAACAAAAACTAAAGTCAAAGCAGAGGGGTTTCTGGCCATCAAATATTCTCTCATGTTGAAACAATACCCAATCTCACACGAAAGTACCGATATCACTAGTGTTTTCATATGTAGGCCTGAACAAGAGGATCGATGATGACTCTCAGATGTGTGGAATGGACTTGCTCGCTTCTCTGGCTCGGCATTAGGCTTGTCCCGTAAAATTCAACTTCATAGAAGCTAAAGGCGGAAATCATTATTTACCAGAGATGTAGACAACAAAAGGCTTCTTCAGCCTCTTAGCTTCAAAAATCTTTAAAAGTACTCTTGATTGTGAGAGAAACAGAGATTCTATCTATCAATCAAATAATCCAAATTAGCACACTCACAAAGTTATCGACAATCAATAAAAAACCATGAACTCTCAATTTAGTGAAACAAACAATAAATTTTTAAAAACCATACCTAGATCCGATCAACCCAGAAGCCTATCAAATTGAAGGAGAAAGAAACAGAAATCCACCCTTCCGAGTCCAGAAACCTCCACCGGATAGAATCTTGGCCACTAATTTCACGACGAGCGGCCGCGTTCAACACCATCGTCAAGGACGATACAATCTTTTGTTTTTCTCCTTCCTTTGTTGAGAGGATAAATCCATCTTTTACACTATTAAAAAGTAGTGTTCTTGAAAATGACTTCCGTGTAATAGCATTATTGAAAAGTGGTACTCTCGTAGTTGTAGTTTTGAAATTCTCCTTTTGGTTTTAAAGATTACAAGATTTTAGATCTTGAATTCTATTTAGTTTCTGTTTTTAAATGTTGTTTTTCATCAACACATTTTTCCTTTTATTGTAACAAAACAAAAATATTATTTTTTATAGTGATTGAGAAAAATTCAAAAATACTCATGGGATATGCTTCTTAGTTACCTAAGTAGATGTATCAAATTATATGTTGAGTTGATTTTGGTGAAAAAGGAAAAAGACTATCTAATAAATGAGATAAATTCACTACAATTCTACACCTTACAATATATTTTGATTGATAATTATATAACGAGTAAGAATACACAAATAAGTGCAGCTTTATCCTCACATACATTTCACATAACTCGTCTCTGCATTTCTCACCAAGAAAAAAAACTCAAAAGCAAAAAGAAGAAACATTTATCGCAGCATAAACATGAGCTCTAATAATAGTTTTTCCGTTTTGATTATCTTCTCCCTGTTAATTTATTTTATTATTGATTCATCCGCTCCTACAACTTTGGACTCTTATACAGACTATTACAGAAAAGTCGATATCACGTACGCCTTCGGAGTCGAAGAGGAATGTTATCTCGACAAAGTACGAGATTGAATGCAAAGCTATTTCCAAAAATGTTCATTTCCTTTCCGTTACCAGCAAAAATGTTGTAAAGATTTCCATTCTAAGTGGATATAGTGATGATGTTTCATTTACACATGCATAACTTCTCATCATAAGCTCAATAAGTTCCAGCAATGAAGAAAAATTTGGATCGTTATTGAATTTCACAGGGACAGTAAATTTGAAATGGTTCCAAGCAGAATAGAATGCTCTCCTCGAGTTTAAATGGTCTTTTCGTATAAAAAATATTTCTTCAAGTTTTTTGGTTATCAAAATAGGTTAGAATATTACATTGGAGTATCCTCTCACTGTATAAGTTATATATGCGAGAATATAACTGAATATTGGATCATCAATACAAGTTGTGCATGCATAGAAGGTTACAAAGATAATTCATATATCTTGGATGGATGCATAGGTAGTAAAAACAATTCTTTCTAACATCTTCCTTTTTTTTTCCTTTCAAATTATTTAAGCTCATATTTTAGTACTTTTCATTTTATTTATCTAGATATCAACGAATGCAAACAATACGACAGTAATGTGAATCATATATATTATGAGGGAGGGCATTGTGTAAATATTACAAGTAGCTACAATTGCAAATTCCAACAAAAAATTAAAACCCTATGTGCGTCATTGAATTTCTTAAATACAAGTATTTTCTTTTTCGATGAGGATAAAATACATAGATTATCACAAATTAATGCATGTGATACTAATCTTAAAGTATGTTTTCACTTTTTCTTATGTGATTTTTAGTTGGAATACGCCTTACTACTGTTTTCCTGTTTTCATGCTTGTTGGTGTTGGTGGGAATATGTGTGTGTTTATACATATTTATTCAGAGATGAATGCAGATCAAGCGTAATTGATGTTTTTTTGTTGAAACAACAAATAACTTCGACAGGAGGCAGCGTCGAGATGAGAAGAGTATTTAGTTTCAAGAATTTACTGTTGCAACAAAATGGAAGCACAAGTAGATAAACAATAAGAGTTTATTATTGAGGGTGTCATTCTTTTCATTTTGGATGACATTTTGATGTTAAGTAATATGGAAGCAAAAGTGGATTTTGGCTCAAAAGTTTATAATCAAAGATGATTTTATTGTTCAATTAGATGAAGGAGGGCATTGTGTGAATGTTATGAGATGCTACGATTGCAAACTCAAACAAAATATTGAAATCGTACATACGTCATTGAATTTCTTAAATGCAGTGTTTTATTTTCCGATGAGGATAAAATACATAGATTATCACAAATTAATGCATGTGATACCAATCTTAAAGTATATTTTTTACTTTTACTTATGTGATTTTCAAGTGGAATACACCTTCCTGGTGTTGTCCTGGTTTCATGGTTGTTGGTGTTGGTGGGAATAGGTGTGCGTTTATACATATTTATTAGGAGGCGAATGCGGATCAAACGCATAGACAGTTTTTCAAGTATAATGGAAGATTTTTATTTCAACAACAAATAACTTCGACGGGAGGCAGCGTCGAGACGACAAGAGTATTCAATTTCAAGAATGTATTGTTGCAACAAAATGGAAGCACAAGTAGATAAGCAACAATAATTTATTATTGAGGGTGTCACTCTTTTCATTTTGGATGACATTTTGTTGGCATTAACTAGCTTGACTATGTGGATGACATTTTGATGTTAAGTAATATGGAAGTTAAAGTGGATATTGCCTCAAAAATTTATAATAAAAAATGATTTGTTTTTCAATTAGATGAACAAGGGCATTGTGTGAATGTTATGAGATCCTACGTTTGCAAACTCAAACAAAATATTGAAACCTTACATACGTCATTCACATAATACCAATATGAATACACCTTCCTAGTGTTGTTCTGGTTTCATGATTGTTGGAATTGGCGGGAATATGTGTGTGTTTATACATATTTATTGGGAGGTGAATGATAGGGCTCAAGTTTTACCCTAATAAAACTACTGCAAGTGCACAGCAAATGCAATCGTAGAATAAGGGGTATCGAAATCCCAAGGAAAGTATATGCTACACTAAGATTTCTAAGTTCAGATTATGCTAGATCAAATTGAATGAAAGTAAAACAAAGCAGGAATTAAACGAGCAATCACGAAATAAGTTTCTAAATTGCAGGTCTAGACAGAATGTTAGGAATTATGAAGATCCGCTCTTGAACTAGAAACACAACAATAAAATCAACCAACTCTCGCTGCGAAGACTTTTTATGTCTAAATCCTAGAATTCCAAATTTTTTTGCAAATCCTATCAATTCAGACAAGCATTAAAGTTCAGGTTCGATTGTTCACAAAATCCCTAAACCAAATCTCTTTGCGAAAAGGTATTTTGCTCATCTAACATTAGTTCAGGCAATCAATAATACTCTCGCATCTATTAATTAACCTAAGATCAGATTCTAGGTCATGAAGCTAAAATAAGCATTAAACACAAATACAGATGAAGAACTCTAATGATTTTATCCTAACGATTTAATCCGACCTAACAATTCATGAATCACCATTGAAAAACCCTAAACCTAACAAGCAAACTACTCGGACATGGTGAATGAAGAAAACATCATGAATAAATAAGATTGCATAAAAGAAATCAATAGAAACAAAGGAGTTCCAAATCTTCTCTCCAAAATCTCTCTAAAAATCTCTCTCTAAGTCTCAAAACAGAAAATAAGAATAATAGTTGGTGGCTAAACAATGCCTTGAAAATCTATATTTATAGGCAAATTCGCGTCAGGGCAATCTTGTAAATAATGGAAACTTCAGCTGATTTCCTTTTTCTGATGGAAGTCCGATTTCTTTGGCGATCTTCATTGGTGTCGATCGACACCACATGACTTCATCACTTCGGATGCTTCTCCAAAATGCTCCAAAAAGTTCCATAATCTCTAATTATGCTCCAAACGTAGTTCAACCTGCAAAGACTATAATAGGACTCTAAAAATACCAAAAGACTCTATAAAAAGACTTATATCATGGTCAAAAAATGGGTAAAAACCATGATATATCAACTCCCCCATACTTAGCTTTTGATTGCCCTCAAGCAAAACATAAAATTAGAATGAAGTACAAGTTTGAAATCAGAAACTTCCAGCTATCCTTTAGAATGCCACATTGATTAACACTTCTTGAATCCACATGCTATAGAGCCAACCTTAGGTAGTATTTTAGTATACTTACCACAAGCTTAGCAATCTCCCAGTTTGAATCCAGATCATTTCCTTGATAAAAATTTCGAACTCAAACAGTGTTATTGCCACAGAACTTTACAGATTTTTTGCCCTTCCTTAGTGCCTGAACAAGACATTTTTCATACAGCTCTCCTATTTTCTCTTCCCTTAGTCAACTGCTGCCCATTTTCAGGGTGTTCTGAGATCTTTTCATTGGCTCTTCTTATTCTTTTGAAATCTTGGGAAATAGTGCTACTCTCTACTTGTGTTCCTTGTGAGGAGACAGGTTCAAGAGCACTCACTAATATTGTTCCTTGTTAGGAGACAGGGCTCATGAGGTTTTTTGCACTATTCACAGACTTGAACTTTTTTTTTCTTTCTTTTCTTTTCTCAAGAGAAGATCAAGGAGAGACTGCAATGGTCTATCTGTTCAGACTGAAAGAGGAATCAAGTTCTGCGCATACCTAGTTCTTATAAGGGGATCTAAACTCGCCCTATTAGACTGATTCCACTTGCAGCTTTCTTCTTAGTAAGACCTGCAGTCAACTACTATAGCAATGGTTCTTTTAAGTGTTAACTTTCTGTGGTTAGTTCCTAAAAAACTGAAAGTTCCAACTGAATTTGACTCAATAAAACAAAACTTTTCAAAAAATTTTGACTCAAGATAGACTCTCAAAACAAAACACAAAGTCAGTAATCACCTCCCCCAGACTTAAACAACACTGTCCCAGTGTTATCAAGCCTGAAATTGGTTAAAAGAAAGATTAAAAACAACTTAAAAGACCAGATAGAAGACTTACCTTCGTCTGCGCGTGGTGTCGATCGACACTAGTGGTGTCGATCGACACTGGTCCGTGTTGAGTCCAATGTCGCCTTTTTTTTTTCAAATGACTGAAACTAGGACATAGTAAAACCAAAATAAAATATAAAGAAAAACGTACCTAACAGTGGGTTGCCTCCCACTCAGCGCTCGTTTTCAGTCATTAGCTTGACTGTGTCGGGGTTCAGACGTCTGGTGGATCAGAGGGTGGCATCGAATGCTTCCCAGACGAATGTCTTCTCATCCATGGCGGTGTATAAGCATTAGGTGCATGAAAATGACCAAGGAAATGAGGAACAACAGCAGGGTGGGCCTTGAGTTCGGGTGGTACACTTCGTTTTCCTGCAGCATCATCAAAAGAAATACCAAGCCTTCTACGAGAATCTCGTTGCTTGCATAAGCGTAAAATAGCTTTTGAACATTTGGTATTCTTATTGATAAGATCAGGGGGTTTGGAATTGATTCCAGGGAGTGCGTACCTTTACTTCTTTCGAGGTTTCTGATCAATAGGAGGCATCTGTTTGACCATATAGGATGGACTTGCATCATTGGAAACAGCTTCTGGTAAGATCCGCGAAGGGTGTCGATCCATACTAGTGGAGTCGATCGACACCACACCAGCAGCTCGAATCTATGCACTTTTTCTGCAATTCAGCTCCGCAATCCTTGTCTCCATGATGAAAACGTCTTCCTCCATCAACTTGGCATTGATTAGAGCTTCATCTTCGCCCATAGTCCTGAAGAGATGATTGTTTCCACTCCAATCTTCAAGCTCCACAACTTTCTCAAAATTCTCAGACAATGCTTCTTGAACAACCAGCTTGTTCACTTGTTCCTTAGAATCCAGCTCCTTGACATTCCAAGCAGTAGTGTCATCCGAACATTCCAGGACTGGATCTTTATCCATGGAAATCTCTACTGAAAAAGATTGACCATCGATGGTGGAAGGTCCTCTTAACTTGTCCATGTCAAAATTCATGACAACATAACCCAAATCAAGCTCTATTTTCCCTTTCCTCATATCAATGATAGCACCAGCTGAAGCCAAGAATGATCTTCCCAAAATAAGAGGATCTGTAGGTTCTTCATCATATTTTAAAACCACAAAGTCTGTGGGAATCACGCAACCTTCAATCTTCAATGGAACATCTTCTAAGACACCTTCTGGGATTCTCTTAGATCGATCACCTAGGACAAGGGAGATTCTGGTTGGCTTGAAATCAGTCATTCCAAGTCGAACAGCAACTGAGTATGGTATCAAGTTGATACTTGAACCTATTTCTTATAGTGAACGAGGAAACCTTCCTGTTGAGATTGAGCAATCTAGTACAAAGTTCCCTGGATCGGGTAACTTCTCGGGAATCCTCCTCTGAATCAGAGCACTGACTTGTTCTGAAACCCTCACCTTCTTTTTCTTCCTTGGAACTATGTTCAAGAGAATTGCATTCATGTCTCTAGTAAGCAATGCTCCTTCTTCAGGACTCACACCATGGACAACCATTCTCTTGACATATCTTCTTAATGCAGGTGAAAGTCTGACTGCATCAACTAGGGGTAGCTCAACCATCAGGTTATCCATCATCTCCTTGCATCTGGCTTCTTTAAAATTTTCGTTTTCCCCTTCTCACCACCTCAATTTTCGCCAAACTAATTTTTTCAAACTCATTGTCAACCTAAAACCCCCACCCAAGAAGCCTAACCTATAACCTAGCTCATTGTCTCGAGCTAGCTACATGGAAGCCTATCCTTGTCACTCTAAACTCAACACATTTTGCTAAGTTCACAAGATGAAAAAGGCCTAATGCACTCAATAAGGAAGAGGTTTCAAAGAAAGCTTAGCTAGGGAGTTCGATTTTAACCGCTCTAAAGATGAGAGTCGGCTATTTGGG
>JAHZTW010000003.1:50669812-50680621 GCA_020283515.1 Alliaria petiolata | reverse complement strand
TCTGGTCGTCTTGCATCTGTTTGTTGTCCGATGTACCTCAAACCGATGTGATCTCTGGTTGCTCTGATTCAGACAGTCTTGCAAGAATCGCCGTATCTCCTGAACAGCTTATCGTAATAACTTGATTCCAACGGCAGTAGAAAGCACACTGGATCCTCTACAACTTTGTAGAAGGCTTCGGAGTCTGATTCTAAGTACAAGGCCTTCTTCCGGACACATACATTTTGCGCCTCCAAATGCTTGATATGCTTCTACAAGACTTTTGCTTCTCATTTAGCTGCTTCTCTTCCTCCTCTTGATGATTTCTTCCCTTCCTTTTATATACCATCCTTCTCCAACTCTATTCATGCCTCCATAGCATCCAAATCACCTGATCAAGACTCCAAATGCACCAAAATATTCAAAGACTATGCAAATACACCCTAGAACTCTAAATGATCAAAATGCAATACAATGATGTTTAATTAGGTTCCTAAATGAATAGAAACTTACACTAAATGGAGGGAAATATGATGCAAAATATAGACATATCAGTCGCTTACCCCGAGAGAACTCCAGAGTTAAGCGTGCTTATGCCTGGGTGACCTTCCGAGAAGTCCTCTGCGGAACCGTGTGAGCGAGGCCAAAACACGGGGAAAGGTCACGTGGTGATTGCAGGGGCAGTAAATAAGTCGGTGATATTTCTATATTTTGCATCATATTTCACTCCATTTAGTGTAAATTTCTATTCATTTAGGAACCTAATTAAGCATCATTGTATTGCATTTTGATCATTTAGAGTTCTATGGTGTAATTGCATAGTCTTTGCATATTTTGGTGCATTTAGAGTCTTGATCAGGTGATTTGGATGATATGGAGGCATGAATGGAGTTGGACAAGGATGGCATAGCAAAGGAAGGGCAAGAAATCATCAAGAGGAGGAAGACAAGCAGCTAAATGAGAAGCAAAAGTCTTGTAGAAGCATATCAAGCATTTGGAGGCGCAAAATGTATGTGTCCGGACGAAGGCCTTGCACTTAGAATAAGACTCTGAAGCCTTCTTAAGAGTTGTAGAGGATCCAATTATCTTTCTAGTTCCGATGGAATCAAGTCATTCAGACCTGGGGTTAGAAATTTAAATTGATTTTACTTTGGTTCGACGAGTCGGATCGACGAGCTGCTCGAACCGGAATTCCAGGGGTTCGGTTCGACGACACGGATAGACATCCGTTGTAGTATAGTGGTAAGTATTCCCGCCTGTCACGCGGATGACCCGGGTTCGTTCCCCGGCAACGGCGCCAAATTGATAGTAGGATTTTTCCTCTTTCAATTAATTGCTACTACTCATGTCATTGTAGTATTTGAGATGTCAATCCATAGGGGTTAAGATTAACAACACTAGGAATACATGAAACTATTTTATCTAAGCCAAATTCGAAATTGAAGGAGACAAAGGACTAATAAAAGCAAACTACAAGCTAAAAGGGATACTACAAGGTAAAAGGGATACTACAAGACTAATTATATGAGCTAAGGCCTTAATTTTAACTAATTAAGCACTAATCAAGAGATTAACTACTAATCAAGATTACTAATTGGCTAAAAACGAAACCTAGGGATGAAATAATTGATTTGGGCATTCAAATGGCCAACCTTGCAATCATTTAAGCAACTAAACAAGCTATCTCTATGCCTAGATCACTAATAAAGACTAATCCATGATGTGTGGTATTAATCCCTTTCCTAATCACCTTAATGAACTAATGATGTTTTAGCATTAAAATGATTAGCAAGCAATAAGCATAAGTCTAAATGGCATGATAAACACCCTAGGCAACTAATATCTTAGGCTAGGAATGTAAATCTCTTAGAAAAGTGGTTCAAGCATTTCATCAAACACTTGGTGGGTGTATGAAATGCTTATGATCCTAAATAGCAAAAGATTAGTTATTTGGCATTAAGAACACCTTAATAAGAAGACAGATGAAAAAATCCAACCTAGATTGCAAGATTGAACCATTAGAAAACCCTAAATCTAACTCATCCCCAAGTTCCTAAAAAGACTACTCACTAATCATATTTAAACCAACAAATCTCATGAAAGAAATGTTAGTAAACATGATTAGATGAATAGGGAAAAAAGATTAGAAGAAACAAGAATCAAATTGCATTAAACTTAAAAGAAATCTTTCAAATCTACTCAAAACTACAAATGGTCGATTTTCTGTTAAAAAAACAAGAGAGAATCCATAAAAATTAGGTTTTTAAGTATTTATAGGGAAGGAGGTCAAACCGGGTCAACCCGGAACAAACCGGGTCAGCTCGGAACAAACCGAGTTTTGACCCGGGGTAGCAGTCTTGCGGAAATCTCCATATCTCCCTAACCACAGCTCATAATGACATGAAAACACATCCAAATGAAAGATGATTCAATTACCTACAACTTTCATGAAGAGCTCAAAGGATGAATCGGAACGGAAAGTTTTCGTTTGATCCTATTTGTACCCGGAAAAAATCTGTGTTTGGATCGACCAGGCTCGTCGAACCAAGTCGTCAAACTGAACCCCTGGTGCTGTGGTTCGAGCTGCTCGTCGATCCGTGTCGTCGAACCGAACCCCTGGACTTCCGGTTTGAGCAGTTCGTCGATCCGACTCGTCGAACCAAACTAAAATCGATGTAACATTCTAACCCCAGGTCTGAATTACTTGATTCCAACGGAAATAGAAATTTCATTGGATCCTCTACAACTCTTAAGAAGGCTTCAGAGTCTGATTCTAAGTGCAAGGCCTTCGCCCGGACACATACATTTTGCGCCTCCAAATGCTTGATATGCTTCTACAAGACTTTTGCTTCTCATTTAGCTGCTTCTCTTCCTCCTCCTTATGATTTCTTGCCCTTCCTTTGCTATGTTATCCTTCTCCAACTCCATTCATTCCTACATAGCATCCAAATCACCTGATCAAGACTCCAAATGCACCAAAATATGCAAAGACTATGCAAATACACCATAAAACTCTAAATGATCAAAATGCAATACAATGATGATTAATTAGGTTCCTAAATGAATAGAAACTTACACTAAATGGAGGGAAATGTGATGCAAAGTATAGACATATCAGTCGGTCGAGCCCCGAGAAAAATAGCGCACTGAACGTCGGACAGGGACGGGGGCTCACAGCCCGAGAGAGGTGTGGAGCCTCGCTGGTAGGGGCGGTCGGGGCGTTACAAGTGGTATCAGAGCCAAGGAAAGTCAAACTGGTTCTGTCCCAGGAGACTATCTTGGGGTTTGGGGGTTAGGGTTCACAATGGCGGGATCATAATTCGGGGACGAATTCCAGTTTAGTGGGGGAGAATTGTAATGACACGGGCCCGTCTGATTTGAATAAGTTTAAATGAATTGATTTGGCTACCTATGTTATCAAAGTGCACTTACCTTTTCCGGTTACTTACCCCGAGAGAACTCCAGACTTAAGCGTGCTTTTGCTGGAGTAGGGTTAGGATGGGTGACCTTCCGGGAAGTTCTCTGCGGAACCGTGTGAGTGAGGCCAAAACACGGGGAAATGTCACGTGGTGATTGCAGGGTTAGTAAATAAATCGGTCGGGCCACGAGAAAAATAATGCACCGACCTTCAGATATGGGCATGGGGCTCACAGCCCGAGAGAGGTGTGGGGCCTCGCTGGTAGGAGCGGTCGGGGCGTTACAATGATGTTGATAGCCACATTCAAAATTTTGCTAGGCGCTTGGATTGGGCCTAGCGCCTAGCAAAAAAATCGGAGATTATTCGGGGATTGATCGGGGACTAGTTTTTGGGTATTTTTAATCTCTTTTGATATGTTTTAATTTTATGAATCAATAATAAGTTATATAGTTTGATGTTTAAGTTTTATAAAAGAAATATATGAAAAAGTTAAATTTTTCATCATGTCATCATACATAATCGTACGATTTTAAATATATATTCAAAATACAAAATCAAAGTTCCAATCACATGATACACAAAAAATGGTATAATCTTGATCTTGAGACACAAAAAAATATTGGAAGGTCACAAAAGAATGAAAACTAAACTTTTCTTCCTTTCCTTCCTTCTAAGATCAAGTAATCACAATGTGTTGGACTTTTTGTTTCTTTAAAAGTTCTTCGTTATCTCCAAAATATCAAAAAAATATCAATTAAAAAGGAAGCAAACAAAAATTACAAACATACACAAATGTAATCTAAAAAAAGCACATAGAAGTTACAAAAATATATTACTTTAAGCTACGTGAAACGAACATGAAAAAAAAAAATTTAATAAAATAAATTAAACAAATGCAACAAAAGTTTAGAAAACAAACCTTACTAAGTCAAGGGGTGTCACGAAACAGAGGTGCTTCATGAAAAACATCAGGTTCAAATAACATGTCAACCATTACTTCATCTTCTTCCTCCGATTCAAAATCATCATCATAAAGCTCTCTCACAATTGGAGGTTGGGTAGCTGGTACAATACTAACATCACTAGCTTCATTTTCTTGATGTTGCTCCACAATCAAATCTTCGACGGTTTCTTCGTTACCATCGTATAAGATCACATCTATTGCTTTCTCTCTGATCTTTTTGTACTTGTTAAATAACCTTGCATTAAACTGAACATATACTAGGCTGTTTAGGCGATTCACATCTAATATGTTTCTTTTCTTAGTGTGGATCTGAAATTTAAGAACAAATGTTGTAGTCACTTTCTAAAATACCGAAAGCCCTACAAGAACATATGTAAAAAGCAGAAGTACTAAGCTAACCGCTTCAAAACTACTCCAATTCCTTTCACAACCAGAAGAACTCGAGGTCAAAGCTAGAATTCTTGTCGCTAGTTTTTGCAAAGTAGGTGTATGACATCCATATGTTGACCACCAATTCCCTAATATTTTGTAACTATTACGTATCTCATATAAAATCATGTACAATTAAACTACAGTGAGAAAACATACCTGGATCAAACTTTTCATCATTGTTCTCACATCCTATTATTGCTAAATTTCTTCCAAAAGAGCCACACTTATTTTTATAGATATTCAACTCGTCATTAACAATTTTATTTTGCTTATCAAAATCTCCATGATAAAAAGTCTCAACACAAACGATGAATCCCTCTGAGATCTCCAAATCATATTGAATAGTGGGATCTTTGTAGAAATAGTATGGGTTTAGGAAGTAAGCAGCAAGATGCAAAGGAGAATCCAACCTACCTTTCATTTTTTCATCCATAATTTGAAAGATAGGTTGGCAATTCTTTTCCAAATGATTAGAAGCTTCTTTTATAGATTTTTTAGCTTCCAACATCTCTCCATAAATAAAACCCAAAGAAGGTTTCTTTTCTCCATCTGCAAGCCTTAGAACTTTGACCACAGGACAAAACACTTTCAAAACCACCATAACATTATTCCAAAATGCATAGCTCATAACTGTATCAGAAGCAGCCTTTCCTTTCACACACTTAGAATGCTTGCACTCATGCCATTCATCATTGCCGAACATGCACATCAGTTGTACTTTCTTCTCATATAAACTCTGTAGCGTCAAAAAGCATGTAGTAAATCATGTCGCTCCTAGTCTCACAATATCTCTCTTCTTTGTATAGGTTCTCATCAAGGATAATGTTTTGTGGTGAGCATATACGAAGATTGTGAGAGCCTTAGCTTGATTGATCACTTTAGCAAACCAGGACAACTTGGAAACTCCCTCAAGCATCAAGTCAATAGTGTGAGCAGCACAACCTGTCCAAAAAATATTTGGTCTCTTCTCTTTAAGCATCTTTGCAGCTGCTACATTATTTGTAGCATTATCAGTGACTACCTGAACAACCATTCCAACCCCAATATCTTCAATGCGCTTGTCTATGTACTTGAAGATATATTTACCAGTGTGGGAATCTTTAGAAGTATCCTTTGAGGAAAGAAAACATGTACCTCCCCTAGAATTAACACACAAATTCATGATGCTTCTCCTTTTCATGTCAGTCCATGCATCTGTCATCACGGAGCAGGCTTGTTGTTCCCATTCTACTTCAAGACTCTTCAACTTTTCTTTTGTCTTCTCTTGTTCTTCGTTTAACAATGGTTTTCTCAACTGATATTGACTAGGAGGAATCCAACCAGGTCCAAATTGTCCCAATGCTTCACAAAATAACCTAAAATGTTCATTATCAATCGCATGGAAGGGAATACTAGACTAGTACATCCATCTAGCACAATATTGACGAACAACATGTGTTTTCTCTTTAGAAATCACATCATGTATATTTTGTTGTCGTGTCTGTGCAGCCAAAGAAGCTTCAGGGTTAATGCAGCTTTCAAACTTATCCATAGGACCTTGAAAGTGAGGAGTCTTAATAGTTCCAATCTCTGCTTTCAGTTCATCATCTTTAATCGGCCCATTTATATTAACCTCTGATCTAAGAGCTTCCTCATGTTTTCTCTTCACTGTTTTCTTGTTCTTCCCTTCTATAAGTGCATTCATACACTTCTTTTGATCCTCCTTAGTTGACAATGGACGGGGAGAAACATTCCCTTTTTGATGAGCGATATGTTCCTTAATTCTATACACCCCACCAGACATTTCTTTCCCACACAATTTATACTTCACCTTATCTGGACTTTTTGGATCATACAACACTCCATATTCCCAGCCTACATCTTTATAGTTTCGTTTAAGATGTAAAGAATCCATTCTAACCTGAAATATACGACAAGACAGAGACTATAAGAGAAAGACACATCCAATTACACAAATACACTTCTACACCACTATCCTCTCAGATAATTCGGACTTGAAACAACTGATTTAAAGTATTACTTTTCCTCACTGAAAATAACCGAATAACACAAATCACAACTCCACATGGAGGAATCAATCATAAACAGAGCTTTACAATTTTTACATCACCAACTATCAAAATACTTTTATTTAAAAATATTTTGTTGTATATATTATACATTAATTTTTCAATAAGATAGATACAAGTAAATATGTTTTCATTAGTTATGTTTTTTGTTTTGAGAATTTGTCCAAACTACCACTTCTGAGATTGTCATTTTCAATACTACCACCACTTTTCATTTAAGTAAATATACCACCATTTAAATTATAGAAATTGTCTTTAATACCTTTAAGTTTATAAAGGCGCTTACCCGATCAAATCGAGAGGACCATTGCTGATTTCCTTTCTGGACGACTATTTTCAATCCTCTCTTTTTTATTTCAATCGATAATTTGTATCGATCTCAAAGTAGATCGGAATCAAGAAAAGAGATCTACAGAAGCCCATGACTCTTGTTCGAAAACCTAGCCTCGAAGAAAGGTTCGAGAATCATCAACAAAACCTCATGGACCGCACGATCCTGAAAAATCGGTTCTTCCGAGTCCATGATCCTTCTTAGCTTCCCCTTCGACATGACTTCTCCTCCATTAGCAGATTCTTTATCGATAGGGCTCATCACGTAATGATTCATCTTGTCGTTCCACCGGAATTGACCACCAGAATGCGTGACGGTACGTTAGTGGAGAGAAGCGAGCGGAGTATTGAAAGGGAATCTTGTTTGAGTAGTGAATTCGGGTCCTGGGTCGAAGAAGAAGCTTCTCGTGATTCAGGTTGGCGATTTGGGAGGATTGAAAGGGAAGAGATTTACTTGAGGAAAGAGTTGCATTGAGAGTGTTCGACGAAATTCCTCACCGAACTTAGAGGATATGTCAATCTTCTCATTCTCTCTGTACTGTATTGCACTAAAAACTCGAAGCCCATGACTTTTGCTCCAGAAATTGCTTACTCTCACACAGAGGTAATTGTTTTGTGTGTACCCTTTTCCAAAACTTCAATCTTGCTTATGTGCGTTGTCCTTTCTCTTCTTATTTTTATTTATTTTAGTAGATTCTAATAAAGCAGGAATGCGCTGAGGATGGTCTTGAAGGTGGGAATAAGAGTTCGAGTAAATGTCAAAATGAGCTTTTGAAATGTGGTTGTGTTTTGTAATTTGGGTAGAAATACAAACTTTGGGAACTCTAACAAGACGTTTTGTGCTGTAATTTCTTTGATCAACTCTTAACAAATATCGAACTAGCTTAGAAGTTTCTAGTGAATAGAGCTTTTGTATTTTGTTTATGTCTTCTTATGTCATGGCAAGAAAAAATCAAAATTGTTTGTGATATTATGCAGTTTTTTTTTTCTAAAGATATTATGCAGATTTTCGTGATGGTATTATGAGCTCAATAGGAATTCTTTTGCATCTGCTTACGCTTGATGGATGCTAATTTGTTCGCTAGTTAAAAGTCTTATCTTATTGCCTTTTTGAACAGGTGAATCTTGCAGAGTCTTGTGATGATCACGAGTTTGGTTTCTCCTTATAGTGTATTATGCCTCCTCCACTCTTGAGTCTTGTTTTGTTTACCCCAAATGATCCAACATGAGCCAATTTTAATTTTATTTAATTCAGAAGCATCTCGTTGTCCATGTGCGTCTGAAAAAATGATTGTGATAACCTAATATTTGTGGTTGTTTTTAGGGATTTGGATCTCAGAAACTGAAGTTTGACAGATCTTGTAAGAAAGTGAAGCCGAGAGCAGTAAGAACTCACAATCACTCAACCTGATGATTGGCATCTTCATCTCCGTGACGGCGACCTTCTTCAGTCTGTTGTTCCCCACATGTCATAGAACTTCCCGCAGTTTTTTTTTATAATAGAGTTCAATTGTGGGTTGTGTGTGTCTTTTCATATCACTGCTTGGTGGTTATTTGTGTTTTCTATGGAGCCTTTGTTGTTTGTTCTGTATGAATTCCTCAACTACAATCTATATTTTCTTCCATGCTTGTGTTTTATTTGATGGGAAATGGGTTGTGTAAATGAGCTGACCCTTACGACCTAAACAACAGCTCTTCTTCTTCTTTTAATCTCTGGTTTAGCAATGAAAGAGTTTTACATTAACACTGAGTTATAATTATGTTGTGTCCCGTTATTTTTGAGATTGTTAACTTGAGAATTCAACTCACAAAGTAAGTTTTATAACGATTTAAAATCCACTTTTAAAATTTATACGGATTTAAAAGTGTTTTAAAATCATTTTTAAATGATTAATTCGTATTATCTATAAACAATTAAATTCATATGTAAAACAAATACGACAACACAGCCTGAATGGTTAAACACCCCCTTGAAGATTCGATGGTCCCTAGTTCCAGCATCCTCGTTTTATAAAAACACCTTTTAAAAATTATTTTTAAAGATCCCAGTTTTGAGCTTCCTGGAGATAATAAAGCCCTTTTAAAAATCATTTTTAATATTTTAAATGTGTTTTAGATTTATTTTGAATTA
Organism: Alliaria petiolata; assembly: GCA_020283515.1. NCBI lineage: Eukaryota > Viridiplantae > Streptophyta > Magnoliopsida > Brassicales > Brassicaceae > Alliaria > Alliaria petiolata. Next base: position 50,671,298 of record JAHZTW010000003.1, on the reverse strand, counting down.
ACTAATTCGTCTTCTCGATAAACAATTGAATTCATACGTACAACAAGTATGACAATACAGCCTGGGTGGTTAAACATCTCTCTTACAACAAGTATGACAATGCACCAGCAACTTTCCAAAGATGTATGATGTCAATTTTCTCTGACCTAATAGAGGAAATGGTGGAAGTGTTTATGGACGATTTTTATGTGTATGGTCTCTCTTTTGGTGTTTGTTTGTCGAATTTGTGCAGGGTTCTCAAGCGTTGTGAAGAGACAAACTTAGTACTCAATTGGGAGAAGTGCCACTTCATGGTCAGAGAAGGAATAGTGCTTGGTCACAAAATATCGGAGAGAGGTATCGAGAACGATAAGGCGAAAATAGAGGTCATGGTGCATTTGAAGCCACCCACCACGGTGAAAGAAATCCGTAGCTTCCTTGGTCATGCAGGCTTCTACAGAAGGTTTATCCGCGATTTCTCCAAGATAGCTAGACCACTCACAAAACTCTTATGCAAGGAAGCCGAGTTTGTCTTCGACGAGGACTGCCTCCAAGCGTTCAACACAATCAAGGACGCACTTGTGAGTGCTCCCATAGTTCAAGCTCCTGATTGGGACCTTCCATTCGAGATTATGTGTGACGCGAGTGATTATGCCGTGTGAGCTGTTCTCGGCCAAAGGAAAGAGAAGAAGTTACACGTGATCTACTACGCAAGCCGGACGCTAGACGATACCCAAGTGAAGTACGCCACGACCGAGAAAGAACTATTGGCAGTCGTGTTTGCCTTTGAGAAATTCAGAAGCGACTTAGTGGGATCAAAAGTGATCGTTTACACGGACCATGCTGCACTAAGATATATCTATGCGAAAAAGGACACCAAGCCGAGACTGCTAAGGTGGATCCTCTTGCTACAAGAGTTTGACATGGAGATCCTGGACAAAAAGGGAATAGAGAACGGTGTAGCTGATCACTTATCCCGGATGAGGATAGAAGATTTGATTCCCATCAATGATGCTCTACCAGAAGAACAACTCATGATGGCAGATGTCCTATGAGGAATGTACCGAGTGAATAAGAGTTTGGAAATTGTAGCCACCATGGAAGAAAACGACATTCCTTGGTATGCAGACTACATCAACTACTTGGTGAGTGGAGACATCCCAAATGACCTCGATGCTTACCGGAGAAAAAAATACTTCAAGGACATTAATTATTTTTTCTACGACGAGCCGTATCTCTTCAAGAGAGGGATAGATGGGATCTACAGAAGATGTGTGTCGAAAGGAGAAGCGAAAGGGATCATATTCCATTGCCACGGTTCGGCCTATGGTGGCCACTTCGCCACGTTCAAGACAGCAACAAAAATCTTGCACGCAAGATTCTGGTGGCCAAGTTTATTCAAAGACACTCATGAGTATGTATCCTCTTGCGAAGCGTGCCAAAGGAAGGGGAACATTAGCAAACGGGACGAGATGCCACAGAACCCGATATTGGAGGTCGATATTTT
>JAHZTW010000003.1:50611979-50666859 GCA_020283515.1 Alliaria petiolata | reverse complement strand
TTTTGGATAAGTAGAATTCGACTTGCATCCTAGAAACCTGAACTTAGACATTGAGTTGATTTCCTTTAAATGGCGTTTTGGATTCAATCTTACACATTTACTTTTAAAACCTCACCCCTCCGGTTGGCTTTTGCTTGAGGACAAGCAAAAAGGCAAGTTTGGGGGTGTTGATATCTCTGTAAATTGCATGTTTTTGGCACACATTTCATGCTAGTTAGGATTTCATTCTTGCACTTTTATCTTAGTTTTCATCACATTTTCTCTCATGTTAGGATTAGATGCATTAGGTTAGGTTTTTGCATAGTCTTGCATGTTTGGAGTGTGTTCTCAGGTGCTTAGGATGATCCAAAGAAGGGACCAAGGAGAGAGGTCACAAATGGAGAATGAGCAGGCGATATCGAGCATGGATCACGACACGAGGACGGTTTAGACGAGTAGCAGCGGCTTAGTCCCGAAAGGAGAACCTCGGTGTGAAGATCCAGCAAGAGGATGCGCAAAGGACGGATATCGGAGCAAGGCAACGGGAAGTGCCCGATTCAAGTACCAAGGAAGGCAAGCCTTCACGACATGACCCCAAAATCCTTGCCCGATATGGAGCCTGCCCGAAGAATCAGAAGAGTTAGCATTTCGGCTCGTTCATAACGACGTAAGCCCGAAACGCTAAAAGCCAAAAAGTACCATTTCGGGAAAGTGGTCCCAAAGTTTATGTTTTTCCCTTTTTGTGTATAAATACCTACTCCCTCACTCTTATCTCTTCATCACGTTTTCTACTTTTATTTTTCTGTCTTCTTCTTCTTCAAAAGAACCAAGACTTTTGTATTTTCGCCATTGAAGCTTATTTTAAAGCTTTGATTTTTATGCAATCTTGAAGTTTTAAGTCTTATAACTAGTCTTAGTTTCTTAAAGCTTCTTCCTTTTTCTTGTTTTTGACTATCTCACAGCTTATGAGTTACTCTCTCATCCTTATGGATTTTGAGGTTCCTCAAATGGCTTGTGAGTAGTCTAACTCTGTTTTAGGGCAAATGATAGGGAAAAATGAGTTAAAGCTCCAACCTTTGATGCGGATTTATGTTTAATCCATCTTAATCCTTTCTTATTTGATGTTATTAATGCTTAGTCATCTTCGCTATTTGAACTTTGCCTTCGAGCTTCTTCAAACAAACGCCATGTTTGAATGTTTGCAAGGACCAATCTCATAAGAGATTCGCTCATCCTAGCTTAAGAGATTAGATGCCTAGGGAGCGTTTTGGCATCAGCAGAGTTGTCTATTCAAGCTTGCTGTTTTCATGGATCACTACGTGATAGCGAGGTTAGGTCGTGAGACAGCAAAGAGACTTATACCACGACAGTGGATTTGTCCAGATCCTGAACTCTACGCTAGAGGATTAGCCTTATAGGAAGTAAATCCAGCATCAAAGAAAAGATCTTTAACGTTTGGACCCGAAAAACTCCCTTGTTCTAAGAACCGATCCTTGCTTTCTTTTACAAGTTCGTATTGTAGCCATCTTATTTTCAGTTCTTTAGCATATTTTGCTTAAATACTTGTTTTCTGCTCTCTTAGTATCTTATTCTCAGATTCTCACAATTTCACCTCTTTCTTTTATCCATCTTACCTTGTGAAAGAATTCCATGAATGCAATGCCTCGAACTCTCTCATCGGATTGATAAGACCCATAACATATACTACATTCGATTATAAGTAGTGGGTCATTGACGGAGTAGAACCCATACAAAAATCTACTTATCAATTTTCAAAGAAGACCATCCTACAGACCCTTTGGAGCGAGCATTGATGACTTCAACCAAGGACGCTGAGTACTTAGACGATGCTGCTGCGGGTTACACAAAGATGTTGGATGCTAGTGAGCAAGTGTTGCAGCTGATCGCACAAGAGGAGCTTGATACGCCCTTGTGTCGATCGACACCATGTAGTGTCGATCGACACCCTGTGAGGATCGCGACATTGAGCGATTGGAGCGACGCTAAGGCTCCTAAAGTTGAGTTTAAACAGTTCCATGCCGGGCTAAGGTATGCATTTTTTGGTCCTAATTGAACTTATCATGTAATTGTGAATGCTTCCCTAAACAATGCAGATCTCACTTTATTGCTAAGCAAGCTGCGAAAATATCGCAAAGCTCTTGGCTATTCTCTTGATGACATTTCAGGTATCTCACCGGACTTGTGCATGCATCGGATTCACCTTGAGGATGAGACGAAGTCATCGATTGAACATCAAAGGAGGCTGAATCCAAACCTGAAGGAGGTAGTCAAGAAGGAGATCATGAAGCTCTTGGAAGCTGGGATCATCTATCCCATTTCAGACAGTGCTTGGGTCAGTCCAGTTCATGTGGTTCCTAAGAAAGGAGGAGTCACAGTGGTTAAGAATGAGAAGAACGAGCTGATTCCTACAAGGACTGTGACTGGACACAGGATGTGCATAGACTACATGAAGCTGAACGCCGCGAACAGAAAGGATCACTTTCCTTTACCTTTCATCGATCAGATGCTGGAAAGATTGGCGAATCATCCCTACTACTGTTTCCTTGATGGCTATTCATGATTCTTCAAGATTCCGATCCATCCAGATGATCAGGAGAAGACCACGCTTACATGTCCTTATGGTACATTTGCATATCGCAGAATGCCATTTGGACTTTTTAATGCTCCTGCGACCTTCCAGCGATGCTTGATGTCCATTTTCACTGACATGATTGAGAAGTTTATGGAAGTCTTTATGGATGACTTCTCTGTTTATGGGTCATCTTTCAAAGACTTCATGGACAACTTATGCGCGGTATTGCAGCATTGTGAAGAGAAGCACTTAGTCCTGAACTGGGAAAAGTGTCATTTTATGGTCAGAGATGGGATTGTACTTGGACACAGGGTTTCAGCAGAAGGAATTGCAGTGGATCGCGCCAAGATTGAAGTAATGACGACTTTGCAAGCACCTGATTCTGTGAAATCAGTGAGGAGTTTTCTGGGTCATGTTGGGTTCTATAGAAGATTCATCAAGGACTTCAGCAAGATTGCGAGACCACTCACTGCTCTTCTCTACAAAGACGTGAAATTCGAGTTCACTGCAGACTGTATTCAGCCTTTGAACAGATCAAGTAAGCCTTGGTGAGTGCTCCGATTGTTCAACCTCCGGACTGGAATTTGCCTTTCGAGGTGATGTGTGATGCCAGTGACTTCGCAGTAGGAGCAGTTTTGGGACAGAAGAAAGACAAGAAGCTTCATGCCATCTACTATGCCAGCAGAACTTTGGATGATGCTCAGAAGAATTATGCAACAACTGAGAAGGAATTGTTAGCTGTGGTCTTTGCCTTTGAGAAATTTCGCCAGTATCTTGTTGGCTCAAAGGTGATTGTCCACACTGATCATTCTGCATCGAAGTACTTGATGCAGAAGAAGGATGCCAAGCCAAGGTTGTTGAGATGGATTCTACTTCTTCAAGAGTTTGACATAGAAGTCAAGGACAAGAAAGGAGTTGAAAATGGAGTGGCTGACCATCTCTCAAGGATTAGGATTGAAGATGACGTCCCAATTGATGAATTTCTGCCTGAGGAGAATGTATATTTTGTTGAGAGTCGTTTCCAAGATGACGTCCCAATCATAATGTTTTTATAAGGATTTAAAAGAGTGTTAAAATCATTTTTAAATTTTTTGTAAATACATATTCTACATAAACAAATAAATTCACACAGACAACAATTATGTGTGTAGCTTAATGGTTCTACAAGTTTTTGCGTTTCTTCTTATAACAATTTAAAAACTTCTTTTTAAATCTTTATAAGTGAATCATTCTGACAAATTAACGTTTCTCTACCTTCAAGAATAGAAGTATAATCAAAGAGTGTTATTAATTCCCATCTTCTTCTCCATCTCCTCATCTCCTTCTTCATCTCCATGATCTTCTTGTTGCCCTTCATTGTGTCCATACATCTCTTCATCTTCTCCATTTCCATCCTTTGTTTCTCTATATATAACTAGAACTAATGATACTATATATGAAAAAATTCTAAAACCTTCTTCTCTTCTTTGAATTGCTCGATCTCCATCTCCATCTCTTCAACCCTATGTATGCTTCATCTCCACTTCCATGCTTTTCATGTAAATTCAAGCTAATCAGTTTCTTCCTAATCATTTAAGAAGTAATTGAACAAATCAGAGTTTCTGCCGTCGAACTTGAACAGATCCGACGAGTCTAAAAGAGACAAATAGGGGCCATGATCACCTTGCATAATCAATATACAGAGAAGGAAGAGATTCAAACAGTAAAATTAATGTTATTTACATCATCATCATAGAATTTGTAGATATTGCAGAAATGTTCTCTCATGCTGACACCGCTGTTGCAGAAAAAACATGATAAAATCCGCAAACTAAAAGAAAAATCAGCAAACTCAACTCAAGGGAGACAAGTACAAGGACAGTGCTTACTTTCTGGCCACTCTGAAAGAGTAGGATCTTCCCAAGACTGTCCATCAGCTTTACGAGGAATGACTCTTTTTTAGTTTTCGCTTTGTGTTCGGTTTTACTACTTGCAAAAGCGGCTTTCACGTTCTCAAGGGCTTCTTGTGTTATGGTCTGTGCATCTCTCAGGAACAACTGATGAGCCTGCCAATAAATACAACCAAATCAAAACAACATTACGATACCAATCAGCCTAACTTAAGCATGAATTTCGCAGAAAAAAATACAAAACGAGTAAAACAAATCCAAAGAGCAAAGCTTTAACTGTAAATCATGTGACATCCGTAATTGGTAGAATTCATGAAGAGCCAAGCTTCCGTAACAAGCATCACACAATCATAAAGGGAACTGCTATCTCAACAACAACAAAAACTAAAGTCAAAGCAGAGGGGTTTCTGGCCATCAAATATTCTCTCATGTTGAAACAATACCCAATCTCACACGAAAGTACCGATATCACTAGTGTTTTCATATGTAGGCCTGAACAAGAGGATCGATGATGACTCTCAGATGTGTGGAATGGACTTGCTCGCTTCTCTGGCTCGGCATTAGGCTTGTCCCGTAAAATTCAACTTCATAGAAGCTAAAGGCGGAAATCATTATTTACCAGAGATGTAGACAACAAAAGGCTTCTTCAGCCTCTTAGCTTCAAAAATCTTTAAAAGTACTCTTGATTGTGAGAGAAACAGAGATTCTATCTATCAATCAAATAATCCAAATTAGCACACTCACAAAGTTATCGACAATCAATAAAAAACCATGAACTCTCAATTTAGTGAAACAAACAATAAATTTTTAAAAACCATACCTAGATCCGATCAACCCAGAAGCCTATCAAATTGAAGGAGAAAGAAACAGAAATCCACCCTTCCGAGTCCAGAAACCTCCACCGGATAGAATCTTGGCCACTAATTTCACGACGAGCGGCCGCGTTCAACACCATCGTCAAGGACGATACAATCTTTTGTTTTTCTCCTTCCTTTGTTGAGAGGATAAATCCATCTTTTACACTATTAAAAAGTAGTGTTCTTGAAAATGACTTCCGTGTAATAGCATTATTGAAAAGTGGTACTCTCGTAGTTGTAGTTTTGAAATTCTCCTTTTGGTTTTAAAGATTACAAGATTTTAGATCTTGAATTCTATTTAGTTTCTGTTTTTAAATGTTGTTTTTCATGAACACATTTTTCCTTTTATTGTAACAAAACAAAAATATTATTTTTTATAGTGATTGAGAAAAATTCAAAAATACTCATGGGATATGCTTCTTAGTTACCTAAGTAGATGTATCAAATTATATGTTGAGTTGATTTTGGTGAAAAAGGAAAAAGACTATCTAATAAATGAGATAAATTCACTACAATTCTACACCTTACAATATATTTTGATTGAGAATTATATAACGGGTAAGAATACACAAATAAGTGCAGCTTTATCCTCACATACATTTCACATAAGTCGTCTCTGCATTTCTTACCAAGAAAAAAACTCAAAAGCAAAAAGAAGAAAAATTTATCGCGGCATAAACATGAGCTCTAATAATAGTTTTTCCGTTTTGATTATCTTCTCCCTGTTAGTTTATTTTATTATTGATTCAGCCGCTCCTACAAATTTGGACTCTTAGACAGATTATTACAGAAAAGTCGATATCACGTACGCCTTCGGAGTCGAAGAGGAATGTTATCTCGACAAAGTACGAGATTGAATGCAAAGCTATTTCCAAAATGTTCATTTCCTTTCCGTTACCAGCAAAAATGTTGTAAAGATTTCCATTCCAAGTGGATATAGTGATGATGTTTCATTTACACATGCATAACTTCTCATCATAAGCTCAATAAGTTCCAGCAATGAAGAAAAATTTGGATCGTTATTGAATTTCACAGGGACAGTAAATTTGAAATGGTTTCAAGCAGAATAGAATGCTCTCCTCGAGTTTAAATGGTCTTTTCTTATAAAAAATATTTCTTCAATTTTTTTGGTTATCAAAATAGGTTAGAATATTACATTGGAGTACTCTCTCACAGTATAAGTTATATATGCGAGAATATAACTGAATATGAGATCATCAATACAAGTTGCGCATGCATATAAGTTTACAAAGATAATTCATATATCTTGGATGGATGCATAGGTAGTAAAAAAAAATTCTTTCTAACATCTTCCTTTTTTTTTCCTTTCAAATTATTTAAGCTCATATTTTACTACTTTTCATTTTATTTATCTAGATATCAACGAATGCAAACAGTACGACAATAATGTGAATCATATATATTATGAGGGAGGGCATTGTGTAAATATTACGAGTAGCTACGATTGCAAATTCAAACAAAATATTAAAACCCTATGTGCGTCATTGAATTTCTTAAATACAAATATTTTATTTTTCGATGAGGATAAAATACATAGATTATCACAAATTAATGCATGTGATACCAATCTTAAAGTATGTTTTCACTTTTTCTTTTGTGATTTTTAGTTGGAATACGCCTTCCTACTGTTTTCCTGTTTTCATGCTTGTTGGTGTTGGTGGGAATATGTGTGTGTTTATAAATATTTATTCAGAGATGAATGCAGATCAAGCGTAATTGATGTTTTTTGTTGAAACAACAAATAACTTCGATAGGAGGCAGCGTCGAGATGACAAGAGTATTTAGTTTCAAGAATTTACTGTTGCAACAAAATGGAAGCACAAGTAGATAATCAATAAGAATTTATTATTGAGAGTGTCATTCTTTTCATTTTGGATGACATTTTGATGTTAAGTAATATGGAATCAAAAGTGGATTTTGGCTCAAAAGTTTATAATCAAAGATGATTTATTGTTCAATTAGAAGAAGGAGGGCATTGTGTGAATGTTACAAGATGCTACGATTGCAAACTCAAACAAAATATTGAAATCGTACATACGTCATTGAATTTCTTAAATGCAGTGTTTTATTTTCCGATGAGGATAAAATACATAGATTATCACAAATTAATGCATGTGATACATATCTAAAAGTATATTTTTTACTTTTACTTATGTGATTTTCAGTTGGAATACACCTTCCTAATGTTGTCCTGGTTTCATGGTTGTTGGTGTTGGCGGGAATATGTGTGTGTTTATACATATTTATTAGGAGGCGAATGCGGATCAAACGCATAGACAGTTTTTCAAGTGTAATGGAAATTTTTTATTTCAACAACAAATAACTTCGACAGGAGGCAGCGTCGAGACGACAAGAGTATTCAATTTCAAGAATATATTGTTGCAATAAAGTGGAAGCACAAGTAGATAAGCAACAATAATTTATTATTGAGGGTGTCACTATTTTCATTTTGGATGACATTTTGTTTGCATTAAGTAGCTTGACTATGTGGATGACATTTTGATGTTAACTAATATGGAAGTAAAAGTGGATTTTGCCTCAAATATTTATAATAAAAAATTATTTGTTTTTCAATTAGATTAAGAAGGGCATTATGTGAATGTTATGAGATCCTACGATTGCAAACTCAAACAAAATATTGAAACCTTACATACGTCATTCACATAATACCAATATGAATACACCTTCCTACTGTTGTTCTGGTTTCATGATTGTTGGAATTGGCGGGAATATGTGTGTGTTTATACATATTTATTAGGAGGTGAACACGAATCAAATGCATAGACAATTTTTCAAGCGTAATGGAAGATTTTTGTTTCATCATCAAAAACTTTGATGGGAGGCAGCGTCGAGACGACAAGAGTATTCAGTTTCAAGAATTTATTGTTGCAACAAAATGGAAGCACAAGTAGATAAGCAACAATAATTTATTATTGAGGGTGTCATTCTTTACATTTTGTATGACATTTTGTTGGCATTAAGTAGCTTGACTATGTGGATGACATTTTGATGTTAAGTAATATGGAAGCAGAAATTGATGCAATAAACATGATGAAAACAAAACCATCACTGCTTTCAGCTAATTAACTAAATATTTCCTCTCTTAAGCCATTATTCTCCCAAGAATATTTGAGCTTCATTAAAGTCTCAGACTTTTAACTTACTACCATTATGGAAGAAGAAAAGAAAAAGTGTGAGTGAGAGATTCTTTCCATTGATTCAAAGGGTGATACTGATAGGGTAGCCGTGACAAAACGTGGAAGGACAACATCACTTTCAGTTTCAGCCATGGCAAATGGTTCATTTAGCTCGAGAGGGAGAAATTTTTTTGAGAAAGATTATCACAAATTAATGCATGTGATACCATTCTTAAAATATGTTTTCACTTTTTCTTATGTGATTTTTAGTTGGAATACGCTTTCCTACTGTTTTCATGCTTGTTGGTGTTGGTGGGAATATGTGTGTGTATATACATATTTTTCAGAGATGAATGCAGATCAAGCGTATTTGATTTTTTTGTTGAAACAACAAATAACTTCGACGGGAGGCAGCGTCGAGATGACAAGAGTATTTAGTTCCAATAATTTACTGTTGCAACAAAATAGAAGAACAAGTAGATAAGCAATAAGAATTTATTATTGAGGATGTGATTCTTTTCATTTTGGATGACACTTTGATGTTAAGTAATATGGAAGCAAAAGTGGATTTTGGCTCAAAAGTTTATAATCAAAGATGATTTATTGTTCAATTAGATGAAGGAGGGCATTGTGTGAATGTTACGAGATGCTACGATTGCAAACTCAAACAAAATATTGAAATCGTACATACGTCATTGAATTTCTTAAATGCAGTGTTTTATTTTCCGATGAGGATAAAATACATAGATTATCACAAATTAATGCATGTGATACATATCTAAAAGTATATTTTTTACTTTTACTTATGTGATTTTCAGTTGGAATACACCTTCCTAATGTTGTCCTGGTTTCATGGTTGTTGGTGTTGGCGGGAATATGTGTGTGTTTATACATATTTATTAGGAGGCGAATGCGGATCAAACGCATAGACAGTTTTTCAAGTGTAATGGAAAATTTTTATTTCAACAACAAATAACTTCGACAGGAGGCAGCGTCGAGACGACAAGAGTATTCAATTTTAAGAATATATTGTTACAACAAAATAGAAGCACAAGTAGATAAGCAACAATAAATTATTATTGAGGGTGTCATTCTTTTCATTTTGTATGACATTTTGTTGGCATTAAGTAGCTTGACTATGTGGATGACATTTTGATGTTAAGTAATATGGAAGCAGAAGTGGATTTTGGCTCAAAAGTTTATAATAAAAAAGGGAAATTACCATTAAAAACTTGATTAGTTCCCAACTAAAACCTTCAATTTTTTGGGTTCCCATTTTAAACATTCAAGTTAATTGTTTTTTCAAAACAAACCCTTTAAGTCGCATAAAATGAGCTAAAATAAGGGTTGACTCACGGTCAATACTGATTCTGTCTAATACCGTTAATGATAATGCAAGTAAAACGAATTTTAATAGTAAAAAGTAAATTAATTTTTAAAATAATGTAATTAAAACTAATTTCAGTATAGTATTTCAGAAATTTGTGTATTACAGTAGATAAATTATAAAATTATGAATAAAAACCTAAAACAAAAAAAGTTCTTCATCTTCCTCCTCTTCTCCCCGATCACTGAAATTATTTTACGGGAGATTCAACATTGCCGTGCAGATCCTAGATGCTTCTTCAGATGCTGGCGATGGAAATCAAGCGAAGCTGCCGCCATAAGGGAGAAGCTCCGGGATCGAGAAGCACCGTCTCAATCACCGATTGACAAGTTATCTAATTCCAGTCCACAACATTCTGATTGCTCTCTTTACCGGATTATCAGTTCTTCTACAAGCTTCCTAGAGCAAAGATTAAAAGAGATCCACGCAAAATCAGATTCGACATTGCTTTGTCCGCCGTGATGAGCTCCAACGCCAAATAGAGACGCACAAATCAATACACTCTTACATCATCTCTTCTTCTATGTATAAAACGAACGAAACAATCCAACTCCAGACTTACAGATTTTACAAAAAAACCAATTTTGTGACAAAGATGGAGAAATCGACGTCTGGGATTGAAGATTTCGGTGGAAATTGAGATGCCCAAATGCTTTACACCAATGTAGGGTGAGAAACGGGAAGTATCCATGAGGAGAAATTAGATTTTGAAGCTTTAATTTATATGAAAATTGCAGAGGAGGAAAAGATAGAAGGTAAATAGGTAATCGTTGGTGAAGAAGAAGAAGCTATAATCTGGAAAGCCATGGCAATGGGTAACTCGAAATTGTATTATAGTTTTGTGTAGCTTGGAAGAGATTGCAAAGGGTTAGTGGGGATGGTGGATTTGACGGAGATTCATGAAAGGTAGAAGAAGGAGGCGAAGAGGAGGAAGATGGAGAATGTTTTTGCTTTTTGTTTTTTTTTTGTTTTCTTTTATTTTTAATCGATTAATAATAAATGAAAAGATAGTTAAATTTCCATTAATAATAAACTAAAAGACATATAATAATTACGTTATCACTGACGGCATTAGACAGAATTAGCGTTGACCGTTAGTCAACTCTCTCGATTGATAACATTTTATACGACTTGAAGGTTTGTTTTGTGAAAATAATTAACTTGAATGTTTAAAGTAGGAACCCAGAAAGTTGAAGGTTTTAGTTGGGAACCAACAAATACTTGAGGGTTTTAATGGTAATTTCCCAATAAAAAATGATTTGTTTTTTAATTAGGTGAAGAAGGGCATTGTGTGAATGTTATGAGATCCTACGATTGCAAACTCAAACAAAATATTGAAACCTTACATACGTCATTCACATAATACCAATATGAATACACCTTCCTACTGTTGTTCTGGTTTCATGATTGTTGGAATTGGCGGGAATATGTGTGTGTTTATACATATTTATTAGGAGGTGAACACGAATCAAATGCATAGACAATTTTTCAAGCGTAATGGAAGATTTTTGTTTCATCATCAAATAACTTCGATGGAAGGCAGCGTCGAGACGACAAGAGTATTCAGTTTCAAGAATTTATTGTTGCAACAAAATGGAAGCACAAGTAGATAAGCAACAATAATTTATTATCGAGGGTGTCATTCTTTTCATTTTGTATGACATTTTGTTAGCATTAAATAGCTTGACTATGTGGATGACATTTTGATGTTAAGTAATATGGAAGCAGAAGTTGATGCAATAAACATGATGAAGATCCGAAGATCCATTCTTAAAATATGTTTTCACTTTTTCTTATGTGATTTTTAGTTGGAATACGCTTTCCTACTGTTTTCCTGTTTTCATGCTTGTTGGTGTTGGTGGGAATATGTGTGTGTTTATACATATTTTTCAGAGATGAATGCAGATCAAGAGTATTTGATTTTTTTGTTGAAACAACAAATAACTTCGACGGGAGGCAGCGTTGAGATGACAAGAGTATTTAGTTCCAATAATTTACTTTTGCAATAAAATGGAAGAACAAGTAGATAAGCAATAAGAATTTATTATTGAGGGTGTGATTCTTTTCATTTTGGATGACACTTTGATGTTAAGTAATATGGAAGCAAAATTGGATTTTGCATGAAAAGTTTATAATCAAAGATGATTTATTGTTCAATTAGATGAAGGAGGGCATTGTGTGAATGTTACGAGATGTTACGATTGCAAACTCAAACAAAATATTGAAATCGTACGTACGTCAATAATCTTTTTAAATGCAAGTGTTTTATTTTCCGATGAGGATAAAATACATAGATTATCACAAATTAATGCATGTGATATCAATCTGAAAGTATATTTTTCACTTTTACTTATGTGATTTTCAGTAGAAATACACCTTTCTACTATTGTCCTGGTTTCATGGTTGTTGGTGTTGGCGGGAATAAGTGTGTGTTTATACATATTTATTAGGAGACGAATGCGGATCAAACGCATAGACAGTTTTTCAAGTGTAATGGAAGATTTTTATTTCAACAACAAATAACTTCGACGGGAGGCAGCGTCGAGACGACAAGAGTATTCAATTTTAAGAATATATTGTTACAACAAAATAGAAGCACAAGTAGATAAGCAACAATAAATTATTATTGAGGGTGTCATTCTTTTCATTTTGTATGACATTTTGTTGGCATTAAGTAGCTTGACTATGTGGATGACATTTTGATGTTAAGTAATATGGAAGCAGAAGTGGATTTTGGCTCAAAAGTTTATAATAAAAAAGGGAAATTACCATTAAAAACTTGATTAGTTCCCAACTAAAACCTTCAATTTTTTGGGTTCCCATTTTAAACATTCAAGTTAATTGTTTTTTCAAAACAAACCCTTTAAGTCGCATAAAATGAGCTAAAATAAGGGTTGACTCACGGTCAATACTGATTCTGTCTAATACCGTTAATGATAATGCAAGTAAAACGAATTTTAATAGTAAAAAGTAAATTAATTTTTAAAATAATGTAATTAAAACTAATTTCAGTATAGTATTTCAGAAATTTGTGTATTACAGTAGATAAATTATAAAATTATGAATAAAAACCTAAAACAAAAAAAGTTCTTCATCTTCCTCCTCTTCTCCCCGATCACTGAAATTATTTTACGGGAGATTCAACATTGCCGTGCAGATCCTAGATGCTTCTTCAGATGCTGGCGATGGAAATCAAGCGAAGCTGCCGCCATAAGGGAGAAGCTCCGGGATCGAGAAGCACCGTCTCAATCACCGATTGACAGGTTATCTAATTCCAGTCCAAAACATTCTTATTGCTCTCTTTACCGGATTATCAGTTCTTCCACAAGCTTCCTAGAGCAAAGATTAAAAGAGATCCACACAAAATCAGATTCGACATTGCTTTGTCCGCCGTGATGAGCTCCAACGCCAAATAGAGACGCACGAATCAATACGCTCTTACATCACCTCTTCTTTTATGTATAAAACGAACAAAACAATCCAACTCCAGACTTACAGATTTTACAAAAAAAACCAATTTTGTGATTGAGATGGAGAAATCGACATCTGGGATTGAAGATTTCGGTGGAAATTGAGATGCCCAAATGCTTTACACCAATGTAGGGTGAGAAACGGAAAGTATCCATGAGGAGAAATTAGATTTTGAAGCTTTAATTTATATGAAAACTGCAGAAGAGGAAAATATAGAAGGTAAATAGGTAATCGTTGGTGAAGAAGAAGAAGCTATAATCTGGAAAGCCATGGCAATGGGTAACTCGAAATTGTATTATAGTTTTGTGTAGCTTGGAAGAGATTGCAAAGGGTTAGTGGGGATGGTGGATTTGACGGAGATTCATGAAAGGTAGAAGAAGGAGGCGAAGAGGAGGAAGATGGAGAATGTTTTTGCTTTTTGTTTTTTTTTTGTTTTCTTTTATTTTTAATCGATTAATAATAAATGAAAAGATAGTTAAATTTCCATTAATAATAAACTAAAAGACATATAATAATTACGTTATCACTGACGGCATTAGACAGAATTAGCGTTGACCGTTAGTCAACTCTCTCGATTGATAACATTTTATACGACTTGAAGGTTTGTTTTGTGAAAATAATTAACTTGAATGTTTAAAGTAGGAACCCAGAAAGTTGAAGGTTTTAGTTGGGAACCAACAAATACTTGAGGGTTTTAATGGTAATTTCCCAATAAAAAATGATTTGTTTTTTAATTAGGTGAAGAAGAGCATTGTGTGAATGTTATGAGATCCTACGATTGCAAACTCAAACAAAATATTGAAACCCTCTGCGGAACCGTGTGAGCGAGGGAAAAACACGGGGAAATGTCAAGTGGTTATTGAAGGCTTAGTAAATAAATCGGTCGGGCCACGAGAAAAATAACGCACCGATTTTCAGACAGGGGCAGGGGGCTCACAGCTCGAGAGAGGTGTGGGGCGTCGCTGGTAGGAGCGGTCGGGGCGTTACAATGATGTTGATAGCCACGTTCAAAATTTCGCTAGGTGCTAATCGGGCGCTTGAATTGGGCCTAGCGCCTAGCAAAAAAATCGGGGATTGATCGGGGACTAGTTTTTGGGTATTTTTAATCTCTTTTGATATGTTTTAATTTTATGAATCAATAATAAGTTATATAGTTTGATGTTTAAGTTTTATAAAACAAATATATGAAAAATTTAAATTTTTCATCATGTCATCATACATAATCATATGATTTTAAATATATATTAAAAATACAAAATCAAAGTTCCAATCACATGATACACTAAAAATGGTATAATCTTGATCTTGAGACACAAAAAAATATTTGAAGGTCACAAAAGAATGAAAACTAAACTTTTCTTCCTTTCCTTCTTTCTAAGATCAAGTAATCACAATGTGTTGGACTTTTTGTTTCGTTAAGAGTTCTTCGTTATCTGCAAATGATCAAAAAAATATCAATTAAAAAGGAAGCAATCAAAAATTACAAACATAGACAAATTTAAACTAAAAAAGAAGCACATAGAAGTTACAAAAATATATTACTTTAAGCTACGTGAAACAAACATGAATTAAACAAATGCAACAAAAGTTTAGAAAACAAACCTTACTAAGTCAAGGGGTGTCACGAAACAGAGGTGCTTCATGAAACACATCAGGTTCAAATTCCATGTCAACCATTACTCCATCTTCTTCCTCAGATTCAAAATCATCATCATAAAGCTCTCTCACAATTGGAGGTTGGGTAGTAGGTACAATACTAACAACAGTAGCTTCATTTTCTTGATGTTGCTCCACAATCCAATCTTCGACGGTTTCTTCGTTACCATCGTCTAAGATCACATCTATTGCTTTCTCTCTGATCTTTTTGTGGTTGTTAAATAACCTTGCATTAAACTGAACATATACAAGGCTGTTTAGGCGATTCACATCTAATATGTTTCTTTTCTTAGTGTGGATCTGAAATTTAAGAACAAATGTTGTAGTCACTTTCTAAAACACCGAAAGCCCTACAAGAACATATGTAAAAAGCATAAGTACTAAGCTAACCGCTTCAAAACTACTCCAATTCCTTTCACAACCAGAAGAACTCGAGGTCAAAGCTAGAATTCTTGTCGCTAGTTTTTGCAAAGTAGGTGTATGACATCCATATGTTGACCACCAATTCCCTAATATTTTGTAACTATTACGTATCTCATATAAAATCATGTACAATTAAACTACAGTGAGAATCCCTCTGAGATCTCCAAATCATATTGAATAGTGGGATCTTTGTAGAAATAGTATGGGTTTAGGAAGTAAGCAGCAAGATGCAAAGGAGAATCCAACCTACCTTTCATTTTTTCATCCATAATTTGAAAGATAGGTTGGCAATTTTTTTCCAAATGATTAGAAGCTTCTTTTATAGATTTTTTAGCTTTCAACATCTCTCCATAAATAAAACTCAAAGAAGGTTTCTTTTCTCCATCTGCAAGTCTTAGAACTTTGACCACATGACAAAACACTTTCAAAACCACCATAACATTATTCCAAAATGCATAGCTCATAACTGTATCAGAAGCAGCCTTTCCTTTCACACACTTAGAATGCTTGCACTCTTGCCATTCATCATTGCCGAACATTCACATCATTTGTTCTTTCTTCTCATATAAACTCTGTAGCGTCAAAAAGCATGTAGTAATTTTTGTCGCTCCTTGTCTCACAATATCTCTCTTCTTTGTATAGGTTCTCATCAAGGATAATGTTTTGTGGTGAGCATATACGAAGATTGTGAGAGCCTTAGCTTGATTGATCACTTTAGCAAACCAGGACAACTTGGAAACTCCCTCAAGCATCAAGTCAATAGTGTGATCAGCACAACCTGTCCAAAAAATATTTGGTCTCTTCTCTTTAAGCATTTTTGCAGCTGCTACATTTTTTGTAGCATTATCAGTGACTACCTGAACAACCTTTCCAACCCCAATATCTTTAATGCGCTTGTCTATGTACTTGAAGATATATTTACCATTGTGGGAATCTTTAGAAGTATCCTTTGAGGAAAGAAAACATGTACCTCCCCTAGAATTAACACACAAATTCATGATGCTTCTCCTTTTCATGTCAGTCCATGCATCTGTCATCACAGAGCAGCCTTGTTGTTCCCATTCTACTTCAAGACTCTTCAACTTTTCTTTTGTCTTCTCTTGTTCTTCGTTTAACAATGGTTTTCTCAACTGATATTGACTAGGAAGAATCCAACCAGGTCCAAATTGTCCCAATGCTTCACAAAATAACCTAAAATGTTCATTATCAATCGCATGTAAGGGAATACTAGACTAGTACATCCATCTAGCACAATATTGACGAACAACATGTGTTTTCTCTTTAGAAATCACATCATGTATATTTTGTTATCATGTCTGTGCAGCCAAAGAAGCTTCAGGGTTAATGCAGCTTGCAAACTTATCCATAGGACCTTGAAAGTGAGGAGTCTTAATAGTTCCAATCTCTGCTTTCATTTCATCATCTTCAATCGGCCCATTTATATTAACCTCTGATCTAAGAGCTTCCTCATGTTTTCTCTCCACTGTTTTCTTGTTCTTCCCTTCTAGAAGTGCATTCATACACTTCTTTTGATCCTCCTTAGTTGACAATGGACAGGGAGAAACATTCCCTTTTTGATGAGTGATATGTTCCTTAATTCTATACACCCCACCATACATTTATTTCCCACACAATTTATACTTCACCTTATCTGGACTTTTTGGATCATACAACACTCCATATTCCCAGCTTACATCTTTAGAGTTTCGTTTAAGATGTAAAGAATCCATTCTAACCTGAAATATACGACAAGACAGAGACTATAAGAGAAAGACACTTCCAATTACACAAATACACTTCTACACCACTATCCTCTCAGGTAGTTCGGACTTGAAACAACTGATTTAAAGTATTACTTTTACTCACTGAAAATAACCGAATAACACAAATCACAACTCCACATGGAGGAATCAATCATAAACAGAGCTTAAAAAGAAAACAAGAGGAAGCATAAGTACGAGTACCATTCATAATCAACAACACCCATTTGCAATTACGGCACGGCGGCGGTTCATATCACATATATATAACAAATCCATGGTTCAATTCGACTTTTAAACATTAAGATAAAATATCTAAACTTCAAAAATCACACAGCTTAAAGAGATTTTTTTTATTACGACTACCGTTCAAATTATTTATCAGAAACAATGAATGTAAAGATTGTTACCTCCAAATTCACTAGCAGAGAGATGAGACCTCCAAATTCAAAGCCAATTGAGTTTATGTTAGATCGAATTAAAATTTGAAAGTAATCCCTGAGAGAATCGAAAAGAAAAGTGGAATCAAGCAAACTGGGGAAGGAGGAAGTGGTTAAGGGTTTTGTAATTGAGAGAATCTTGAGATCGTCGAACAAAAATCAGAGTTTAGCACAAAAAAATTGTTATTTTTTAATATTATAATAAAATCGGATAAGTGTAAAAATTCGGCGATTATACCGATTACTCGATCTATGCGGCCATTTAATCGGATCATACCACCAACGATTATGCTATATTCGCGGCAGAGAGTATTTTCCTAGCGGCTAGGCGGCCGATTACTCGGATAAGTGCCCGGAATTATGAACAAGGGTTGATAGTGATGGTGATGGAGAGGCTGTTAGAGAGGGTGATGATGAGAAATTCAACCAGGAGTGATGTCAATCTCGACAGAGTGAACCACATAATTGTCATGAAGCAACTCGCATTTGATTTCATCTTTCTTTTTTACCTTCTTCCTTCTACATATCTTTTGCCAATTTTTGAAATCAATCATATCATCTGATTCTGACCGATTCCCAATTTCTCCTATCATGTGTGCTTTACTATCAATGTAGGTGGTAGTTTCTTTAAAGGTAAGCACATTGTCTTTCACAATATGTGCTTGAATCAGCTGCATATAGAAAAACTAAGAAAAACGTGTTAAACAAAACAAACTATAAAACAAAACATACTGAACAAGAGAAATTCGAAGAATCTTTGTACCAACTCATATTTCCTACTCTTGAGTCTGGTAGTGAAGAATGTATTATCCGTACCCTCCAAATCTGAGACAAATTAATTTTATAATATTTTTTGGTGTATATATGATTCACAATGCTAATTTACTATGAAAAACTATCTTACATGCAGCGTCAGATTCTGTCTCTTCGTCTTCACCATCAACTGAAAGTTCTTCTTCTTTTTTATCAGAATCAGCATTAGATGATCAAGCACATATACAGTTTTTCAAGCATACTGGAGGTTTTTTTGTTGCAACAACAAATAACTTCGACGGGAGGCATCTTCGAGACGACAAGAGTATTCAGTTCCAAGAATTTATTGTTGCAACAAAATAGAAGCACAAGTAGATAAGCAACAATAATTTATTAATGAGGGTGTCATTCTTTTAATTTTAGATGAAATTTTATTGGCATTAATAAGCTTGACTATGTGGATGACCTTTTGATGTTAAGTAATATGGAAGCACAAGTGAATTTTGGTTCAAAGTTTAAAATCAAGGATGATTTTATTCAATTGAATGAAGGAATTTTACAATATTTTTTTATAAGTTGATAAGATTATAATTATTAAAAATAAATTATTAACAATAATAGCAATTCATGGAATTTATGTATCCTCAAAGATGTTGTCCTGCTGATTTTAAGTCTGAATTATTTTTCTAGGTTCAGATATGATAATTACAAAGTTAAATATGATTAGGAGGTTTCTCATACGCGGGTTGATTAGGATTCAAGTTTTCTCCTATATAAATTTCATTCAACTTGTAAATCCATGAAAACCGTTTGGGTTTATAGTAACACATTTCATATGTTTTATTAATAGTTTTTGGAAATGCGACGATCAAATAATTTGTGTGGTGGATTAAGTTTTAGATTGACATGACGGATCTCTCGAAGATTTAGGATAATTACTATGGCATATCTCCTCTATATATATGGAATTGAAGGAAAATACGACGGAATGGAATATCCGTATGATCCAAGAAATGCTGCCATACCATCTGGAGGCGATTTTAGACCTAAAACTCAGCAAGATAAAGGGAGAAGATAAGCAAATCTGGTTGAAAACTACTTCAAGCATCTATTCTACAAAAACAGGGTACTACTCAGCGATTGAAGATAAATCAAATACAGTTGGTTTAAACCCTGGGATACTAAGATGGATACCTGATATCTGGGCTCTGAAAACGGCTCCAAAACTCCAACTTTTCATGTGGAAAGTTGTAAGGGGAGCCCTACCGGTGAGCGAGAGATTGGCCTGTAGACAAATCCTTATGGATCCAATCTGCATCCGGTGTGGAGAAGTAGAAACTATAGCTCACACCCTCCTCCACTTTCACTTCGCCAGACAAGTTTGGGAGAAAGCTCCGTTCCAGAACACTCTCACACCAGATCCGGAATGGGATCTCCCAACTGGATGGCCGACATTGAGAAGATTGACATGTCTTCCTCCAACTGGCATCACAACGGCGCCGCTGGATCCATGGATAGCTTGGACGACATGGACATCAAGAAATAACAAGATTTTTAGCGACATAGAGTAAACAGTTGAAGAAGTAATCCTCAAGGTAATCATAAGCGCAAAGGAATGGGAGAAAGCCCAAACACTGACCACCAAACCCCAAATCACAAGAGCCAAAGAGCCAAGAACGAGGGACTCTACCTGTATCACATGCAGATCAGATGCAGCCTGGAGGATGGATGGTAAAGTGGCTGGTTTGGGTTGGATCTTCTCATCGGAAACGAAGGGCCTGATCTCCCAAAATTCCCAAGTAATGACGCTAGTGAAATCATCGTTGATGGCGGAGAATTTAGCCATTCGAGCAGCTTTGGAAGACACTTTAAGACAAGGATTTACACGAATCCATCTGAAATCAGACTCGAGGCAAACGATCCAGGCAATTCGAAGGGAAGCGGATTTCTCAGAACTACACAGAGTGATCTCTGACATAGCTAGTCTCACATGTCGATTCGGTTTCTTCTCCTGTTCTCACATTAATCGGGATTGTAATACAGCTGCATATAATTTAGCCAACCATGCTTTAAATTTGTATGCTCAGGGCGCAAGCCCAAACTAGTTTATTCTAATGGAATCATTTTTAGTTTTGAAAATATATATATGGAATTGAATAGCTTGATGTGAGCCATAACCAGTTTGAAGAAACAAAAAATAAAATTGATTTTACTAATTTTTTTGTGATAGTATCAAATCCAAATATATGACCAGCTTTTTAATCAAATTTAAATAAGTTGGCGATATTATATTAATTTTATTCAGAGTTAGTTTTTGCTCATCGATCTAGAAACAAAAATTCAGAAATTTATTTGTTAGCAAAAACTGCGTGCTCCTGGAAGAAATTTTCCGTTCTTTGTTTTATACTAGCTAAACTTTCTAAGTTTCCTTATTGGTTTAATTACATAGAATCTCTCTCTCTCGTAACTTTCAGAGAGAGAAAGTTATGGGTTTCTTTTTTGTTTAATTCCGATCTATTTAGATGTTTCTTACGAGGGATCTAGATTTTTGTTTTGTTAATCTTTTCTCTTTCTCCTTTTGCAGTTTTCGTTGATTCTTTTGGAGATTTAAAACTTTTGTTTTCTCTATAAGTTAATTCTGAGAGCTTTTTTTGGATGGATCTCTCTTCTTATTCAATTTGATCCGCTAGTTTTCTCTTGTGAGAAGAGTAATCTTTGGTTTGAGGAGGAAAACCTTTTAAACCGAAACCCAAAAAATAACTACTCTCTCTCTAGCTCATAGAGAGAGAAAATTCTCTCTTCCTCTTTCGCTTTGTGCGACACTTTTCCGGCAAGTCTCTGGCACTTCGTTTTTTTTTTCTTTTTTTTTGCTATGTGTAGCGGCTTTCGGATCTTTGTTTGCTTAAGTTTTTAGATCTTGTTTTATCTATCTTCCTTGAGATTTTGGCTTTTCCGGTAAATCGGAATTCGCCTTATACCTTCTAATGTTATTTGTTTATCTATTTTCACTCTATGCTCTTTCTTTATTTTGGAGAGAAGTAAATCTTTACTTTCTAAAAGGGCCTTTGATATGTTATAAGTAAAGTTTTCTCTTGCGAAATTAAGAATCTTGTTGTTTATTAACTTTGTTGATTTGAATGAGCTCGTTTGCTGTCAAATTGAATGAAGTTTTTCGTTGATCGTTATCCGGTGATTAGATGAAGTTTCATTCAACATCAAAGGCAAAATTGGAAGAAGATAATGTAAAGCATGGTCATCAGAGATGGAGGATCGTGCCGGAAGAATCCCTCGACGGAGTTTCTATGGATTCATTGCCTGATTTCCTCCAGCGGCGCAAGTGTCACTCGATTGCATCAATCCAACTCTTGAAGAAGAACAAGCGTGCGCATGTGTTTAGGTTTAGCTTTTCATTATCTCAGAGCACCGGATCAATGGCTGAGATACCCCTCTTGGTTGAACTATGATCCGAGATGCCCCCGTTATAACTGACATTTTTTTTTTGGATTTATTTTTAATACCAAATTTTGTTTAATTTTTTTTAATCCTTTATTTATTTAATTTTTTTTTTATCCTATCGCCCCAAACCCACCCGAATCTATTATTCGCGGATCTTATCCGGATCTTTGTGTTAAAAACCGTGAAAATCACTCTCTTTCCCTTTGCATCGGATCAAAGTAAAATTAGGGAAAAAGATTTGAAAGAAGAAAAAACGGACGAAACCCAATTTGATCGGGACCACTTCGAGTTGCAAGAAAAACTAAGGAAAACTCTAAGAATAGAGCAATCAATCTCGCGGCAAATCGAAAAAGGTATGTGTCATTATCATGTTGGTTTTGTGTCTTGCATGAGATCGATTTTGATGAGTCAATTCATCTTCTCAGACATTGATCCGGAATCCCATTGCTCCCAGGATTTATGGCGCGTACAAAAAGGTCAAACTATGCTTTGAATGAAGTCGTTCCAACAGAGGTTCCAACGGCGGTTGAAAGACGTGAGACAAGGTCTCGGATTGTCTACGAAGACCCAGACTCTTCGGAGGACAACATAGCAGACGGAAACTACGGAGACGGAGACGATGGAGACAGCCGAACAGTCACGGACGACGAGTCCGAGGTATGTAGAACCGTCATCACTTAGGTTTGGATTTTGCAATGGTTGAAGCGGAATTGGGTTTTGGGTTTGATTAAATTACATCATTTATGGGTTTGTTATTGTTTTCGTGAAAGAATTTGTGATTTTTGTTTCGAATTTAGGCCGAATTCGTGTTTTGAGAAATATTCAGTTTTTTGGTAAACTTGGTAAAACTAAGTTCATTATGTAAGTTAGAAATTTCTGGTAAAAAAAGTAACACTGTGTACAACTATTTGTTGCAGGGAATCCAACCAATGCTTCCTATGGAGATGTACTTCCAGCCAAGGGAGTACGTGCAAAAAATCAAGATCTCGACAAGGTGTTATATCACGCCAGCAGTTGAGTTGCTTCTAAGTGGGTTAAAGTATCCGCTTAGAGAAGAGGAAAGGAGTTGGTTTTTGCATCACCCTCAATTCAAGCATTTTTTCCACATGCACAAAGACAGAAACCACAAAGTAATGGGGATGTGGTTGCTGCTTCTTCGAACGGCGGTTACAGAGAAGACAAAGGAAGCATGGTTCATTGTGAATGGCGTGCCCATTCGGTATGGTCTACGGGAACATGCTCTCATCTCGGGTTTAAGCTGTCGGAGCTATCCTCCTAACCATGAGGAATTGGGCAGCATGGTTTTCGTGGAGAAGTACTTTGGGGCGGGATCAAAAATAAGATATTCTGATGTGAAAGAACAACTCATGAAAATGCGATATTCTCCGGATCGATTGAAGATGGCTATCCTCTTCTTTTTATCAAGCGTCATTATCGGGCAATCTAAGGTAGGAGAAGATGGTACTTGTGTGGATCGATTCTTTCAAAGAGCAGTGAGTGATCTACACTTGTGTAAGACATTTCCCTGGGGGAGATTGTCTTTTGATAACAATATGCAAGAGATCCAGCATACTGTGGATCATTTCAAAGGGGTTGTTACCGGAACAAATTGGGCTTATCCAAGTTTCTGCATTCCTTTAGAGGTAAAAATGAGTTGTCCTTATTACTTTTATTTCATTTGATTTGAAGGTAAATGAAATTATTTGTTGCGTTTGTAGCTTCTTGCCTTTGAGGCAATTCCATCTCTAAGGAAAAAATTCCGAGAAGCTGTTCCATCTGCCAAGAAGGTTTGTCCGAGGATGTGCAAGACCAAGTTTAAGAAAAGTGCCATGAAAGGATTTTCTCTTGAGGAAATCAATGAAGCACTCGGTACAACTAAGGTCAGTATTACTTTATTTTTAACGTTTTAAAATTGCATATTAATTAGCTATTTATGATTGCAATTGTAATCCTTGTTTATATTCACAGGAGATTGATAGCATCTTGGTCCCTTACAACGAGGAAGAAGCTATGTTGGCCCGAATTACCGAAGAAGATGATGATGATGATGTTGATGATGTTGTTGTTGGGAGTTGGCTGAAGTGTATTCTCGAGGAAGATAAGCCGGTCTATTTTGAGCAGATGTATGCAGAAGATGTGGCTGCCCGGCTAGAGGAGCAACCTGTGAATGAAGCCAATGCCGCCACCAATGTTGTCACTGGATCAGAGGAGAATGCTTCTTTGACCGAATTTGTTGGGATAGTACAGAATCTTAAGAGTGAAATGGAGAAAGGGTTCAAGAAAGTGAACGAGAAAGTAGCTGGCTTAGACACAAGAATGGTAGCCGTGGGAGGTTATGTCAAGGAGCAGTTAGATGCTCGAAGGGAGTATGAGGATGTGGGTTATAGTGCTTTCAGTCCTCATATTGGGATTAACGATGATGGGTTGGAGAAAGAGCAGGTAATTAATACGATTTCATGTATGCATCTTGTTTTTTTAAAATAGTCAGACTTGGTAACACTACTATATTGGATTGCAGGGTTCGAAGGACAAGGAGAAGGACAAGGAGAAGGACGACAGGCTGGTTGAGGAAACCACCGCTTTGGACGGAGAGAAAGGAGGAGAAGAGGAACTTCATGGGGCTGGAGAGAAAGGAGGAGACGAGGTAATTATTTGGTTGTCTTAGAAGTGATACTAGGTAAAAGTTTATAATACTAAATAAAATTGTTTGTGTTTTGCAGGGGATTGAAGTCGACGAGGAGGAGGCACAGACTGAGAAGGACGGAGAAGAGAATGTTCCTGTGGTTGAGGAAACCACCGCTTTGGACGGAGAGAAAGGAGGAGAAGAGGAACTTCATGGGGCTAGAGAGAAAGGAGGAGACGAGGTAATTATTTGGTTCTCTTAAAAAGTGATACTAGGTAAAAGTTTATAATACTAAATAAAATTGTTTGTGTTTTGCAGGGGATTGAAGGTGACGAGCAGGAGAAGGAAGGGGAAGTTCATGGGGCTGAAGAGGTTGGAGAAGACATTTCTATGATGAAAGAGGTAATACTTTTGCTGTCTTAGACCATTAAACAAAAATGTGATACTAGGTATTACTAGGGTATACTAGATAAAACTGTTTGTGTTTTGCAGGGGGAGGAAGGAGAAGAAGATGTTCCTCAGATATGAGGTGTAGCACCGTGGTGGTTAGAGACGGCAAAAGGCAAAAAGATTTAAAGGGGAAACCGGATATGAAAAAATCGTATGGGAGGAGAAAGACACGGTCTCAGGTTCCTGGGATTGAGGAAGGAGGTGAACCGAGTAAGAGGACCAAAAAACTTCCCCAACATTTGATGCCCCCATTCACGGAAGAGAAAAGCAGGGGAAAGAGGCTTAGGAAGAACTAAATAATGGTAGTTTGACAAGTAAAAGGGCAAGAGGCCTAGGAAGAACTATGTTCTGTTGGTTGTATTGTGTTATGTTATGGATTTTAAACTATGTTATGTTGGGTTATGAATTTTATTTTACATTTAAAATTATGATAAGCTATGTTATGCATTTCATTTTGTATTTATATAACTAATTAAGGGTCATAAAACTACATAAGTTTAACATTAAATTAGAAAAACACAAACTAAGATTTATACAAACTCCAAAACAAACTCACTTAGCTCTATTACAAATGTCTATTACAAAGCATTAAAGCAGTCAAGCAGACATTCTCCTTCAGCTTTTCAACTTCTGAACTTCCTCCTTCAGCTTTTCAACTTCTTCCTTTAGCTTTTCAACTTCTTCCTTCAGCTTGTCAATCTGATCACCTTTGAATATATGCCCCATTAGGATGCTGGTCATTTGATTTTTAAGGATTTCAATGGCCTCAGATTGCTCCTTCCTTACTCTCTCAACTTCTTCTTCAATGGCATGTTCCCAGCTTTTGTGAATGTGATAGCCATCATCCTGCACATAAAGACACGAAATATTCAATAATGCCATTAAACTCGGAAAACAAAATAAATTGATCTCACCCTCACCGCATACACATTGCAGGTAAAATATCTTCTTCCTGGGTAAGATTCAGATGGTTGAATCTTCTCAACCTTCTCAATGATTCGTCCACCGCATGGACAAATTCTCGGAATG
Organism: Alliaria petiolata; assembly: GCA_020283515.1. Taxonomy (NCBI): domain Eukaryota; kingdom Viridiplantae; phylum Streptophyta; class Magnoliopsida; order Brassicales; family Brassicaceae; genus Alliaria; species Alliaria petiolata. Next base: position 50,640,935 of record JAHZTW010000003.1, on the reverse strand, counting down.
CCATAGTCTCCATCAGCTATGTGATAAAGTCTGTCTATGTTTGCTTTAGCCCTCTTCTCGGCAGCGTTGTTTGGATCATTAGGATCCATTGATCCTGTAACAAGAGAGCAAAAGCCAGTATTACTAGGTTCAGTATTACTACGTTCAATATTACTATATGTAAAACAGTAGACAAACCTAGACAAATCCCGAATTTCATTGCGAACCCTAGATGAATCTTGAATTATCCGAACTCTAGATGAATCCCGAATTACCCGAACCCTAGATGAATCCCGAATTACCCGAACCCTAGATGAATCCCGAATTACCCGGACCCTAGATGAATCCCGAATTACCCGAACCCTAGATGAAAGACGAATTACCCGAACCCTAGATGAAAGACGAATTATCCAAATCACGAGTAATGTGCTTCTTGAAAAATAAGAGAGAGTTACCTTGGAGCTTCAAACCCAGAAATCGGCAATGGGGAAGGAGGAAGAAAGAGACCTTGAGAGGAAGAAGAAGAGAGAGAGAGAGAGAAGGAAAATCGAAAATTGGGGTCAAAGGGAAAAGTGAAGGATAAGAGGATCTGCTGCGGCAACAGTTAGAGAGGGGGAAAACCGGAGGTAAACCAGTGGTAAACCGTCCAGAAAACATAATTTCCGCCAAATAGACACGTGCGCCGCCAAATGGACATGTGCGCCGTTTTTTGCTTACGTGGACGCCGTCAAAATTGCACTTAGTTATATGCAGTTTATTAGTTTTACCGATTTGCAAATAGTTGTACTTTTGGGTGTTTTCAACTTTATTTAGTTTTACTTTATAATAAAATTTATATTTCTAGTTTTACAGGTAATTGTAATCATTAAATTGCTAAATTAGAGGTTTGTGTACATTCAAATGTTTTGAAATGCATCGTATGTGTGTTTGCCTTCATATGGTGGTTAGTATTGAGGAAGTGTTCATAGAAGTATATAGTGTTTGTTGTGTGAATGTCATTATAACAAACAATTATGTAATCATTTTACGAAAACCAGTTGATACATGTTTTACATAACTTATTTGTTATTTTTCCTAACCAACATTTCTTTGTTTCACATTGAATGTTTGATTTTCTAATAATTTTTGAAAATATATTAAAAATCATACTCTTGAAATACAACCAGTTGCACCAGTTATGCCTAGTATTCCGAAGACACAATAAACAGAAACGAGTTACACATTTTCACCAGCTTCGCTATTTTCACTATCAAAATATGACCAAAGCCCCGATCTGCCTCTCCCTCTCCCTCTTCCTCTTCCTCTCCCTCTTCCTCGGTGTTCTCCAACTGATGGGAATCTGTTTTCTTGAGGTCTTCCTTCCTTTGCGACATAATCTGGTGGTATGACAACCAGCTGTTGTATATGGTCAGGAACAATCCAATCAGACTTGTGGGGTACTGGATAAATCGTCCTGCAATACGCTAAATTCCATACCTCCGTCCAATAATATTTTGAGCAAAACTGTTGTAGATGGAGGTCCGTGCCTCCACTTAAAAAGATGGCAGCAGCTATTGCATGGACGCAAGGGTATCTGTCTATATCAAAGCACTTGCAACTACAAGTTTTCCTTTTCATATCCACCAAATAGGACTTCCCATCTTTTCCAATGACATTGTATTCAAGGAAGAAGGCGTTCAACTCATACACCGTTAATTTCTTTGCTTCCGGCGATCTTTTATGAATTTCCTTATCCACGTAAGGCACAAGCCTTTGTGCCGCTTCTCCAGAAGTGTTCCTATGCTTATTAAACCATTCAGCCACTTTTTCAACAATCACGTCAATCATCGGTAAGAGAGCGTACTTCCTTGCTTTCCTAAGAACACCATTAATAGATTCTACAATATTGGAGGTGTCTATGTTGTACTTTTCTCCAGGAAAATAGCATCTTGCCCATTTCTCCACACGAACACTACCATCGAGATACTCAGCCGCAGCAGGATACTTGGTTCTAAAAGCATCATAAAGTGTCAGGAACTCACTCTCTGTATACGCATGAGCGCATTCTTTGAACTTCTTCACGCATGTATCTTTGTTGACGTAATAGACATTTGCTTTCACATTCTGTGACAAATGTTGTATACAATACCCATGCTCAGACAATGGGAACACCGCCTGCACCGACTTGATGAGGCTTGCGTTTCTATCAGAAAGAAACACCAATCCAGGATCATCTGGTACCACTGATTTCAACCTATTCAGAAACCACATCCAGCTAGCATCTTTCTCACCATCAACTACACCAAACGCAATTGGATAATGGTGATGATTAGGATCTTGGGCTGTAGCAACTATTAAAACACCACCATATCCAGTCTTAAGGTGGGTTCCATCCACAACAATGACTTTTCTCATGGCTTGGAATCCCTCAATGCTAGCTCCTAGCGCAAAGAATAGATACTTGAACTTTTTGTTTTCATCCAATTCCACATAAGTTCGTGTACCAGGATTCATCGCCTCTAGCATGTACATATAAGAATACACCAGCTGGTAACTCTCCGCTGGACTTCCCCTCACATCATTTGCAGCTTGTTTTTTCCCTCTCAAAGCAGTAGAGTATGATACTTTAACCCCAAGTCTTCCTTGAACCATACCGATCAGATGTTTTGGAGTTGGAGTGTCAAATTTACCCGGATAATCTTCATGCAAAACAGATGCAACCAATCCCGGTGTCCCTTTCCTTTTGTTTCTGACTGTAACTGAAGAAGCTCGAGAGCATGTATGCATCTTGTTGTAAGTTCTTACTGAGAAACAATCTGATTCCATCACCTTTGCAGCTCGTAAAGACCACTTGCAACCATCTTTTGCTTCACGACATTTAACCACATATCGATTTTTGTCAGACTTGATTGTATCAACCTCAAAACAATACTGGTGTGAAGCTTTATGAACTAAATCTTGCACTGTCTGCTTGCTTCTGAATTCTTGACCTAGAACAATTTCAATACCATCTTCCCAGCCATTATTTGCTGCTACTTCTTCTAGAGCATGTGCATCCTCAGTATCATCAAGTTCTTCCCTTGACACATTTCTCTGTTCTGCTTCATAGGCTTCTGATGGTTCACCTGCGTGAAGAGTAATCATACCAGCATTAGCATCCATACCACTTGGGAACACCTCATCATTATTCCCACTGTTTTCAATCTCACGATCCTCTCTTGAATGTTCCACAAAACCCTGATTTTGATCGACATCTTCCACGATCTCCACATGCAAAACACTTCTACATGTAGCGTTATTCACTTGCATTAGGTAGCCTAAAACATGCTCATCATTCCAGATATATGCTGGTCTATTAGAACCCACTAACAATGGAAAGTAACTGACTTTCAGCTGCGTATTAGCTTCGTCTATCTTTATCTCCCTGCATATTCTCGTGATTAACCCAGAATAAGTGACCTCCTCAACAGACACCATCATCACTAAAGTGTGAATTTCATCTTCTCCAGAGACCCATCTTATGTCTTCACCGTCCTTTGAATAGCATCCACCATAATCAAAACATATAACAGTGCAATGGCCTCTATTCATAGTCCCCTGAATAATAATAACAAATACCATTAGTATATGTCTCAATCATATTAGTTCTCTCAGTACTACAACCTAATTATACCAGTTGTTCTCGTAATACTAGTTCTATCAGTAATACCAGTTTTCTAACCAATGCTCAGTAATACCAGTTGCTCTCAGTAATACCCATTGTCTTAGTAATACCTTGTTGTCCAGTAATACCCAGTTCGTGTACCCAGAAAAATTTCTGTATAAATACGAATTTACAGTGATTTACTATGATTCAGCATGATTCGATGCGCATTTAACCATTATAACTGCTTCTGTTTACCGATGTAAGACTTATAGCAACTAATTTCAATAACCCAATGATAAAAAAAAAATACATAATATGAAGCCACCATTGAAGAGAAAGATGAACAATGTGTAAGACTATAAGATTTTACATAGATTCAAAAAACATATGTAAACATCCCGAAAGAGCATCTGATCCGCAGCAGAAACAAAAAACACTCACCTTTCGAAGTTCCCAAAGAGCTTGAAGATGGACAATGTTCGGTTTTGGGAAACATGAAGAACATCCCGAAACCGTGGAGAAGATGATGTGTGTGGGGCCGACCAGTGGTGGTTGAAAATTGGTTGAGAAAAATTAAATACAATTTAATTTGTATTTTTGGTTTTGTTGGATTGTTTTTTTTTATTTATGTTGAGATAATATTAAAATAAGAAGAGAAGGGAGGGTAAAAAAGAGAGAGTAAAATGAGAGGGGTAGTTAGATTAGAGGAGGGGTAGTCAGATTAAGTTTGAACAAATAAGGGCATTTCAGCTCTTTGTCCCAGAGCACCTCCATTGGTTAGATACTCAAAAGAGTATCTCATAAATTATTATATTCATATTTTTAGTGTAATTTAATTTTTGAATTAATTTTGAGATAAAAAAAAGTTTGAACCATTCATTTAGAGACAAGTGTCTTTTGGGTCTCTTGAGAGTTTCTCAAAGTCTCTCATTTGAAATACCCATCTCTCTCTCTCTCTTCCTTTTCTATTTTTTTTTTGTCGACAGCCTCAGCACCTAGAACGGTTCAGAAATCCAAACCGCTGGGGATGAGTTTAACCTTTTATATTATTTTATTATTTAAAAAAGTTAAGAGATTTTTTGAGATACCGGAGGTGCTCTTATCTTTTGTTTTGTGCTCGTTTATATTGTTTTTGGGCTCGTTTGGTCTAATAGAGTTGTTAGACTCCGATTATGTAATGTTGCTCTTAGTGAAATTTTTAATGAAAAATGTCAAAAAAAATAATAATAAACCCGAATCTCGCGGCAGAATCTCCTTCGTTCCTGAATTTAAGTGTTTTTTTGGGGTTGACGAGCTATTTCCCCCTCGGAACTATTATATAGCACCGTGTCTACACAAACTTTAGCTTTAGTTCAAATTGCACCTCAAAATAAAGTTTAAAACCCAATTCCACACCGTATGAAAGTTCGAAACCAAATTTCTCACAACTCGGTTACTTTTCTCGAACCAATTATAAACCAAAGTAAACCGTTTTCGTGGACACCGTGAGAAAAGCGGAAGCTTCGAGAACTGATTCTATTTTTCCGAAATCGAATCCAGCAGCAATTTTCTCGATATCGTCTTCAAGACCTTGGGAAGCGTGTTTGGGAATCTCTTTTGATGAGATTGTTTTTATTAGAAATATAAATCATATAAGTTTAGAAGCTTAGTAGTATTATTGATTATACATGTACAAGTATATATACGAGTATACAAGAGTAGATTAGGGATTAGCTAATGACATAAAGACCCTTAAGAGATATTTCCATATCCTTTACACACCCCCTCAAGATGGAGGCTGTTGAGTGACTCCAATCTTGGAACATGCCGAAAGAAAGCTCGCTCGTGGTAATGGTTTTGTTAACGCATCCGCTAGCTGATCTTTTGCAGAAACATGAGAAACACGAAGCGCTCCACCTTGAATCTGTCCTTGGATGAAGTGATAATCAATCGCTATGTGTTTCATCCTTGAATGAAAAACCGGGTTTGCACTGAGATATGTCGCACCAACATTGTCGCAGTAGATTACCGGAACTGTCGGAAGTGGAATGCGAAGATCAGTGAGCAAGTTGCAAATCCATCGGATTTCAGAGGCAGCATTAGCAATGGCTCTGTATTCGGCTTCAGTGGAAGATCTGGCGACACCATTCTGTTTCTTGGAGGACCACGAGATTGCTTGATTTCCTATGTAAACAACATATGCATTGGTGGAACAATAGTCATCTGAATTACCAGCCCAGTCAGCATCAGAGAACGCATGTAGAATTGTGGGATTGTTGGATTGAAGGAGAATACCATGTGTGGTGGTTCCTGCAAGATAACGTAGCACCCTTTTAGCTGCTTGCCAGTGTTCATCAGTGGGACTATGCATGAATTGAGAGAGACGATTCACAGCGAAGGAGATATCAGGACGAGTGAAAGCAAGATATTGGAGGCTCCCAACAACCATTCGATACTCAGATGCACTGTCCAGTGCCGTTCCAGAGAAGATGGATTACTTCGGAGAAGACTGCATAGGAGTAGCAACAGACTTGGCGCCTAGCATATTGGTTTTGTTGAGAAGATCATGAATGTACTTACGTTGCATAAGATGAAGCCCCTTACTTGTTCTGGTTACTTCAATGCCAAGAAAGTAATTGATATCACCTTGATCTTTAAGAGAGAACCGGGTGGCTAGCGTGGAGATCATATGAGAGACAGCGTCGATGTTGTTTCCAGTAACGATGATATCATCAACGTACACTAGGATGTAGATGAGAACGTAACCACGACTGTAGACGAACAGAGAAGCATCGACATAGCTGTTGTCAAAGCCTGATTGAAGAAGGAAGTTTTTGAGTTCCAACTACCATGCGCGTGGGGCCTGTTTGAGTCCATAAATTGCCTTGTGAAGACGACATACATGATCTGGGCGATCTTTATCGACAAATCCCGGAGGCTGTTCCATGTAAACTTCCTATGTGAGTGTGCCTTGAAGAAAAGCTTGATTAACATCGAGTTGTCTAATCGGCCAAGAATGACTTTCTGCATGACCTAGAACAATGCGGATTGTCGCAGCTTTAATGACAGGGCTAAACGTCTCTTTGTAGTCAAGTCCATACTGTTGGTGAAAGCCTTTAGCAACGAGACGTGCCTTGTATTTGTCAAGGTTTCCATCCGGGAGCAACTTTGTTTTGAATACCCATCGACATCCAACAATGTTCTGTCGAGAATTGCGAGGAACAAGTGACCATGTCCGTTTGTCAATCTGCCCATCTATTTCTTCTAACATAGCACCACGCCAGACTTTGTGTTTGAGGGCCTGCAAATAAGTTGTAGGTTCGGAAGTAATAACACGAGACAAAGCAGTGGTAAGGGTTAATTTTTTTTATTGGTTTTGAGATCTGATTTTTGGCTCTAGTTCTCATATTATGGTCGTTTTGTGGAGGTTGAATCAACACGGTAGGTTGTGCCGTCGATGATGGCTGCGTAGCCGTTATGGGTTGTGTCGCTGGACCTGTGAGTCTTTGGTTGGTGGAGGTGGTTTGATTTTGTGTTTGGGTATTTGATTGTTGGGCCTGAGCAGTGGGCTCATTATTTTGATTGGGTGGTTGGGTTGCTATTAATGTGTTATTTGGGTGTTGGGCTTGGCCAGTGGGCCTCTCTGTGGAATCAAGAGATTGAGAAGTTGAGGGTAACGAAGGTAATACCTGAGATGGTGCGACGATGGTCGGTGATGAATCAGGAGACGTTGCCGGTGTTTGATTGATGTTGTCGTGGTGAAGGATCGAGCTTGGGGGCGATGATGGCAAACCATGAGGAACTCTATGAATTGGGATCTCTGTGATTGACGGCAATTGATCTTCGGTGATGAGAGAATCAGATCCAGAGAGAAGTAAGGGGTCCCGTCGTGCAAAGGGGAAAACGGCTTCGTCGAATTCGACATGGCGTGAAGTGTAAACACGACCACTGGATACGTGAAGACACAAATAGGCACTCTGTGTGAGTGAGTAGCAGAGGAACACACATTGCTTGGAGCGATCCTCCAATTTGTGAGCTGTGTAGGGGCGCAGCCACGGGAAGCACAAACAACCAAAAATCCAAAGCTTGGCATAGTTGGGTGATACTCCAAACAGTTTTTGATATGGCGAGACATTAGATAGCACCGGCGTGGGGAGTCTGTTGATCAAATAGACAGCAGCAGCGAAGGCGAATGGCCAGTACGCCTTTGGAACAGATGCTGTGGAGAGTAGAGTCAAGCCAGTCTCCACAATATGCATATGCTTCCGTTCAGAGATACCATTGTGTTCTGGAGTATGCGGAGGAGACGTTAGATGTGAAATGCCATGCTCACGGAGGTAGCTTCGAAGTGCTACATATTCACCACCATTATCGCTGTATAAGGTATCTATTTTGATCTGAAAGTGGTTTTCAACAAGAGCTTTGAAAGCAATAAAGAATTCTTTGACTTGGGACTTTTGTTTAAGGGGATAAAACCATGTATATCGGGTGAAGTGATCAACAAAGATTAGGTAGTATTTGTTGTTGTCATTTGAGGTAATGGGAGATATCCACACATCAGAGAAGATGTATTGGAGAGGTCTGGTTGAACGAATAGATGTTTGATGAAAAGAAAGTTTGTGACTCTTATTGATTTGGTAATCTGAACACAAATTGGATTGATGAACAGATTGAGCAACATGAAGTGAATAAGCAGAAAGTATAGATTGCAGAATTGGCGTTGACGGGTGACCTAGGCGTGAGTGCCAGGAAGCTATGGTTGTCTTCGGACTTGATGAGGTGAACATCACATGAGCTTGATGGGCACGCATAGGCCATTCATAGAGTTCATCCCTGGTTTTGCCTTGAAGAAGTGGAGCCCCCTTGCTGAGATCCTTCACCTGAAAGTGGGCAGGAAAGAATTCAACAGAGACTTGATTAGTGTTGCAAAGACGATATACCGAGATCAAGTTTTTGTGAATGTCTGGTACATAAAGAACTTTATTGAGTGCAAGGGAGCGAGAAGGCAAGGATAAGGAGGTAGAACCCGTATGTGAAATTGTAAGAGGAGATCCATCACCAATAAGCACATCATCACCATCATTGTACGGCTGATGGAGAGAGAGGTTGGCGAGATCATTGGTGATATGGTGTGTTGCTCCACTGTCAAGGAGCCAGTTGTTTGCACCATATGAAGGTGCAATAGCAACATTGGCTCGCGGTTGCCATGGTGTGAACGGATTCACAGGAGCAGATGCAGCAAGTTGGAGTTGAGGGCAACGTCTTGCACTATGGCCATGAGCACTGCAAATCTGGCATTTACCGAGGTATGGGCGTTGTTGACGATGCTCTGGTCTGTTTTGTTGATTGTTTTGAGAGTTCTGCCCATTCTAGTGGTTACAGTTGTTGTTCTGTGGCTGATAGCGACTTGTGTTGTTGTTGTTGTTGTTGCGATTATAGGCAACATTAACAGAAGCAGGCAGTTGTGGTGATGGGGCAGCAATGAGCAGTTTGGCTTCATGATTCAGCAAACGTTCATGTAGCTCCGTTAGAGATGGTGGAGTATCACGTCCTTCCACCTGATCAACAACAGACTTGAAGTCTTCGGGAAGACCCTCGAGAATGATCTCGATTTGATCTTCATGGTCAAGCGCCTTTCCTAGGATGGCGAGTTGATCCATACACGTAGTCAAACCTTGGAAATACTCGTCAATGGAGCGAGTACCTTTGATCCAGGTTTTGAGTTGATTTTTCAGCTGTTTGATGTGGCCTCTGCTTGGTTTGGCATAGGTGGAGGCAAGCGTTTGCCAGATCTCAACGGATGTGGTTGCACGTGACACAAGCGGTTGGATCAGAGAGGTGATGGCACCAAGGAGTGCGCTGAAGATGAGCCTGTCTTGGCGTTTCCAGATCATGTAATCTGGATTGACAGAGATTTGATTGTTGACGGTGATTGTGGCGTCTGGAATGATGGAAGATCCATCAAGGAAGGTAGCGAGATCATACCCGTCAAGAAGAGCATGGATTTGGAGACTCCACATGAGATAGTTTGTGGAGTTGAGTTTGGTAACATTTGATGTGTTGATGTTGAAAAGGGTTTGAGCATGCGTGGTGATGGTTTCACCAACTGGTGCGGGAGAGGTGTTCCGGGTGGCCATACTGTCGGCGGCAAGATTTGAAAAGAGAGATATTGGGGAATTTTTAGGGTATCGTAGGCTCTGATACCATATAGGTTTAGAAGCTTAGTAGTATTATTGATTATACATGTACAAGTATATATACGAGTATACAAGAGTAGATTAGGGATTAGCTAATGACATAAAGACCCTTAAGAGATATTTGCATATCCTTTACAAATCAAACGAGAGAGTTTATGCGAGGAAGGGAGAGAGACAAAATTCAAGATGAATTCAGTTTTTTAAACATCACACAAGGAGATAAATAAAAGTCAAGTCTTTCCTTCCACTTTTTTCAACCAAATTTGCATTTTTTTTATTATTTCAGCAAAAAAAAAATCATCGGTTGCAGCATAGCTTCAATTGGATTTCTATTAAATATCTGTTTTTGGATCTTTCAGTTAGACCGTACCTACTAAACAACTAATTCGAATCCAGCCTTAACAAGAGGAGCTCCAATCATTAGTTGCAGCATAACTTTTTCTATGGTTTAGCAGGTGAAGAAGAAGAAGGAGAAGAAAAGAAAAAAAATGGCGTCGGGTGAAGAAGAAGAATACGGCGTCGGATTTGAATTTTTGGGTTGAGACTAATTAAAATTGAATTAATTTGGTTTATTTTTGGGTTTGCTTGGCCGAAACTTGGTTTAAGAGTTATTGGTAAACAGTAAACCGACATTAATCAATGTGGGTGTGTAATTCAATTTTGAAGATTTATTCTATGGAGAAATTGGTTTTGAACTTTCATATAGTGTGGAATTGAGTTTCGAACTTTATTTTGAGGTGCAATTGGAACGAAGGCCAAAGCTTGTGTAGATACAGTGATATATGATTGTTTCGAGGGGAAATAGCTCGTAAACCCGTTTTTTTTAGATCTTATAAGAAAATACTACAATCGTTCAAAAGCCCAATGGGCTATAAAAGAAGAAGCTGGCGACTTCTAAAAGCCCATAAACGGTTTATCAATAGACTACCAAAACCTGATCTAAAAGCTTTTTTTTAAAACCACTCTGCTATTTGTATCGTCTTCCCCGTAATTTAAAAATTGCTGATTTCCCCAAAAATACAGATCTCTGAAACCAAGAAAGATTCTGTTGGAACTTCAGATTCTTCTAATCGATTAGCTTCCTAAACTCGCAGATGGAGTCTCCTTCGTTCCTCGACTATCTCTTCTTCTTTCTCGTCCGTCCGCTTCTGGCAATCTCGTTCGTCGTCTGCTTCATCGCTCTTTGTACTCTCTCTCTCTCTTCTCAGACTTTCTGTATTTTACCTCATAATTTTGATCTCTAGAGCTCTCAGATGTCGTTATGATCATCTGGGTATTGCATAATTGCCTTTGAATTTTGACTTTTTGTTGACTTTTATTGTTTTACACGGAGCAGGGTGGTTTCTGGCATGGAAGCTGGTATTAAGCCATGTTCCTCTGGTACAAGAGATCTTTGGTTTGAAGAAGAAGACCTTTAAACCAAAACCAGAATCTCGCGGCAGAATCTCCAAATTCTACAAAAGTATCAGTTCTCGGAATCCTGTTCCTCAATGGTAATTGGCGTTTACTCTTTTGTATTTATTGAATCCTGAAGAGATGTGGATTTCTTTGATTTACTTTTGTCTTTCTCTCAGAATTTGTGAGCTCCGACGATTTTGGAAGCTTCCATGATCCTAAACAGAACGAGCAAGTTACATATCCAGGATGGTTCAAGTTAAAGCTTTAGACATGAAGAATTCTATTATGTTGTACTCTTTTATCAGTGTTTCAATGTCTTCACACTGATCCTAAATTGTTGTAAAGAATGCTTTGATTTATAAATCAGGTCAAACAAAAATTATGTTTTCCAAATCTTTTGCTAAGACAGAACATACTACATGAACCTGAAGCTTGGGATCAAATCCATGACTAACCAAGTCTAAAGCAGCTAAAGAACTTCTCGTTCAGACATGACCTGAGTTTCTTTTTCCCCTTTGATAGGTGAAAGGAAAAAATGACATAAACATAAGACGTTGATAATTTACCGAACATCGAGTCAAGGAGAAGGTGTAGTAGTCTCCTCAGGAGCTGAAGGAGTCTTCTTCTTGATGGGTCCTAGAGAGACTTTAACCTTTGCTGGTCTCAGAACACGATCTCCTAGAATAAATCCCCGGTTAAGCTCTTCGGTTATTATCCCTGCTTTAACTACATCAGATTCTTCTCGCCATATAGCCTCGTGCAACTACAACAATAAACGATATTGCTTAAGTCACTCAAAACCCGCTAAAACAACAAACCTCTTATCATCACTCAATGGCAGTATGGCACACAAGAATCATACAACCAAATTATGTTAATATATCTGAAGCTTTCTACTAGATATAGCAAAGACAATCATTGACTCTGTGACCCATTTCAACTTAGTATCTATGACTATGATAAGATCAAATTGAGAAAATCTCTTTTTACTGATCAAATCACAAGAACAAGATGAATGGGAAGTCTCAACTAAATCAATCCAGAGGATGTTTCTGGAGTTTCCATCAACCTCCACAACGACTCACGAGCTCTAATCAAACTATCTTCTCCATTTTACCAATTATAATCTCTACATATACTAGTATAAATAAAAATCCGCTGCTACTACGCTAATGCTATCTTAGGTTCCTTGGTGTTTATCAGACTACCTACTAAATAAGAGATGATTCTAACAGAATGTTTCATACAAGGATCATATACAATGGCACACAAGGATCATACAACCAAGTTACGTTAATGTAATTATAGCTTTCTACTACATAGAGCAAAGACAATCATTGACTCTCTTACCAATTTCAACTTAGTATCTATGACAGTATGACTATGATAAGATCAAATTGAAATCTTTTTTTATCGATCAAATCACTAGAACAAGATGAATCGAAAGTCCGAACTTGATCAATACAGAGGATGTTTCTGGAGTTTCCATCAACCTCCACAACGACTCACGAGCTCTAATCAAACTATCTTCTCTTCCTGAAACTATCTTCTTCATTATAACATTTACAATCGAGATTCATGAGCTTCTTCTAATACGGAAGACGAAGATCCCATCGGCTTCTACTACTCTAATGCCTTCTCAGCTTCCTTAGAGTTTACCAATTTCAACATACCAATGACTATGATAAGATCAAATTGCGAAAATCTCTTTTTATTAATCAAATCAAAAAGAACAAGATGAATGCAAAGTCTCAACTAGATCAATACAGAGGAAGTTTCTTAATTTTGCATTCAACCTTCACAACGACTCACGAGCTCTAATCAAACTATCTTCTTCATCATACAACTAGTGTAAGTGTTTGATCAGACTACCTCCTGCGCTATAGATATGAGCTTTCTAAGTGATGCAACAAAGAGCTGCAGAAACTGAACATTTTGAAGATCTTTTACTTACCAAAGGATCAAAGGGCTTGCCCACAGTTGCAATGGCTTTTACACGAAGGTGTCTCAACACCTCAACGAACTGTCTGTATATTCCCTGATAACTCGTATCGATCTTCTTCTCCATCTCCGTATCGGGTTTAATCTGTTGCCTCGCTCTCTCGAAACTATCAACGAGTGGTAAGAGACTCTTCATGATCTGCACTTTTGCGTTAGACTCTGTACTAAGCCGATCCTTGTCAAGCTTTTTCCTTGTATTATCGAAATCTGCCTGCAATCGGATCTTCGTCTCCTTCTCCGAAGCTATCTTCATCGATAATGATAATACCTTATTGTCGAATTTGTTCTTTTCCTTCTCGATTCCGCGAAAAATCGTTTCGATTTCCGATACGGTGATGTCATCTCCATTGAAGAGAGCTTGTTTATAAGCTCTGATTAGGGTTTTTGTATCTGTTGGGTGCTTCGAATTCGTTTCTTCTCTATTAGTCTTCAAATCAAAGAACATCCGAATTAGAAGAAGCTCATGAATCTCGATCTTATACTTCAATTAAAGGCGAATCTGAGGCTTGCAGGAGAAGAAGAGTATAGAACTTACAGATGAAGCTTGGTGAGCAGAGGGAGATGCTACGTAGCTTCTGCGACTGTTCATGGTTATTAGAGATGGAGACAAGAATGGGAATACTCGTTTGGGTTTCGAATTGAATGGAGATGAAGAAGGTCTGCCATTGAAATGGAGGTTTCGCAAGGGTAAGGTTCTAGATTTGCCGGTGAGAGTTGAGGATGAAGATGGAGAAGAAGAAGAGGAGAAGGAGAAGCAAGGAGCTATGGAAGGATCGATTGCGAGAGAAATCGCCGCCATTATCGGATTGGATACGCAGTGATGTTCATACAAATTCGTATTTAATCTTAAGACTAAACCAGTCTATGGCTTACTCATTTAGCCTTTCGGTTTCATATTTTCTTGGTTCAATTGGGTTTTTCATATGGACAACATTTAAAATTAGTTCTCTATGGTGGACACTAAAACTCACACTCATATACACTCATATATTTATAAAATAATTGAATAGATTGAAAAAATATGGATAAGAATCTTTATAAACCAAAAAAATATAAGACTTAAATAAAATAAATGGATTTGAATTTGATTGATAAAAACAAGTATTCAAATACAAGGTGAATGAGAATATGAGAGTTCCTAGTGAATACAAGTGTGAATTAGGTAAAAGATAGCCTCCTCTATGTGACTATGCTTATTATATAACCCTTCTCGATCTACAGCTGATGCACGTATATCGGAAGCCGTTGCACGTGTTCCAGGTATCTCAAGGGTTGCTGTTTAAATCGAGCTCCAGATCTTTCGGGATCTCGCTTAGCTTAGTTGATTTGGTTTTGAAGATAATCACTTCAGCGGGAGCTCGACGACCTGCTGAAGATATAAAGGTGGGTCATATTCCTAGTACATCGTCATAGATGGGTTTGAGGTAATTTCTTAGTAGACTTTTCGATGGGCCGGATTTAGTGTTAAATCCAGCTCCAACAGTTGCCCCCCAGCCCATTAAGTGAGGTGACGAGGTTGATGGGCGGAGAATAGACTTTGAGATTATTTAACCCCTTTTTTTTCTTGCTTTTGGTCGGCGATAGCTCGACGATTTTCCAGAGTTCAAAAAGATCTCGTGTTTGCAGCGGACCGTATCTAGGTTAAAAAAAATAAAAATTCGAATGTTATCGATTTTTTGGATAAGTGCTTGAATTGTTTGGGACTAAACTATTGAGATTTGTGGATACGTGCAATTGCATTAAATGGGATAACGCCGAATCTCGAAGCAAAAAGTAAATCTTTGAGATTTATCTTTGAACAACCGGTTGAGATTGGGGGAGCGAAAAATCTTTTCTCGATTAACGTGAGCAATGATGATAGCTGCATAAATACAACCTCCCACTTCTGCATAAATCGCACGGCGCTCCACTACTTCTCGAGGTAACTTCTCATATTCTTTTATTATTTTACTTTTATGTTTTTTCTCGGTATCTTTCGTCTCTCATCCGAAACAATGTCGAAATGGAGAAATTGTAGAATGGAATTTTGTTTATCGATCCGAAAATTTTATGCGTTTTCTTTTGATTATTCGTTTGGGGCCTAGCAATTCTAGCCTTAGGAAGTAGCGAATAACTTTCTTTCTTCCCGCTTTTGTTCTTCGATTCCATGATCGAATCGGGTGTCGCGGAGATCCAGGCTCCGGGTGTCGAGTCTTCGAAGCGGCGGGTTAAGCAGAAATTGAGTCCCCGCCCGAACACAAAATTCTCTCTCGAGGAAGCCGATAACCTCCGATCTCTTTACGGGGTCGAGATTGAGGTTCCTCGAGGGCTTGCGTATGCGGAGAACGTGAGGCCTGGTTACGGCTGTGCTTTTTGGCAATATTTTGAGTCGTGAGGTCTTACTTTTCCGCTTCCGCTGTTCTTACTGGAGATCGCGGCGGAGATGAAGATGGCGCTGCCGCATATGCATCTGAATCTGGCCAGGACTCTTATCAGACTGCACGTTCTATCTAGGGAACTTGCGCTTTCGTTTGGTCCAAACAAATTTCACTAGCTATGCATGGTGAAGAAGAATGCTCGTAGCGACGGCTCATTTTATGTTGCTCCTCGTTCCAATAGAAGGATTATTGAGGGCTTTCCGACGAGGGATGATGGATGGCAGGAGAAGATTTTCTTCTTCAAGCTTAATCAGGCGTCGATTGGTGACTTCGATTTCAGCCGACTCCCGACGAAGTGGGCTGACGCAGTTGGTTAGACAGATTTTATTTGGGGTTGCGTGTTTTACATGTGATTATTAACGCTTTCTTTTGTTGAGCATCTAACATGCAATTCTTTTAATTCTGCCGAATCGCCTGGCAGAATTCAGTTTAGCGAAGCGTTAATAGCACGGACCAATCGTCTTCGCGAAGGTCTGATACAAGATCTTGGACGTCATCAACCATGGAGCAGAGTATGATCGAGGCTAGCACTGGAGTTCATCAAACAGAAGCAATGCTAGAACATGTTGCCGAAGTTGCAGAAGTTGACGAGCTTGCATATGAACGTGAAGCTAAGGCTTACAAATGGGTTGTGACCATTTTTACTCTTTTTCCTTATCCTTGGTTTTATTCCAATGAGTTTTCCAAGAAAGGTTTGTAACGAGGCAAATTGGTTCACATGTTTAAACCCATCCAGAGCTCCAATGGACCCGATGGAGACCTGCGATCATTCATCGAGTCATTCCGGCCAAACCAAGATGATCCAAGCAACAAATCCAATTGTTTTGGAAACTCAACTCATCAGAGAATTATGCCGGAGTGGAATCAGCTCAAGCCGAGCTCATATGACGAAGTTAATATTTTTACAAGTTGGGTGAACATGAATTTTCCCGATTTGGACATAAGTGCGCTATTTGGAGGATTCGAACCGAACCAGAAGGAATTAAGCTACAAACCGACTTTGCGTGGAATCTTGACTCAACCAGGGAGATTGTCGAATTGGAATCATACCAAACCCGGTTCTGACGTGAAAGTTATGCATGTTGTAAGACAGAGGATCCTCGACTTGCCTTATATGGAACCTTCCGGGTTTAGGAGGCTTCAAACGTATCTTTGGCGTCCAGGAGCTAATGAAAACCATGTAGGAGCTGTAAGAGACGTCCATAGCTGCACCATCACACAGAGGATCAGGCGGATCCTTCCCCACTTTCAGTTTCCCTCTTGCCCAAGCTACTGCGATTTAGGAAACTTATATGACGACCAGAATATTCCAGAGAATCTCACATATCCCCTCAAACCGTCCAGATACAAGGAGACCTCTCTTTCCACATTATTTTGTCTGATTTGGTCATTATTGTCCAATTGGCTAGTTTCCTTAAGTTTTTGATTTCTTTTCTTTCTTTAGAGTTTAAGAACGTGTATTGAGCCTCTATATAAGCTCATTAGTTTTTTTATTTGTAAATCACCTTTCAATCAAAAATTAAATCAAAGTATTTCGTTTTCTTTCAAAGTGTGTTCCTTTGAAGAATTGTCCTTGTTCTTTAGAATAGAGTGTGCAATTCACTTCTGTTCTCTAGAAGCCACGAATTAAGATTGTTTGTGAGATTCAGGCAACCTTATTCGTCGATTGAGAGAGTCAATCAACCCATCGATTGAGAGAGTCAATCAAGTTCCACAACCATATCGACTTCATTCACCTTCCGCGCCTCAGCTTATGATCAGTTCTTGATCATCATTTGGTAGAAGATTGTGGAGTGATTCCCAATCTTGTGTCATCTGTTATCATAGCTTCAAAAACTCCTATCCATCAGGTTGTATCTTTTCAACATCTATCTTTTTATTTTATGCTTTGTTATTTCATTTATCTTAAAATAAAAAGTCATAAAAATTATATTTCTGTTTTTGCTTCTATTCTATTGTTTCATTGCATTCTAAAAAAAGAAAATTCATAAAAATTCGTTTTGCTTTGTTTAAATTCTGTTTTGTTTTGTTCTTCATAAACCCCCCCCCCCCCCCCAAAAAACATAAAAAGTTTTATTCATATTTTGTGTTTATTCTTGCTGCATTTGGTGCTTGATTTTATTTCAAAAAAAAAGGATTAATTGCTTGTTTTGAAATTTGCCATTAGCGTCCATTACCGTAGTTGCCATAAGTCATTCATCATTTGCATTATTCTTATTTCCATTTCCATAACTCACCCACTCGTTATTATCATTTCCTTGCATAGTTTGAATAGTCAATTACATTCCATACAGAAAAGTTATTTGCGGTCATTCGTCATTTTGAATTGCATTATTTCTCTCATAAGGCATATTTGGTCCATTTTAATTTGCATTGACTAGTGACGTGCATATTTGAATTCCATTTGCATTTTGAACTTTGTTTAAATTGCAAGATCGTGATTAAGGAGGAGATTGCTTGTCAGATTTATTAATTTTCGAAACTCTTGAATAATTTTGAATTGATATACCTTCTTGTGTTCTTGCAAGGTACAACCAACCAGCAACAATAATGGAATCATCTGAAGAAGAAGAACCATGAACAGAAGAAGAGTATTCAAGTTCTGAGTATGAAGAAGAAACCTATGAAGAGGAGAAGGATCCAGAACCATCAGATTGCTATAGAAGTTGTTCTAATACACTGTGGGGTGAAGAAGATTCAGAGGAGGACTCATATGAAGAATACAATCCTCCCAAGAGAGCAGAGAAGCCAATCAGCTATGGAGTTGTTTCATATCTAGTACCAACTCAGCCACGACCAGCCTGCCCTAAGAAGCAAAGCTACAACAGAAGAGTTCCCAATACCAAGTCATTAACCTTCTCAGGTTACAACAAGAACACTGCAGATTATCTCCAATGGGAAACAAACATGAAGCAGTGGCTGCGATCAAATAACATCCCCAAAGAAGATAAGCTATCATATGCCGTTGAAGCACTTACTGGAGATGCTTACAAATGGTGGTTAAGGGAATGTACTCATGGCTTCTACACACAGACCAGTACTAGATTGGGGAGAACTTAAAGCAAGGATGTATAGAGAGTTTGCAAAGAAGTACCAGACACGCAGAGGCACCACTACAACAACAAGAAACGCTAAGTTCACACCAGAACCGAAGCCTACTCATAAGCATAAGAATGCTTATTATTATGAGCCCAAGAACGTGTCTACAAAGGCTTCACCAAGTCAAACAAAGGCAAAGAAGGTAGTTCCAGCAAAAGAAGTTCAGCAGAACCCCATCACCACATTTGAATGGTGGGAGCGATTCAAGAAAGACTACAACATAGGGGATAAGAAAGTAGAGCAGAAGCAGAACTCCAAAGATGAACCTATGGGAAGAGAAGCTGCAGCCACGCCTGAGACTATAACAAAGTCACCAGAGACGCCAACTCAAGGTAAGTCTTCTGATTTTGTGAATTCTAAAGAACCCACATGTTATAGATGTCATAAGAGAGGACACTTTGCTGCAAACTGTCCCATTAAGAAAATTTTGAAAGAAACTTCACTAGGAGAGAAAACAGAAAAATCTATAGATAGTGAAAGTTTGTCTCATTATGATATTTTTATTCCTAGTTCTAGACTCATGCACTTGGCTTTGCCAAAGAGTTTTGATCCAGGAATAAGGCATGAAGAAAGGGAAACAAGCAGAGATGGAAAACTACAAGGAGAACTCATTCTACAATTGGTTTGTCCAATGGAGAATGAGAAAGAAGAGGATGAGCTAACTACTGTGGATTCACATCAGTTAGTAGCTCAATGTCCTGCACGAAATAGTAAGGGTCCTGCACGAAATAGTAAGGGTCCTGCAGAAACCTTAGTCATCTCTAGACTAAAAGAAAACAGAAGCCGTGGAGTTCAAGAACACAAGGAGCCACTGATGCTACAACTATCTAACACCATCACAGTGAGTTTAAATATTTCAAAGCCTATTTCTATAATTTCAAACTCAGATATGATGCACTTGTTCTTGAGAGTTGTTTCAGGTACATAACAAACCAAGAAGAATCGAACAAGAGAAATTTTGGTGAAGAGAAAACACAGCTTCAAAGAAAAGCCCCTAAACCATACATTGCATCACTTTACCGATTTGACTAGCAAAAACACCAAGAGTGTACCTCAGGTAAGTCACTCTTTCACTAATTTTGTTTTACTAGATTCTGAAGAAGTATTAGTGAACTTACTGGAATTAAAAGAAAGTGAGAACTATACAGCTACATCTCTTTACTTGAAAACGAAAATAGTTAAGGAATCTGATACAACTAGGACAGAAGGTTTAACAAGTTTAAATTTTCATAAAGAACCCATAATACACTTGTTTCTTGTCCAAATTGCTGAGATTATTACAGGTATTAAGGAGATAAACCCAAAGGAAGTTCCACCAGAGAAGAGAATGATGTTTAAACAAGCTTAGAGCAAAGAGACATCACCACCCAAAACCGAGGTTATAAAATGGAAAAAGGCTACCAAGCAGAGGAGCCACGTACCAGAACAGAGAAGAGGAGTAATTCTATCTTACTTGCTCAAAGAAAAACCCCCAGATGCTCAACAACAACCCCAACTGAGCACCAACCGAAACTGTCTCCAAGGTAAGTCTCTAAACTCTCATAAAATTCATGAAACTAACTTGAGTTATCTATGTGCAGATAAGCAAGTTTAGAGGACAAAACTTTTTGAAGAAGGAGAGTATGATACAAGATCATGGACGTCATCAACCATGGAGCAGAGTATGATCGAGGCCAGCACTGAAGTTCATCAAACAGAAGCAATGCTAGAACATGTTGCCGAAGTTGCACAAGTTGTTGAGCTTGCATATGAACGTGAAGCTAAGGCTTACAAATGGGTTGTGACCATTTGTACTCTTTTTCTTTATTCTTGGTTTTATCCCAATGGGTTTTTCAGGAAAGGTTTTAACGAGGCAAATTGGTTCACTTGTTTTAATCCCATCCAGAGCTCCAATGGACCCGATGGAGACCTGCGATCGTTTATCGAGTCACTCCAGCCAAACCAAGATGATCCAAACAAATCCAATTGTTTTGGAAACTCAACTCATCAGAGAATCATGCCGAAGTGGAATAAGCTCAAGCCGAGCTCATATGACGAAGTTATAATTTTACAAGTTGGGTGAACCGGAGTTTTCACGATTTGGACATAGGCGCGCTATTTGGAGGATTCCGACCGAACCAGAAGGAATTAAGGTACAAACCGACTTGGAATGAAATCTTGACTCAACCAGGGAGATTTTCCAATTGGAATCATACCAAACCCGGTTCTGACGTGAAAGTTATGCAAGTTGTAAGACAGAGGATCCTCGGCTTGCCTTATATGGAACCTTCCGGGTTTAGGAGGCTTCAAACGTATCTTTGGCGTCCAGGAGCTAATGACAACCATATAGGAGCTGTAAGAGACGTACTTAGCTGCACCTTCACACAGAGGATCAGGCGGATCCTTCCCCACTTTCAGTTTCCTTACTTGAACTCAAGAGCATTCAACACATTTGGAGCTTTATCTCTTCATAGACCCTCTTGCCCTAGCTACTGCGATTTAGGAAACTTATATGATGACAATAATATCCCAGAGAATCTCACCTATCCCCTCAAACCGTCCAGATACGAGGAGACCTCTCTTTCCACATTATTTTGTCCGATTTGCTCATTATTGTCCCATTGGCTAGTTTCCTTAAGTTTTTGACTTCTTTTCTTTCTTTAGAGTTTAAGAACGTGTATTGAGCCTCTATATAAGCTCATTAGTTGTTTCATTTGTAAATCACTGTTCAATCAAAAATTAAATCAAAGTATTTTGTTTTCTTTCAAAGTGTGTTCCTTTGGAGAATTGTCCTTGTTCTTTAGAATAGAGTGTGCGATTCACTTCTGTTCTCTAGAAGCCACGAATTGAGATTGTTTGTGAGATTCAGGCAACCCCTATTCGTCGATTGAGAGAGCCAATCAACCCATCGATTGAGAAAGCCAATCAACCCACCGATTGAGAGAGTCAGTCAAGTTCCACCACCATATCGACTTCATTCACCTTCCGCACCTCAGCCTATGATCAGTTCTTGATCATCATTTGGTAGAAGATTGTGGAGTGATTCCCAATCTTGTGTCAAGGTCAGACTCAGTGGGACTCGTTTTCGAGAGAGAGAATCTTGCGGGACTACCAAATCCAAGCTCCTCTTTGGGATCCGTCTCCTGACCCTCCTTGTTCATGTATGTTTTCTTTTTACGCGGTTTCTAGTGATTGTCGAGCTCAAGAGAATTTTCTTAGAGCATCTCCAACCCATAATTGCATTTTTCATTCAAAAATGCAATAATTGGAAAATGCAATTGGATTTCTCTCCAACCTATAATTGCATTTTTCATTTCAAAAGGAATATTTTAAGTATATTCTTCTTTTCTATTTTATTATTAATTGCTAATTGTACATATTTTTTAAGAAATTACATATTGACCAATTTATTTAATTTCTTTCAAAATTTTCATAAATTATGATATTTTTAAAATTTAATTATTCTAATATAAATAAAAACACAGTGCACTACATAGAAATGATAAAACAAAGTAGATTTTTAATTTATGTTATTTTTAATTTCAGTATTATGTTATTATATTTTCTATTAAATAATGTTATTTGCATTTTTATTTTAGATATTAAAGTGGTTTAATATTTATAATCATAAAAAAAGAAATTATTATCAAAATAATTATTTATAACTCTAAAAGTTAATGTATCTAAAATTTGAAAGACTACTTTATAAATAAAAAAGTTCAATTGCATTTTGCAATTGAAAATGAGATGGTTCCATATGTGAAACCAAAAATGGCATTATGTCATTTTGCAATTGAAAATGAGATTGGGTTGTAGCAAATTTTATTGCAAAATAGCATTTGACACCAAATTTGCAATGAGGTTGGAGATGCTCTTATTTAAACGTGTAACGTTTTTATTTTGGCAGGGAAACCTGAACTCAGGGAAAGTAGCTCGTCCGTTGGTCCCGATTAGATACGAAGGATGTCTTGGAGAACATCGCAACGTCAGCTCAAGAAAGCTGCGGGAAAGGTGAAGGCTGACGATCGTGAGACTTTGCGGTCTGGTGATGTGGCGAGTGCTGTTCATGAGATGATGCATGATCCTGAAGGGGGATTGGTGTCTGTTGGAAACCATCGAGACAACGACTTCCCACTTCGGGATGATCAGCCGGCTATGCGTTCAGTAACTATCACCAGCTCGAAGTCGCACAGTTCGGACAACAATTGTGGGACGTGACCACAACACAAGAGTGCACGGCTCGATAGGCTGAGAGGTGACGCTTCGAGGTCGTGGGGTGGCGGCCATGCTGGCTCTGAAGGGAGTAGGCCTTTCCACTAGACTTATGAGCATTCCCGGGATTCTCCGATTATGGATGATCCAAAGTGTCTTGCCCATCTGCTGAGACATTGCCAGCCTACGGGCTGCGCGCTACCTGCTCTTGATGACATGGTGATATGGGTCAAATTTACCCTAGAACTACTCTCTCAAATTAAGAGATCAGTTGTAGTACTTAGGGATCGGATCCACAGAGAAGGGATAGTCACACAGCAGTTTTCTAAATTCGAATTAAGCTAAGTGAGAATATGAAACTAAAAGACAGAAAGTAATTGAAAACGGTGTAAGTTCAGGAGATGGAACGCTAGGTTCAGGGAAATTCTCAGGTGATCTAAATTCTAGGTCTAGGCGAATGTTAGGAAATATGAAGCTCTGTTCTTAAACTTGAAACACTAATGTAAAATCAATCAACTCTCGCTGCGAAGATTATCTATGCCTAAATTCCAGAAAATCAAATCTCTTTGCAAATTCAAACAATTCAGACAAGCATTAATATCAGGTTCAATTGTTCACAAAATCCCTAAACCAAATCTCTTTGCGAAAAGGTATTTTGCTCATCTAACATTAGTTCAAGCAATCAATAATACTCTCGCATCTATTAATTAACCTAATATCAGATTTTAGGTCGCGAAGGTAAAATCAGAATTAAACACAAATCCAGATGAAGAACTCAAATGATTTTATCCTAACAATATAATTTGACCTAACAATTCATTGATCACCTTTGAAAAACCCTAAACCTAACTAGCAAACTACTCAGACATGGTGAATGAAGCAAACATCATGAATAAAGAAGAATGCACAAAAGAAATCAATAGATAAATAAGGGAGTTCCAAATTTGCTCTGAAGGAGACAAATTCTTCTCTCCAAAAACCTAAACTTCTATGATTCTTAAAGTATGAGATAATATATCCCTAAACAATGGCTGAAAAACTATATTTATAGGTCTAGGTACGAGTCTTCAATTCCCAAAAGGATTAGGAAAAGTCTTGGAGATTTCCTTTTCTTCAAAATATGGAAACTTCTTGATTCTGGAAATTGGAAAACCTGGTGTCGATCGACACTACATGGTGTCGATCGACACCTTGCGTGTAATTCCAGTCTTGACTTCATCACTTCGTGACTTCATTCTATTAAGCTCCAAAATGCATCCAAATCTCCAATTTATCTTCAATTGTACCTGAACCTGCAAAGACTCTATATAGACTCGAAAATAGCCAAAAGACTCTATAAAAACACTTATATCATGGTCTAAAAATGGGTAAAAACCATGATATATCACATGGAGGGGCGCGAGTTGTATGTCAAGGCGGCCTTAGCGAATGCAAAAGTAATCCGGTTGATAATTCCATCGATTTTTATCGTGTTATGGTATTGATTGTACTGTTTTTTGTTTGTTTGCTCTCAGAACATGAAGGCCACCAACATGTTGTCCGCGTACTTCGAGCGTCGTGTGAGAGATGTTCCACGGTCGGAGAGATCGATCAGATGTAGAGCCAAGTTAGCGAGATGAAGGCGTCTTTAAAATCTGCTGAAGCTCGCGAAGAGATCTGGAAGAAGGAGCACGCTTCCACCAATGGTTGCAAGCATCAAGTCGAGCTTCTGGAAGCTCGAGTTCGGGTTGCTAACTCCGAACGTCAAGCCGTAATCGATCGAGCTGCACTTCTAAATGCTCCAAACATCGATCTTCAAGCTTCAAGAGATGATGCGATTCTGCGCTCCATTCGGGCTAGTAGGCGTGAAGTTGCTGGCAGGTACAACTCATTTTTGAAGGCTTTGAAGGAAAAATGATGTGGAACTTCTGAGGTGGATTGTTAGATTTCGTTTCAGGAGGCTGTTGTCAATATTGACTTGATCACGGAGTTGAAATCTAGGGAGACGACTAATGAGGTGGAACTTCCGAGGTGGACGGCGAAGGCTAACGAGTACGAGAATCGTCTCGAAACCCTTGCAGTGTCGGACTTTTCTCTCACGAGGCTTGATCTCCCTCAAGTTTCAGAGGATTCGGTTAGGATGGAAGTTCATCCGGTGACTTAGGTTTCGACCGGTGTGAATCAGTTTGGGAGCAACGGTGATAAGGACCTCAGCGTTTTGGCGACGGGTGAAGCTCGTGGTAACGTGGGTACGTTTGTGAGGAGCTTTAACCCGAGGTAGCCAGTGCTGAGAAGGAGGATGGAAAGGGAGAAGAAGGAGCTATTCCCGATCGGTAGTTGTCCTATCCGCTTGTCTTCCCTTGCTGATGTTTACTCTTTTAATCCTTTTATGTTTTATGTTTGGATTTGGTTTCTCTTTTTGGGCGTTTAGGCACTGCAGACTTTTTGGGACATGTTGCCTGGGAAGTCTTTTAAATCCTTTGTGCTTTTAGTTTATATCGATCTAAGTTTTCTTAGGAGTTCGACTATGTTGTTTCTAGATTTTTATTGCGCGAGCCGTAGTTCGGTGAATTTGCTTATCGGATTGATTCAGACTTTTTCTAGGCTTTGGTCCGGTCTTGGTTGAACTCGGACCACGGTACTTCGAGAACTCGTGAAAGTTTATTTTTCGGTTTGGGTTGTTCTTGACGTAGCTCGCCAATGTTGCTTTTCCAGTTTTGGCGGTTTTTTTTGTTACCATACTGATATATCATGGTTTTTACCCAATTTTGGACCATGATATAAGTGTTTTTATAGAGTCTTTTGTTACTTTTAGAGTCCTATTAAAGTCTTCACAGGATGGAGAGAATTTGTAGCTTAATAGGAGTTTTTGGAACTTTTTGGAGTGTTCTGTAGAAGCAGCCAAAGTGATGAAGTCGGAGCTGAATTACACGAAAGGTGTCGATCGACACCATCACCATGTGTCGATCGACACCAATGAAGACCGCCAAAGCTTACGGATTTCCATCACAAAAAGGAAATTGTCCCAAGTTTGAAGAAATTACAAGACTGCCCATGACGAAAATCTTCCTCTATAAATAGTTTTCAGGCATTGTTTAGCCATTCACCTTATCATTATTTTCTGTTTTTAAGACTTAGAGAGAGATTGATCCTGAGCTTTTAGGGAGACAATTCTAACTCATCTAAGTCAGATTTCGAACCCCTGTATCATTCTTTATTCTTATTTTATGCAATTTATTTCAGTCATGATTTGTGTTTTCATCTCTATGTCTGAGTAGTTTGCTTGTTAGGTTAGGGTGATTTAGGGTTGATGATGAGTTTGTAGAATCATTAAACTTTTAGGGAAATCAATTGGATCTTCACCTTGATTTATGATTAACTTGATTTCTGAAATTGATCACTTAGAAATCAAACCTTAGGTTATTTAGTAGATGTGAGAGCATTATTAGTAACTTGAACTAATCATAGGTGAGCAAAATATCAATTCGCAAAGAGATTTGGTTTAGGTATTTTGTGAACAATCAAACCTGTTTTTAATGCTTGCCTTAGTTGTTTGAATTTGCAAAGAGATTTGAAATCTGGAATTTAGGCATATATAACTTCTGCAATGAGAGTTGATTGGTTTTAACTTAGAGTTTCGAGTTCTAGACGGTTCTTAATAAATCCCTAATAAGAATAATTTATGCATTCTCGGATTCAACCTGATAATTATCCTAGCCTAGCGCCTTAGTCTCCTGAACTTTAATCCACATTAATCTCGTTTACTTTTTCGTTTAGATTGCTTAGTTTACTTTATTTCGAATTTTATCTTGCATAATATGAATTTAGAAACCTTAGTGTAGCATCTACTTCCCTTGGGATTCGATAACCCCTTATACTTCAATTGCATTGCTGTGCACTTGCAGTGTTGTTTTATTTGGGTAAAACCTGAGCTCTATCAAGTTTTTGGCGCCGTTGCCGGGGAAGTAATAGCTGCCTACAGAATCTAGTACTAGGATTTTGACTAGGTTTTGTTTTTATTTTGGTTACTAATTTAGTTTCTTATCTTTGGTTTCAGGTGCATGCCTAGTACCAGAAGCAACAAGGAAAAGGAACTAGTCGCACTGAACCAGGAGCTCGGTCGTTTGGAACGTACGAACCAAAAATTTGCACGAGTGTCGATCGACACCAACACTAGCATCGATCGACACCTTGCGCAGACAACAATGGCTGAGCATGTGGTTTTGATATGTGACGCAGAAGGCAACCTGTTCGACGGAGAAGGCAACAGAAGGAACGCCAGAGGACAGAGACTTGATGATAATGGAGCTGTTATCGTTGAGCAAGCAATACAAGCTGCAGAAGCTGGACGTGGAAGAACGCTTGGCGAGCACAACCGACCAGACCAGTTCTATGCTAATAGAGGTGCGATCCGTCCTCTTGCATTTAAGAGGAATGACTTCGAGCTGAAGCCTGCTTACTTCACACTGGTGGCTCAGCATCCCTTCCATGGTCTTCCTTAAGAGCATCCCATGGACCATATTGAGAGATTCGAGGACTCGGCATTCAACATTAAGGCTAATGGAGTGTCCAATGATTATCTCTTCTGCAAGCTTTTCCCTTACTCGCTTGCTGGAGATGCATCATATTGGCTGAAGCAGCTGGATCCAGGATCCTTGTCTACTTGGGAAGAAACAAAGAATGCATTCTTATGCAACTTCTTTGACGATGCGAGATCCGAAGAACTGAGGACAAAGATCACACCTTTTTCTCAAGGACCCACTGAAGCATTCAAAGCTTCTTGGGTGAGGTTCAGATCGTAGCAAAGGGATTGCCCACATCACGGTTTCAGCGAACCGCAGCTTCTTGGTATATTTTACCGAGGGATCGATTGGAGGTACCAGATGGCTTTAGACGCAGCAAGCAATGGCAACTTCAACACCAGATACCCAGATGATGCGATGGTGCTTATAGAGAATTTGGCCTCCTGTAACAACACCAAGAAGACAGACTTTGAAAGGAGAGAACATGCTGGTGCAAATGGAGGAAGCCAAATTGCTGAGGTTAACAGGAAGCTGGATCTCTTGGTGGGGAAGAAGCAAGTCCACTTTGCTAATGAAGTGGAGACATTTGAACGTAGTGAAGAATGTGAGGAAGAGGACGTCAACTACATCAACGGAGGTGGCTTTCAAAGCCAAAGGTTTGGGAACCAGCAAGTGAACATGAGTTACAATGGGAATTATCAGAAGAGCTCCTTCACAGGAAATCAAAACTCTTATGGTTATACTCAAAAGCTTCCATTCCAGAACAGCAACAACAATTATACAAGGAGCTATGGAAATTCTTCTTACTAAAAGCCCCCTGCACAAGACAAGATGGAGTCTATGCTGGAGCAAATTTTGGAAGGACATCAGAAGATGACAGTGGATTTCAATGGGAAGATTGATTCACTGTACCAAGACCTGAATGGAAAGATTGAGAGCTTGAACTCTCATATGAAGAAGCTGGATGTTCAAGTTGCTACAACTGCAGGAGCTGTTAACAGGCAAGAAAGATTTCTTCCAGGAAGACTGATACCAATCCCAAACGCCATGTGAACGCCATCACATTGAGGAGTGGAAAGAACCTGATAAGTAGATATTTCTATGGGTTCTACTCAGTCAATGACCCACTACTTATAACCGAATGTAGTATAGGTTATGGATCTTATCAATCCGATGGGAGATTTCAAGGTATTGCATTTATGGAATTCTTTTACAAGCTAAGAGAGATTAAAAGGAAAAGGGTGAAATGGTGAGAATCTATCACTTGAGATTATAAAAGAACAGGAAAACAGATATTGAAACTAAGTATTGCTAAGGAACTGAAGAAATGATAGCTAAAGATACGAACTTGCAAAAGAAAAATAGGAATCGGTTCAAAGGACAAGAGGTTTTTCGGGTCTAATACGTTAAAGATCTTTCCTTTGACGTTAGATTTACTTCCTATAAGTCTAATCTTTTAGCATAGAGTTCATGATCTGGACGAATCCACTGTCGTGGTATAAGTCTCTTTGCTGTCTCACGACCTAACCTCGCTATCACGTAGTGATCCATGAAAGCAGCAAGCTTGA
>JAHZTW010000003.1:50540110-50610515 GCA_020283515.1 Alliaria petiolata | reverse complement strand
TAAGCTACCCTTCGTTTTGGCATTTCGCCTTATACCCGATATTACTCCTCGATATTACCTTTCCTGGTCATCTTCGGGGGACTTCTTCTTTGTTGGAGATCAGTTTCGGCTTTCTGGCTCCTTTATTGCGTTCCTTGCGTTTCACCTTTGGTGTTGTTGGCCGGATTTAGACTTTGTTAAAATGGCCTTCTTTTGCTTTCTCTTGGAATTGCCTTTTTTTTCTTTCGGTTTCGAGCCTCATTTGTAGCCGACATCTCTTTATTCGTGTCCCCGTCTGACTCAGTGGTTTTCTTCTTTCCATTTTGTTAATGCATGATCAATCGATATACACCCCCCTTTTTCTTAGTCTACCTAGTAATATCGGCCTCAAATTCCGGTATCAAGCCGTTTCAGTATCTATACCACTTAACCTAATGCTGACTCGAGATGTGAGCCAACGTCTACATGGAAATCTAACCTTGTCGATCTAAACCCAACACTTTTTGCATAAGAAGATTCGAAAATGGTGCAAAGGCCTCACATGCTCTCACAAAAGTGTTTATGCCTTAAAACGAAGGTTTAGGTTTTGGGAGTGGTCTGGTACTTGTACTAGCAGAAGAATGGTCAAAAGGAAAGAGAGTCCAAGTGAAATCTATGAGTTGATCGACAAATTTGAACAAGATAATTAAATTTTCATTTTGACGGTTCAAGTTCATTAGAGAAATGGTTCAAATCGCAATGCATCAAGCTAAAACCGAATTTCACAAGACAAATTCCAAATGTGGTGCTGCCTTAAGCTCAGTCTAATTCCAAATGCATCAAACAAACAAGAACTAAGGCATTTAATTCATGGCTTAAAAATGGCTATTTACAAGGATTCATCATACCACCCTATGCGAATTGCTTATGAATCCTAAATGAATGCATCTAGACTCAATCCTAATATGGAAATGCAACTACAAAAAATTTTTTGTAGGATAAATTTTCAAAATTTTTCAATTTTTTTTGTGTGTTTTTCTATGCAAATTTGATGAATGCATGATGTCTAATCTATGTAAGAGCATGTACTACTTACTCCCCCGAACTTAAATCACATAGTCCATGTGTGATAGAAGAGAGGAAGAGTACTGTCCTAGGAAAATGCAAAATTTCAAACCAAGAGCGAAAATGAAGAAAAATGGTTATGTACAATGGTTTGAAAGTGTTACCCGTGGTTATGTCGGGCTGTGACCGTTGGAGGAGTCCGGTATCGTGTGCTTCAGTAATTTGCAAACGGGCGCGACTGTATCCGGGTGATCATTACGGGGTGAACCCGTTTGTCCCAGCCAGGTTATGTTCCTATAACGGCTTTAGACCGTAATCACGACCCAATATCTGAGGGTGTGTCTTTCACACTGGCCGGTACATGGGTTTCACGCCCGTAACAAACAATTCTTCCAGTTTTCTTCCCGTTACGGCTCCCCGATATCCCATGTCCTGATATCTAAATCATCGATCCACTCCTAATTATTCTTGAGAATGTAAAGTAAGGAGAGAAAAACAACAAAATAAGGTAAAAGGATAAGTTTGGGGTGCCTCCCAAGAGCGCTTGTTTAGAGTCTCATAGCTTGAGTTTTCCAGGTCGTTTAAGCCTTGCTGGGGTCTTGGAGACGAACCATGGTCGCTTCCAAACCTTGGTATTTCTCATTTCCCAAATACGGCTCCAGTCTGTGTCCGTTCACTGTGTAATCCGCTCCTTCCTTTCCAACAAGTGTCACAGCTCCATATGGCAATACTTCCTTTGTGGTGTATGGTCCGGGCCATCGCGATTTCAACTTCCCGGGGAACAGTCTCAGTCTTGAGTTGTATAGCAGCACTTGATTCCTTGGTGCGAACTTTTTTGGTTTGATTTTCTTGTCGTGGAGAACTTTTGTTTTCTCCTTGTAGATCCGCGAGCTCTCGAATGCTTCCAAACGGATATCTTCCAGCTCAGGTAGGTTTATCAGCCTCTTCTCTTGAGCTGTCTTGATGTCAAAATTCAAGAGCTTGATGGCCCATAGAGCCTTGTACTCGTGTTCCATGGGTAAGTGACATGCCTTGCCATATAGGAGGGCGTAAGGAGACCTTCCAATGGGTGTTTTGAAAGCAGTTATGTATGTCCATAGAGCGTCGTCTAACTTTGCTGACCAGTCCTTTCTTGTAGCCCCGACCGTCTTTTCCAATATCGCCTTGATCTCGCGATTGGATATCTCGACTTGCCCGTTTGTCTGTGGGTGGTACGGTGTAGCTACCTTATGCTTGACCCCATGTTTCTTCAGGAGGTTTTCGAACAGCTTGTTGATAAAATGACTACCACCGTCACTTATCACCACTCTTGGGTTCCCATACCTTGGAAAGATAGTTGACTTGAATAGCTTTAGTACTACCTTTGCATCGTTGGTGGGGCTAGCAACGGCTTCGACCCATTTCGAGACATAATCAACAGCAATTAGTATGTACTTGTTGCCATAAGAGGAGGGAAATGGTCCCATGAAGTCAATTCCCCAAACGTCAAAGATATCGACTTCCAATATCGTGTTCTGTGGCATCTCGTCCTGCTTGCTAATGTTCCTCTTTCTTTGGCACGCTTCGCAAGAGGAGACATACTCGTGAGTGTCTTTGAATAAACTTGGCCAGCAGAATCCTGCGTGTAAGATTTTTTTTGCGGTTTTGAACGTGGCAAAGTGGCCACCGTAGGCTGAACCGTGGCACTGGAATAGGATCCCTTTCGCTTCTCCTTTTGACACACATATTCTGTAGATCCCGTCTAACCCTCTCTTGCAGAGATACGGCTCGTTGTAGAAGAAATAGTTAATGTCCTTGAAGAATTTCTTCCTCCGGTAAGCATCGAGGTCATTTGGGATGTCCGCACTCACCAAGTAGGTTATGTAATCTGCATACCAAGAAATGTCGTTTTCTTCCATGCTGGCTACAGTTTCCAAACTCTTATTCACTTGGTACATTCCTCCAAGGACATCTGCCATCATGAGCTGTTCTTCTGGTAGAGCGTCATTGATGGGAATCAAATCTTCTATCCTCATCTGGGATAAGTGATCAGCTACACCGTTCTCTATTCCCTTTTTGTCCAGGATCTCCATGTCAAACTCTTGTAGTAAGAGAATCCACCTTAACAGCCTCGGCTTGGTGTCTTTTTTCGCATAGATATACCTTAGTGCAGCATGGTCCGTGTAAACGATCACTTTTGATCCCACTAAGTAGCTTCTGAATTTCTCAAAGGCAAACACGACTGCCAATAGCTCTTTTTCGGTCGTGGCGTACTTCACTTGGGTATCGTCTAGCGTGCGGCTTGCATAGTAGATCACGTGTAACTTCCTTTCCTTTCTTTGTCCGAGAACAGCCCCCACGGCATAATCGCTTGCGTCACACATAATCTCGAATGGTAGATCCCAATCAGGGGCTTGGGCTATGGGAGCGCTCACAAGAGCGTCCTTGATCGTGGTGAACGCTTGAAGGCAATCCTCGTCGAAGATAAACTCGGCTTCCTTGCATACGAGCCTAGTGAGTGGTCTAGCTATCTTGGAGAAATCACGGATGAACCTCCTATAGAAGCCTGCATGCCCAAGGAAGCTACGAATTTCTTTCACTGTGGTAGGTGGCTTCAAATGCAACATGACCTCTATCTTGACCTTATCGACCTCGATACCCCTCTCAGATATCTTGTGACCAAGCACTATTCCTTCTCTGACCATGAAATGGCATTTCTCCCAATTCAGCACTAAGTTTGTCTCTTCACAACGCTTGAGAACCCTGCACAAATTCGACAAGCAAACACCAAAAGAGCGAGCATACACAAAAAATTCGTCCATAAACACCTCTACCATCTCCTCTATTAGGTTAGAGAAAATTGACATCATACATCTTTGGAAGGTCGCTGGTGCATTACATAACCCAAATGGCATCCTTCGATATGCAAAGGTACCATACGGGCATGTGAATGTGGTTTTCTCTTGGTCGTTCGGGTGTATCGGTATCTGGAATAGTCATCCAGAAAACAGTAGTATGGATGGTTAGCTAGCCTTTCTAGCATTTGGTCTATGAAAGGGAGGGGAAAGTGATATTTTCTTGTGGCCAAATTCAGCTTTCTATAATCAATACACATTCTATGGCCTGTTATGGTTCTTGTGGGTATTAACTCGTCTTTCTCATTCTTAACTACGGTGATTCCTCCCTTTTTTGGCACACAATGGACAGGTCCCAAGTGCTATCCGAATGGTACGGTACCACAAAATTGGTTGGTACCTCGATATCACCAATCCGGATGGGAACGTCCTTGAGTAGCCCTTTCGGCAACCTTATGTCATCCATTATGTCAAACTTCAACTCAACCCCTTTTCCAAGATGCAAACTAATCTTCCCATGCTTCACATCAATGATAGCACCAGCTGTAGCTAGGAAAGGTCTTCCCAAAATCAAAGGATCCTTTGGCTCCTCATCCATCTTAAGTACCATGAAATTCGTGGGAATGATGAAGTTGCTAACCTTGAGAGGCAAATCCTCAAGAACTCCAATAGGCATCCTCACACTCCTATCCGCAAGTATTAGAGAGATTCCACACTCCTTGTACTTGGTGAAGCCAAGCTTCTTAGCTATTGGATAGGGCATGAGGTTGATACTAGCTCCAAGATCACACAAGTAATTTTCAAACCCAAGAGGACCAAGGGCGCATGGTATAGTGAAGGAACCGAGGTCTCCAAGCTTCTTTGGTATCACATTGCTTTGGATTATTGCACTACACTCTTGAGATACTAGCATGACTCCTTGGACATCCTTAGCTCTTTGTGCCACATCATCTTTCAAAAACTTAGCATATTGAGGAATCATCATGAAGGCATCCACCAAAGGCATCTTGAGCTTAATGTCTTTAATTTGTTTGTCAAACATGGCCTTGTATTTCTCCACCAACTGTTTCTTAAACCTCCCGGGAAAAGGAAGTTTAGGCTTGTAAGGTGGGGGAACAAAGGTTGGCTCCTTTTGGTGAACATCCTCTTTTGGCTTCTCCTTTTCCACTTCCTTGCTTCTCTTGGCAATGTACACATCATTAAAAGTTACAGCTTCTTGAGCTTTTGTAAAGCTATGCTCCCCATCTTGAACTTCAATGTCCTCATTGATTATAGGACTCTCCCTTGTAGGCAACTCTTTCCCACTTCTTAGAGTGATGACATTGATGTATTCTTTTGGGTTTGGCTCACATTTTCCCGGTAGAGTTCCTTGAGAAGAGGAGGTAGAAACATTGCCTTTGTTCTCAAGTTGCTTGAACTTTTGTTGAAGACCTCCTATTTGAGTGGCAAGCTCATTTAGTGAAGAATCCATCCTTGTGTTAATCTCAGTAATTTTCTTTCCCACATTAGCATCACTATGAGCTTGGCCTTGAAGTATTTTTTGAAGCATAAGTTGAATGTTGTCTTGTGGAGGACCTTGTGAAGCTTCAGCAAAACTCGGTGGAGCATTGTTCCTTGCACCACTATAGTTTCCTTGGTTTCCTCCTTGGTAGTTAGACCTTTGTATATAACCTTTTTGTTGATTGTTGTAATTCACAAAAGGTTTGCCTTGAGTAGTTTGAGTAGGGTATACTTGGTCTTCGGGATTGGCCACATTAGTACTCCTATAAGAGAGGTTGTTATTCCCCTTATAGTTGTTCTTATAGTTGTTGTTGTATCCTCCTTGGCCGCCCACAATATTTACCTCTTCCTCACAATCTTGAAACCCAACTTCATCCTCACATTCCTCTTGATTCTCAACAACAAATTGTACATGCCGTTGGGAAGAAGACATGAGCTTGTCCATCTTATCATGTAGAGACTTCATTTCTTTCTTGTGAGATTCATATTCACCTCCCCTTGGAGCTCTATCATAGTCTTCATTGTAGTTACCATCACTCAAGGCAAGATTCTCTATAAGCTTCAAACCATCTTCTACTTCTTTTCCTAAGAAGTTTCCATTACTTGATGTATCAAGAAGCATTCTAATCTTTGGAAGTACCCCTCTATAGATGGTGCTTAGTAGAGACTCTTGTGTGAAGCCATGATGAGGACATTGCATTGTGTAGCCCTTGAACCTCTCCCAAGCTTCATTGAAAGACTCATTATTCTTTTGAGTGAAACTTGAGATGTCATTTCTCAACTTAGCTGGCCTTGAGTTGGAGAAGAACATTGATAGGAATGCCGTCTTGCATTAATCCCAAGAGGGTGATAGTCCCTTGACGCAAATTTTTCTCCCATTGCCTTGATTTGTCCCCAAGAGAGAAAGGGAAAAGCCTTAGCTTGAAAGCATCCTCACTCACACCATTCATTTTGAACAACCCACAAACTCTATCAAAGTTATCCAAGTGATCAAGTGGATCCTCCATTGGCAAACCATGGAACTTGTCTTGTTGAACCATGGAAATGAAAGCTGGCTTGACTTCAAAGGTGTTGTTGTGAACTGGAAGAGGTTGAATACCATATCTATTATGATGAATATTTGGAGCATCTCTAGCCCCAATAGTTCTCCCTTGTCTAGGCGCATGCAAGGGGTAAACTGAAATCTAGAAAAGTAGATGGTCAATAAACACAAAAGAAGAACATAGTCTCAAACTAAACTTAAATCCTAGTGACCAAACAATTCCCAATATGGCAACTGCGCCAAATTGATACAAGAGTTTTTATCTCTTGAAGCAATTTCTCAATTGCTCATATCATTGCAATACTTGAGATATCAATCCATCTTAGGAGTTTGATGAAAAAGGAATACAAAGTTTGGTCTAAGCTGAGCCAAATTCGAAAATCAAGTGACAAGGAACAATTAAAAGCAAGCTACTAGCTAAAGATACTACTACAAGACTAAGAATATGACTTAAAACCTTAATTAACACTAATCAAGCACCAATTAAGCGATTAACTACTAAGCAAGATTACCAAATTACTAAAAACGAAACCTAGGGATGGAATCATTGATTTGGGCATCTAAATGGACAACCTTGCAATCATTTAAGCAACTAATCAAGCCATCACTATGTCTAGAACACTTAATAAAGACTAATCCATGATGTGTGGTACTAATCTCTTCACTAATCACTCTAATGAACTAATGATGTTTTAGCATTGAAATGATTAGCAAGCATTAAACAAAAGTCTAAATGACATGATAAACACCCTAGGCAACTAATATCTTAGGCTAGGAATGTAAATCTCTTATTAAGTTGGTTCAATCATTTCATCAAACACTTGGTGGGTGTATGAAATGCTTATAATCCAAATAGCAAAAGATTAGCTATTTAGCACTAAGAACTCCTTAATAAGAAGAGAGATGAAAGAATCTATCCTAGATTGAAAGATTGAACCATTAGAAAACCCTAAATCTAACCCATCCCCAAGTTCCTAAGAAACTACTCACTAATCATCATTAAGCCCATCAAATCAAAGATAAGTGATAAGCTAAACATGATTAGAGAAAGATAAAATAAGAAATCTAAAAAAGATATTGCATTAAACTTAAAGATCCAAGCAAAATACAAGGTTTTTTCCCAAAAAGGATAAAAGATTAGGCTAAGAACAAAGAGAATAAAAGTTGACACAAAAATTAGGTCATTTCAGAATTTATAGGGGGACCAAAAAAAGTGGCAAAAGAGGATTCGTCTGTGTTCGGTTCGACCAGGCTCGTCGATCCAACTGGTCGAACCGAACCCCTGGACTTCTGGTTCGAGGTGCCTTGTCGACCCAACTGCTCGATCTCGACCCCTGTTTCCTTGGCTTCTTCTTCTTGGCGTTTAGGTTCGGTTCGAGGTACTACGTCGACCCAACTGGTCGATCCCAACTCCTGGAAAATTGGTTCGAGCAGCTCGTCGACCCACTTGCTTGAACGGAACTTGTAGCATCCGTAACCAGTAATTATGATTTGGGTCGTTGTATATAAGTTTAGTACGATGGAGGTTCGTCATTTTGGTACGTAAGAACAGGACCGAGGTACGATAGTGGTATGTCCGCGGTACGTACGTAGTACGTACGTGATACGAGGGTGGTACCATACCGTGGTACGTGTTAGCGCGTACGTGAGGTTAAGAGTCGTGACCAAGGGAAATTGTGGAAAAACGGGTAAGTGTTGAGAATGGGCCGTGGGCCTTGAGTTTGGCCGAAGAAAAATTGGAGTTTTCCTAGTCGGAATAGGATTTCTCGAGTTTGGCCGAGCGGTTTGGGAAACTGCCGAGAGAAAAGGAAAGTTTGATCGGTTAGCCGAGAGAAACTTAAAACAAACCGATTCTAGCCGAGAGAAAAGGGAAAACACGCTAGGATAGGCGGTTTATCCCTAGGGTTTCGCGTATATAAGGAGTTTTATGCGATTTTTCTCGGGCAGCCGCGCATTACTCGGGAGAAAAAGAGTTTTTCCCGAGAGATTGTGAGATCATCGAGAGATCAAGTTTTCCGTGAGAGTTCTGTGAATTCTGATCGAGAGATTCGATTGAGGATAGGCGTTTTACCGAGGAAGGATCGAAGATATCCGAAGGTTTTCGGATTGGATCGAGAGATAGTCGAGAGCACTTGATTCCGACCGTTAGCTTTGGTAAGTGCTCGGATATCTTTGTTTGTGTTAGGATTTTGTCGACAGTTGTTCGACTAATCCGTGTGATTTGGTCTGTTTCCGAGGGGATTCAGAGTTTGGTTCGAGGAAAAGTGTTCGGATCGTGAGATAGCCGATAGGGGATTGGATCTCGCGGTACGAGTCGTAGCGATAGCCGAGGGAGCACGTTGGTGTCCGACTATCTTTGTTTTTGTTCGAGTTATCACCGAGTTTCCTTCGACTAAAACCGTTCGTTTGACTGTCTAAGGTGAGTGCGTGATTGTGGCTAGCATCTATGGATTGAAAGATTGCTAGGGATTTTGATATGTATTGATCGCTTGTGTAAGTAGGGTTTTATGCTTAGCAAGGTTAATGTTTATGTGATTGTGATGCGGTTTGGTGACCGTGAGATTATGTGATGTGTCTAGCTAGCTCGTGATTGAGGCAGGATCGTTTCTTTAGCTTAGGTGATGTGTGATTCACGCTAGTGCGGAGCCGAGTCCGTAAGACTTGATGGTCAGAGTTAGTGTAGATGATCATGCGTGTTTGATTGCTTGCTTGCTAAGTGTGTTGATATCGTGTTAGAATTGTTAGCATGAAAACGTGATTATTTGCTGGCTAAGGTGTTACGGGATGACCGTATTCACTAAGCATTTATGGTAATGCTTATGCCTCTCTTATGTGTTGAGTGTGCAGGTAAAGATGTTGTCCAGGACCGTTAGTTCTGAAGGCGGACTCGAAGGCAGTGAAGAAAGGAGTGGATTTAGGATTGGGCTTTGGGGGTTTATTTTATTTAGACTTGTTTCTGATTTTTGCTCTGGTTTTATTGATAACTTAATCGAATTTGGCTAAGTTAGTTTTTGATTTTTGAACCTCGGTTTTATGTATTGGAATGTGGATTATTTATGCAATGAGAATGAATGTTCTTGAGAATCGAATTGTGTTAAGTTAATGAGAAAAGTTTGAAAATTCCGCATAAGTGTGTAAGTTGGTTGAAATTGTTTAAGGACAGCCAGCCTGGTTAGGATTACTGGGTCGGGTCGCCTCAGTTTGGTATCAGAGCATGGTCGATTCTAGGACAGTTCATTAGCATAGTTGGGGTTAGATAAATCCACCTTTCACTGCCGAGTCTCGCGGTTTGTTGTTGTTTGAGTTGGGAACTCTTGGTTGCGGTTAGCTACGGGCCAACCGATAGTTGTCTTGTTTTGCAGATGGCTCCGAGAAGGACTAGGGCTGCAAGGTTGAATGGTGTTGAGAACTCGGGGAGTTCTAGATCTGAGAATGCGGTTGGGAACCAGCATGAGGTCGAGGCTGCTGTGGCGGCTGAGGCTGCTGCGGCTGCGGCTGCTGCTGCTGCAGACGCGGCTGCTGCGAATGCGGCTGCGGGTGGAGTTGAGAACGTGGCTGGGAATGCTGCGGGAGCTGTTTCAGATAGGCTGGAGGCCGTGCTGGGATTACTAGCTCAAGTGTTGGAGCGTTTGCCAGTGGCTGCGCCTGTACCGGGAGTGGTACCGGCCGTGGCACCACCAGTGGTTGTGCCAGACGTTGGGAACGTGGTTGTAGAGGAAGCGGGTCAGGCCATGGTGATTCCGTCTTACCTCAAAGTGTTGGATCATATGGCGAGGTTGGGAACCAAGTTCTTCGCGGGAGGAACTGCACCTATTGAGGTCGACGAGTGGAGGATGAGGCTTGAGAGGAACTTCGAGTCTATCCGATGTCCGAAAGAGTACAAGCGAGACATAGCTGTGCATTACCTGGAGGGTACTGCAGATACGTGGTGGAAAGGGATCACAGGACGTTTGGTGAACCCGAATTGTTCGTATGAGACGTTCACGACTATGTTTCAAAGCAAGTAGTTTCCGCAGGAGGCGTACAATCAGTTGGAGGCCGAGTTCTTGTACTTGCGCCAAGGGACCAAGACGGTTCGGCAGTACGAGAATGAGTTTAACCAGTTATGCAAGTATGTGGGACGTGACCATGATACCGAGGAGAAGCTGATCCGAAGGTTCATGAGTGGACTAAGGGTCGAGCTGCGTAACGGGTGTTTGGTGCGTGACTTTGCAACGGTCACTGAGCTGGTTGAGAAAGTAGCGTTGCTGGAGTCTGGACAGGCAGAGGAAGCTTTGTCTAAGGCTTGAACGGTGGTGGTAGCGGCCAAGATTGGTCAAGCGTTCGTGGGATAGAACCGCAAGTTTGGAAAGAATGTTCCAGCCAAGTCAAGTGGAAACCGCAGCGTGTGTGGTACTTGCGGCAAGATGCATATGGGCGTGTGTAAGCGTACATTTGGCTCGTGCTTTCGTTGTGGTAGTCCGGACCACAAGATCGCGGAGTGTCCTGAGCCAGAGACGAGGATGGTGAGAGTGTCGGACGGAGGAAGCGCAGGTGTGGTGTGCTTCGGCTGTGGAGAGCCGGGACACTACAAGCGTTAATGTCCAAAGGCAGGAGCGGCTGGGCAAGCGGCTAATCAGCTTAAGCGTGCAGGAGAGGCACTGGCGCCAGCAGCTAAGAGGCCGAACGTTACACCAAGGGTGTATGCCACGACCGCGGAAGGGACTGGAGATCCAACCACTTCTCGACCGATCACCGTTAAGTTTTAGTACTTACGGTTTTTCTTGAGTTTTGTGTGTTTCGTGTTTGGATAAGCGTCTTAGCATTCTAGGGGTTGAATGTAGGGACCTTATTAATGGGTGAGGTGGAAACCCATGTTCTATTCGACTCCGGAGCGAGTCATTGTTTTGTTAACCCATGAATGATTGGAAAAGAAGGATTCCAAAAGGAACCCGGAGAAGAATTCGGACTAGTGAGAGCGGCTGGAGGCCAAGTGATGTTCTCACTAGGGACGGTCCGAAATGTGTCAGTCTTGATTGGCGAAGTGGATATGCCAGCAGACTTAGTGATTTGTGAGGTCAAGTCTTACGATGTCATCCTAGGAATGGATTGGCTCGGTAAGCACAAAGCGCATTTGGATTGTCACCGAGGAAGGGTGAAGTTCGAAAGGGATGGAGGAGTTCTAGTTTACCAAGGAGTTAGACCGACTTTTGGTAGCTTGGTTGTGTCGGCAATACAAGCAGAGAAGATGTTGGAGAAGGGATGTGAGGCATATCTAGCGACGATATCTACGGAAGAGGTTGGGCCAGACGTGGAGTTAGGAGACATTCCAGTGGTACAAGAGTTTGAGGACGTTTTCCAAGCTTTGTCCGGGATGCCACCAGCTCGTTCAGATCCGTTCACGATTGAACTTGAGCCGGGAACTGCTCCAGTGTCTAAGGCACCTTACCGTATGGCTCCGGCCGAGATGGCTGAACTGAAGAAACAACTGGCTGATATTTTGGACAAGGGATTTGTAAGGCCAAGCAGTTCACCATGGGGCGCACCAGTTCTGTTCGTAAAGAAGAAGGATGGGAGCTTCAGGCTTTGCATCGATTACCGAGGGTTGAACCGTGTTACGGTAAAGAACAAGTATCCACTTCCAAGGATAGACGAGTTGTTGGACCAGCTCAGGGGTGCTACTTGGTTCTCGAAGATTGATTTGGCTTCTGGGTACCATCAGATACCAATAGACGAACCGGACGTGAGGAAGACTGCCTTTCGGACAAGGTATGGTCATTACGAGTTCGTGGTCATGCCGTTTGGTTTGACGAATGCGCCAGCTGCATTCATGAAGTTGATGAATGGCGTGTTCCGAGAGTACTTGGATGAGTTTGTGATTATTTTCATAGACGATATCCTAGTATACTCGAAGAGTCCGGAAGAACATGAGAAGCATTTGAGGATTGTTCTAGGGAAGTTGCGTGAGCAGAAGTTGTTTGCCAAGCTGAGCAAGTGTAGCTTTTGGCAGCGGCACATCGGGTTCTTGGGTCACATTGTTTCGGACAAGGGAGTGTCCGTGGATCCTGAAAAGATCAAGTCCATTGCGGAATGGCCAAGACCTGAGAATGCCACAGAAATAAGAAGTTTTCTAGGATTGGCTGGCTACTACAGGCGTTTTGTAAAAGGCTTTGCAAGTATGGCTCAGCCGATGACGCGTCTGACTGGTAAGGATGTTGAGTTCGTGTGGACAGCCGAGTGTGAAGAGTGTTTCTTGAAGTTGAAAGGAATGCTCACAAGTGCACCAGTGTTGGCTCTACCTGAGCCGGACGAGCCGTATGTGGTGTACACGGACGCTTGTGGGAAGGGACTAGGTTGTGTCCTAATGCAGCACGGGAATGTGATTGCATACGCGTCAAGACAGCTAAGGAAGCATGAGGTGAATTATCCTACGCATGACTTGGAGATGGCGGCCGTGGTCTTTGCGTTAAAGATATGGCGATCTTACTTGTATGGTGGGAAGGTCCAAGTGTTCACGGATCATAAGAGTTTGAAGTACATTTTCACTCAACCTGAGTTGAATTTGAGGCAACGAAGATGGATGGAGTTAGTCGCAGACTATGACCTGGAGATAGCTTATCATCCGGGAAAGGCTAATCTCGTTGCTGATGCACTAAGCCGGAGAAGGGCTAGTGTATCATCTGCTAAGGACGTGGAGGGAGTTGTGAATCTCCTAAGGACGTTAAGGTTGAACGTTCTGACCGAGGATACAGAACCATTGGGTCTGGAAGCGGCGGATCAGGCTGACTTGTTAACGAGGATCCGGCTAGCTCAAGAAGAGGATGAGAATTTGATTAAGTTGTCTAAGGCTGACAATACCGAGTATCAAACTTCAAGCAATGGGACGATTGTGTTGAATGGTCGAGTATGTGTTCCTAGCGTGAAAGAGTTAAAGGAAGAGATCCTTAAGGAAGCACATCAGTCTAGATTTTCGGTTCATCCGGGGATGACCAAGATGTACCGCGACCTGAAAAGGTACTATCATTGGGTCGGAATGAAGCGGGACGTGGCCAAGTGGGTGGCTAGTTGTCCGACGTGCCAGTTGATTAAGGCAGAGAATCAGTTTCCGAGTGGTTTGTTGCAAACATTACCAATGCCGGAATGGAAATGGGATATGATCACAATGGACTTTGTGATGGGTTTACCGAAGACTAAGAATAAGCATGACGCGATTTGGGTCATCGTGGATCGATTGACCAAGTCTGCTCATTTCTTACCTATGAGAAAGACGGATGGAGTGCCTAAGCTAGTAGAGCTATACGTGGATGAGATCGTGAAACTGCATGGTGTGCCAGTGAGTATAGTGTCCGATCGTGATCCGAAGTTCGCTTCACGGTTCTGGAAAGAGTTTCAGAAAGAGTTTGGGACGAAGGTACACATGAGTACTGCGTATCATCCGCAAACGGATGGTCAGTCCGAAAGGACCATCAGGACATTAGAGGACATGTTGAGAGCGTGTGTTTTGGATTGGGGTGGTAACTGGGATAGTTATCTACCGTTGGCTGAGTTTGCGTATAACAACAGTTATCAAAGGAGCATTGATATGTCTCCGTATGAAGCGTTGTACGGACGACCGTGCAGGACACCGTTATGTTGGACCCAAGTGGGGGAGCGGAGTGAGTTAGGACCTGCTATAGTCGAGGAGACTACAGAAAAGATTCGGTTTCTGAAAGTTAAGCTGAAAGAGGCTCAAGACCGGCAAAAGAGTTATGCCGATAAGCGCCGTAAGGACTTAGAGTTCAGTGTGGGCGATATGGTTTATTTGAAGGCCATGACTTATAAAGGGAAAAGCCGAGCAATGTTTGATGCTAAGTTAAGTCCGAGGTACATGGGACCGTACCGAATTTTGGAAAGGATTGGACCAGTGGCGTATAAGTTGGACTTACCGCCGGAGATGAGTGCGTACCACAATGTGTTTCACGTGTCACAGCTGAGAAAGCATATGACCGAACGTGAGAACATTATATCTGAACCACCGCAGGATTTGCAAGAGGATCTGACCTTGGAAGGTAGACCGATCCGTGTGGTTGGCCGGAAG
The DNA here is from genome assembly GCA_020283515.1 of Alliaria petiolata. NCBI lineage: Eukaryota > Viridiplantae > Streptophyta > Magnoliopsida > Brassicales > Brassicaceae > Alliaria > Alliaria petiolata. The sequence continues at coordinate 50,596,060 of JAHZTW010000003.1, read as the reverse complement.
GAAAAAGTCAAGCGTGGTAAAGTGGTCAAGATGATCAAGGTCATTTGGGATTGTAACGGCAATGAGCAAACGACTTGGGAAAAAGAAGCAAAGATGAGTACAAAGTTCCCTAAATGGTTTGAGAAGCTTCCGGAAGAGGAGCCGGATTCGAGGACGAATCCAAACTAAGTAGGGGAGAGTTGTAGCATCCGTAACCAGTAATTGTGATTTGGGTCGTTGTATATAAGTTTGGTACGATGGAGGTTCATCATTTTGGTACGTAAGAATAGGACCGAGGTACGATCGTGGTATGTCCGCGGTACGTACGTAGTACGTACGTGGTACGAGGGTGGTACCATACCGTGGTACGTGTTAGCGCGTACGTGAGGTTAAGGGTCGTGACCAAGGGAAATTCTGGAAAAACGGCTAAGTGTTGAGAATGGACCGTGGGCCTTGAGTTTGGCCGAAGAAAAATTGGAGTTTTCCTAGTCTGAATAGGATTTCTCGAGTTTGGCCGAGCGGTTTGGGAAACTGCCGAGAGAAAAGGAAAGTTTGATCGGTTAGCCGAGAGAAACTTAAAATAAACCGATTCTAGCCGAGAGAAAAGGGAAAACACGCTAGGATAGGCGGTTTATCCCTAAGGTTTCGCGTATATAAGGAGTTTTATGCGATTTTTCTCGGGCAGCCGCGCATTACTCGAGAGAAAAAGAGTTTTTCCCGAGAGATTGTGAGATCATCGAGAGATCAAGTTTTCCGTGAGAGTTCTGCGAATTCTGATCGAAAGATTCGATTGAGGATAGGCGTTTTACCGAGGAAGGATCGAAGTTATCCGAAGGTTTTCGGGTTGGATCGAGAGATAGTCGAGAGCACTTGATTCCGGCCGTTAGCTTCGGTAAGTGCTCGGATATCTTTGTTTGTGTTAGGATTTTGTCGAGAGTTGTTCGACTAATCCGTGCCGATAGGGGATTGGATCTCGCGGTACGAGTCGTAGCGATAGCCGAGGGAGCACGTTGGTGTCCGACTATCTTTGTTTTTGTTCGAGTTATCACCGAGTTTCTTTCGACTAAAACCGTTCGTTTGATTGTCTAAGGTGATTGCGTGACTGTTGCTAGCATCTATGGATTGAAATATTGCTAGGGATTTTGATTTGTATTGATTGCTTGTGTAAGTAGGGTTTTATGCTTAGCAAGGTCAATGTTTATGTGATTGTGATGCGGTTTGGTGACCGTGAGATTATGTGATGTGTCTAGCTAGCTCGTGATCGAGGCAGGATCGTTTCTTTAGCTTAGGTGATGTGTGATTCACGCTAGTGCGGAACCGAGTCCGTAAGACTTGATGGTCAGAGTTAGGGTAGATGATCATGCGTGTTTGATTGCTTGCTTGCTAAGTGTGTTGATATCGTGTTAGAATTTTTAGCATGAAAGCGTGATTATTTGCTGGCTAAGGTGTTACGGGATGACTGTATTCACTAAGCATTTATGGTAATGCTTATGCCTCTCTTATGTGTTGAGTGTGCAGGTAAAGATGTTGTCCAGGACCGTTAGTTCTGAAGGCGGACTCGAAGGCAGTGAAGAAAGGAGTGGATTTAGGATTGGGCTTTAGGGGTTTATTTTATTTAGACTTGTTTCGGATTTTGGCTCTGGTATTATTGATAACTTAATCGAATTTGGCTAAGTTAGTTTATGATTTTTGAACCTCGGTTTTATGTATTGGAATGTGGATTATTTATGCAATGAGAATGAATGTTCTTGAGAATCGAATTGTGTTAAGTTAATGAGAAAAGTTTGAAAATTCCGCATAAGTGTGTAAGTTGGTTGAAATTGTTTAAGGACGGCCGGCCTGGTTAGGATTACTGGGTCGGGTCGCCTCAGAACTCCTGGGCTTTTGTTTCGAGATGCTACCTCGACCCGCTTGCTCGATCCCGACTCCTGGACTAACAGTTCGAGCAGCAACGTCGGTCCAACTGGTCAAACCGTTACGAGCAGTCTTCTTCTTCATCTTCTTGGTGACTTCTTGCCCCTCCAAGTGCTATGCCATCCTTCTCCAACTACATCTTCTTGGTGACTTCTTGCCCCTCCAAGCTTGCGCCATGATCGTGACACTGAGAAGGTACATGAAAAGTATTTTAACCAACTCTCTCACCCTGGAAGAGGGAGTTATGATGATCACGCAAGAATGCAGGTCGGTCATCCAGAACCGCCTCCCTCGGAAGCGTGAAGATCCCAGATGTTTTGTACTCTCCTGTTCGATTTGAGAAGAAGTGTTTAAGCGAGCTCTATGCGATTTGGGATCAAGCATAAACATGATGCCACTCTTTGTAGCAAGACGCCTAGGATATTATGAATTCCTATCTACGAAAATTACCCTAATCCTCGCAGATAGATCGACGTTCAAGTCATTATCGGGGACTACGCAATCCCGACTGACTTCGTGATACTAGACATCGAGACCCTCTCATTCTCGGTCGCCCATTCCTCTCTAAAGCGGGAGCAGTTATCAACGTTCCAAAAGGAAAGATAGATCTACACCTGGGGAATCTTGTTATGAACTTCGATATAAACAAAGATCTTAGGAAGCCTACCCTAGACGGGCAAGTCTTCCGCATCGACGAGCTCGCCGGAGCTGTAGAAGAAATATACGAGGATATGCTTATGGACGACCCGCTGGAGATAGCCCTAACAAACACAAGTACTATAAACACCCCCAGTCGCCAAGAAACGAGAAGATGTACAAGAATGCTGGACCAAACCGAACCTCACGCTGGACCAAACCGAACCTCACGCTGGACCTACCCCCATCTTGGATATAGGGGACGAAGAACACAGAACCTTACCACCGAAGGATACCCAAGGAGCAGTTCCCGACCCGTGGAACCAACTCAAGGCACCCAAGGTTGAGCTGAATCCGCTACCAGCTAGGCTAAGGTACGCATTTATGGGACAAGATTTGACTTATCCAGTGATCATAAATTCTAGCCTAAACAACGTCCGAGATGAGCTTGAGTGATGAAGTTGACCAAGTAGCCTCAACCATGCCAAGACGCTCTACCGGAGGAGTTGCGATCCGTGAGCAACAAGGCGAGCAAGAGAGATGTATTTCCCTTCAAGAACGTCCAACTCATAGCAAGGGAAAGGGTCTAGCACAAGCTGAGTTCTCACGCAAGAGCAGGAGAACCGGAGCATCCTCAAGCTCCGGTCAAACCTAATCCGATGTACCACAATCTCAACCCTTGTATAATAGCATGCATTTTTATTATTTTTGTTTCTTGTATTTCGGTCTCCTCTTGAGCGTAAGTTTTCAAGTGTAATTCAAATCGACTCGATCTCATGTCAAGTTAAGTTTTCGAATTCTATTTGAGAAAGAATACATGGATCACATATACATATTTAGGCTTTTTTATTCCCTTTACCACTCTCTTGTAAGCCTAAATAGAATTCCACACCTTAACCCTTACCTTATTTCAAGTCAAAATTCTTGTGTGATTGCAAATTGTGAGGCCTTATTTTTGATTGAACTTGGCATAAAGTGTTAGATTTAGGACGACATGTATATGCTCTCATATGATGCTAGCTTTGAATTTTGAAGCTAGTTTTAGGCTTGATTTGGGGTGTGAGTTCACGGGTGTTGATGAAAATGCTTACCTTGTTTCGGGTTTGAGGAAAGAATGGTGTTTGGGAGTTTGAAATTAAAGGGGATACATAGTTTGAAGTGGTTAGTCTTGTTTACATTGAAATAAGCTCGAGTGTTTTAAAAAGAAAAGGTTTAGCTCTCTCTTACAAAAAAATATAAATAAAAAAAAGAGCCAAAAGGCCAAATTAAAACAAAATTGAGAAAAAGAGAGAGAGCTAACCCATTAAAATGTCAAAAGGGCTAGAAGTAAGACTATACCACTCACTTATTGTAAGGTTGGAGAAGAATCCCTTTGGAAATTTGATTGATGAATTTTTGTGGGTTTGTTGCTTGGCGTCTTGCCTTGATTGATTTGGGTAATTCTAGAGGGTGAGTGACCTGGAAAAGAAAGTCGTTGAGAGGGTAATTAGGTTTATTGTTAGTTTATTTGGGTAGCTGAGAGTCTAGCCATGTATGAATCGATTGCTTTTTACCTTTAACATTATGCATAAGTTCAATCCTCTTTCAGATAAACCATCGCTTGGAGTAGCCACTTGAACGAGATCATTTTCATCTCATAACCATGTCCCTAGCCAAATGTATTCGGTCTTTACTTGCACAAGTGTGATTTACGGTTTGAAATGTTTAATCAATGTTAAAGGTTAAGATTCTTGGATTGTTTGGAATAGACAAGTCTTGATTTGAGATTCAATATGTGATGACTATGGCTAAGTTCTTTGGAGTAGAGTTTGTGTACTGCATCTTAGGATTGAGAACTAGGACCATTGAGTTGATTCATTTGAGAAGCACTTTTGGATTTGAGCCCCCACTTTTAAACATCTTCTCCTAGCTTGACTTTTTTTTGCTTGAGGCAAGCAAAAGGCAAGTTTGTGGGAGTTGATATACTCATATATTTCACATATTCAACATACATTTAGGATAGATTTTCATGCATATTGCATTCATAATAGTCTAGTTTGTATCATTTATATCATTTTAGGTCCTAGAGCACTTTGCATAAGCATTTGCATAGTTTCTTCCATAATTGCATCAAATCAGGTTGTTTTGAGTATTTGGAGCTATGGTGTATGCTGGGACGCAATGAGGTTCAAAAGGGAAGCTTGGGAACACTTGTAGGAGCTCGGACAAGCATATGTTCGCTGAGATCGAGGAGGAGTTCGAGCAAGGCAGGTCGATCTAGCCAAGATCGACCAGAAGATCGAGGAGCTCAGACCGTTTCAAGGAGAAGAACGAGGACTAGATCGACCAAGTCACTCGTGTGACTGTACGGACCCGAAGACGCTACACAGGAAGAACGGAGGCAAGATCGAAGACTTGGATCGATCTAAATCAGAACGAGGCAAAGATCGAGCAAGGAGGTCGATTCCGGGATTAGAACGAGCCGAAGATCGAGTGAAGCAAGCCATTCTCGGGCCAAGATCGAGTGAGAGATTGATGACTCAGCTCGATCTCTTTTGCCAGACGCGCCATCCTTATCCGAACAGCTCACCATTCTTGTCCTTTTGTGAGGGGACCATTTTCCTTGGAACTATATATATTTTTAGACCTACTTTTTTATCCAGATCCGATTTTTATGCTCTTTGTCTTTCTTCTTTAAGCTTTCGCCATTGTTAAGGTTTTTAAGCTTTCTTGTTTTGTAAAACATTGATCTTGATCTTTATTTAAGCAAGTACTTATCTTTTTAAACCTAATCTTCTTTCTGTTTAAGCTAATCATGTTGATTCTCTCTAATATCATGATTAAGGGTGATTCAACAATGATTAGTGAGTAGTTTGTTAAAGATTTGAGGCCTGAGGGATTTAGGGATAGTTTAAGTGCTTAGATCTTTAGGTTTAACAAGTTCTTAAAACTTAACACTTCTTGGATTGGAGGGATTAATGCCAAAGAGTCTCGATGGAGATCTTTGTGTCCTTAGAGATTTTCTTATCTCATGAGGACATAGGAATCTCATAAGCCCAACCAAGAAGCTAGCTTCTCGAAACCCACGATGGTGGTTGATTTGGAGGCTATTTAAGACAAGTTAAGATCTGTGTTTTCTTGCTCATCTACTATCCTTTCCACCAGACACCATGGTTTTGGAGGGAAGGTTTGATGAAGCGATCTTTACCATACACCATGGAAAGATCTATATTTGCTTCTTAGGCTTAGAGTTAGCTCATAATATATGTAGATCTACNGTGAGTAGTTTGTTAAAGATTTGAGGCCTGAGGGATTTAGGGATAGTTTAAGTGCTTAGATCTTTAGGTTTAACAAGTTCTTAAAACTTAACACTTCTTGGATTGGAGGGATTAATGCCAAAGAGTCTCGATGGAGATCTTTGTGTCCTTAGAGATTTTCTTATCTCATGAGGACATAGGAATCTCATAAGCCCAACCAAGAAGCTAGCTTCTCGAAACCCACGATGGTGGTTGATTTGGAGGCTATTTAAGACAAGTTAAGATCTGTGTTTTCTTGCTCATCTACTATCCTTTCCACCAGACACCATGGTTTTGGAGGGAAGGTTTGATGAAGCGATCTTTACCATACACCATGGAAAGATCTATATTTGCTTCTTAGGCTTAGAGTTAGCTCATAATATATGTAGATCTACTTTTGTATAAATTCAAGATCGAGCCTTGAACCTCCCTTATTAAGACCCTCAGCCTTGAATCTCTCTTTAATATTTGATAATCTTGAATCAATCTCTCTTAGTTTCTAAAGTTTCTTGTTTAAGTTTCTAGAAATCCCTTAGTTTCTTTAATATTTGCATAATATGTGTAGATCTACTTTTGTATAAATTCAAGATCGAGCCTTGAACCTCCCTTATTAAGACCCTCAGCCTTGAATCTCTCTTTAATATTTGATAATCTTGAATCAATCTCTCTTAGTTTCTAAAGTTTCTTGTTTAAGTTTCTAGAAATCCCTTAGTTTCTTTAATATTTGCATAATATGTGTAGATCTACTTTTGTATAAATTCAAGATCAAGCCTTGAACCTCCCTTATTAAGACCCTCAGCCTTGAATCTCTCTTTAATATTTGATAATCTTGAATCAATCTATCTTAGTTTTTAAAGTTTCTAGAAATCCCTTAGTTTCTTTAATATTTGCATTTTGAGTATTAAATCTTTAAGCTTTGATTATTGTCAAGTCTATAATTTTAAAAATTGCCTAGAGTAGTATTTAGTAGCCTAGATTTCATTGACATGAGTGGTGTTGAGTATTGAAAAAGAGTACTAAAATACTACTTACCAGATCTAATCCCTTTGCGTTTGAGTGAAAGAGTTAGCATTGATGGGAAAAAGAAGGCTGAAATGGTTCAACAGATCCATGAGAATGCTAGAAGGAATATAGAAGAAAAGACTAAGCCTTATGATAACATGCATATTTTACCCATTTTTACTATCATAAGTGTGTGCTTTAATAAGCATTTCACTAAGGTTTTAATGCATAAACACTAGATTTCGAGTATTTGGTTGTTCAAGACTCTTTTCAGGTAAACTTAGCTAAAGACGCTTATTTTGGTGCAAAATGGACATTTCCGGAAACAGTGCTTGAGAACAAAAGTTCAACATCAAACGAAGGCCTTCCCACCACAAGATCAAGCTCATATTTGGTGACAAGATATTCTTATCAGCTGCCTTTCACCTCGAAGTGGTTTGAGAACAATCTCAAGGTTGGATATCAAGTTATGGAAGAAGCAAGAAGGTCCGTCAAGCACCCGGAAGGACGAGCTGGCCGCACCACGACCAAGCCAGACGACCAGTGGCCGCGCCACAGCCGGTCGCTCGCGCGGCCAGGCCACTCGCGGTTCCCGAGCCCATTTGAAACCCAACTTAAACCCGCAGCCGTCTTATGCAAGCCAAGACCTAATCCACGACTTAGGGCACTTGAAGACCTATATATACTCGTTGTCTAGGGTTTTTCTAAGCATCACGAAATACTCAAAGTTACAGAATTCTTTTGGTGGCCGCGAATCTCTGATTCGTGGTTTTCACCTTGTTCTTTGAGGGAGATTAATTTGTTCTTGAACCCTCTTTCTTTCTTATCGATTTATACAAGTTATGCGTTTATCAATCACGTTTTCTACTTTTTCTTTCATGTCTGAGTAGTTTAATTTCGTTGGGTGTTCTTTAAGGGGATCTATGGGGAATTTCATTAACTGTTTTTAATCTGATTGTTTAGGCTGAAGATTAGGGTTTTCTGTCTCACCATATTCGTTCTTATTGCATGAGTCTAGCGTCATGAACTATATTCTGATCGCAGGGTCTTGAGAGCGACGAATGTCCTGAATCTCAGATTTAGACCATAATAGGGTAGAGAGCATCCTTTAAAAGATGTCTGAATGTTTATTGTCCTGATCTTATTGCGTGTTCGTTTAGCACGCAGGATACGACAGTATACCTACGAAATAGATGTTCACAAATTGATCTTGCTTGTCAGAGTTAGGTCGTTAAAACCAGTGAATCAGTTTAGGGAAAATCGCCTAGTCTCGTTTGCCTGACTTTTGTGTGTTTAATTTCTAGTTAGAACCCCATAGATTTNTCAGAGTTAGGTCGTTAAAACCAGTGAATCAGTTTAGGGAAAATCGCCTAGTCTCGTTTGCCTGACTTTTGTGTGTTTAATTTCTAGTTAGAACCCCATAGATTTCCCAAGAAGATCCCCAACGTGTTTTACCCCATCTGCTTTTAAATCGAGATTTACGCACTTCAATATTTACTTTTTTGCACTGCTCATGTGATTTCCTTTTTACAAATCTTTAAATTTATTTTCCTTTTCCCGTTGGTTATAGAAGAGATTGACAACCTTTTCTATGAAAGGCGTGATATTGCTTTCTTTATTTCTTGCAAAAACCGTGACACTTACCCCAAAACCCCAGAGTTCCCTGCGTCTTTGGTTGCCCTGATTCTATGTTTTGCAGTTGACCTCCTCTATGTGGTTCGATACCCTAAGTACTACAACGCACGCTATGCACTTGCAGCTTAGGGTCCTACAAATTCAAATCTCGACGAGTCTCCAAAGAAATCCTCCAATCTCGGACGACTATTTAGACCCATCACCTTATGCTAAAGAAGCTAACAAAGGAAGGCGCCAAATGATTTTCGAAATTAAGATCAAGTTTTGGTTCATGTTGCAACAGGTTTTAGAGTCTGTTTTCGAGTTTTAAATTTATAACCCTATTACCTGCAAGTGCACATATGTGCGTTGTAGTATTTAGGGTGTCGAACCACAGAGACTATGATGCTTCAAACAAATCCACTAAAACAGAAAATCAAATGAGAACGAACAAATTGGAGGTTGGTTTTGGAAAGGTGATGGTTTAGTAACAGAACGAAAATCAAGAGTGGGTTGTAAACTATAAAACAGAGGGCTGAGTTTCAGGGATCTCTCAGGGTTTTCCACGGAATGATTCTACGGATTAACAAACTTGACCTAGACAAAATCAATTCTACTGGTTCTCAAGCTCAAACACGAAAGTGTTCGGATTCCCCTTACGGAAAACCAAACACCTAAACCTATACTACTCGTTCGCTCCCTTTCGGTAGCGACTTCGCAGCAATGTCAGCTATAAGAATAAGTTCGATGAAGCTCACAACACACCGCCGATATGCATAAGCATCCTTCGGTGTCTGCTCGTTTAAAACTATTTCTGGCCAAAAGATTCAGCGCTTACACGGCTCTAAGTGGCCAGTCGAGCATTACGCAATCGAAACGAAGAACATTGAAAAGTATTTTATCTATGATCTAACAACCTATCGAATCAAACCATGAAATCCCAATGAGAAACCCCTTGAAACACAACTGAAAGACTACTCAAACATAGATCTGAAGTTCTTCATCATTGCAATAGATAAAAGTCACAAAGGTTTGATGGAACAAAAAAGATGGTAGCAACTTGTATGAAAGAAATATAAAAGAGAGATGAAGGAGAGTAATTGATAGACTCATAACTTAGCATGTTTTAGCACTCATTTAGGATAGTTTTACATTCACATATGCATTCATTTTGTCACTTTTAGTCCCATTTGCATCCATATTAGAGTTTAGTAAGTTTTACCTTAGGATGTTGCATGTTTGTACATATTGAGTACGTATTAGCTTCTTTGTAGGCTTGGAGGACCTTTATGGAGAGATGGATGACAAAGAGGAGGAAAAGTAGTTGGCAAAACAAGAAGCAGACAATCTTTAGAAGTGTGTCGAGCTTGGTATCGAACTACCAAGCTCGATACGGCCTGGCAGGAAGAACGGGAGGAGCATATTGAGCATTTGTATTGAGCTACCAAGCTTGATACGAATCTACCCAGAGTTTTTGAAGCAGCGTATCAGACGATTATATCGAGCTACTAAGCTCGATACAAAGTCAGCCGAAGTTCTGAAGATGGCGTGTCGAGCATTCATGTCGAGCTTAGCTCGACACAACCTTTGGAGAAGATCTTTAGCAACGTATCGAGCTGCGTATCTACCTAGCATGCTCGATACGCTGCCGATTGTCAGCCACCCGTTTTTTCCGGGTTGACCCGGTTCGTCCAATGTTCAGGTTCGTCCAATGTTCACTATAAATAGGAAATAACCTAATTTTTCCGAAGTACCTGTTTAATCTTTTGTTCTACTTAGAAAACCTTCCTCTTTGTTTTCTAAGTGATTTTGTAAGACATTTTATAAAATTTATGCAATTTAGTGTTTATATTTCTTAATCTTTCATCTCTATCTCTCTAGTCATGTTTATCTTCATCTCTTTCATAGGATTTGAGATTCTAATCATGATTAGTGAGTAGTTTCATTAGGATCTAAGGATCGGTTAAATTTAGGGTTTTTCATGGATTGAACTTGATGTCTAGGTTTAGATTCTTTCATTTCCCTCCTTGTTTAGTGTTTTAAATGCTAGTTTAGGCATGATTAAACTAAAACTAGGCCTTAGGGAATTTCCCACCCACAAGGTGTGTTGAAATTCTCCAACCAACTAAACAAGGGATTTACATTCCTAGCTTATGAAAGTGATTGTCTAGGGTGTTTATTAGCAATTTAGAACTGTTTCATAATGCTTGTTAACATCCTTTTCACAAATGAGAGTTTGTTCTTGATTAGGATGATTAATGAAGGAATTAGTGCCATGAAAGTGGATTAGTCTTGCTTTTGAGTTCTAAACTTAGGGATTAGCTTATATTGTGATTGATTGGCATCAAAGATTAGTTCTTGGAACACCTTAGATTGACAACCCCATCCTTGGATTCGTTTTAGTCATTTGATAATCTTGCTTAGTAGTTATTTAGCCTTTAATTTGCTAGGTTAGTGCTTTGATTGCTTAATTAAGGTGTTAGTTACTTTTGTTTAGTTTGTTAAACTCCAAAACTGTTATGCTTGCTTAGATTTAGAAGTTTTATGCATTCCTATTGTCACCATCACACCCATATGGATTGATCCTCAAACACTACAATGATATGAGTGGGGTTTGAATAATTGTTTAAGAACAAGGAAAAAAATCGTCTTATCAATTTGGCGCCGTTGCCATTTGGATTTTTGATTGGTTCACTAGGATTTTAATTCTACTTGAGACTAAGCTTTATTTTTCTTTGATTACTAATCTATCTTGCTGGGACCACTCTTTCTCTCTATAGGTACATACACTTGAGCTATAGTTGCTCAAACACCAATAAGACTTTGCTTTACGAGTTTGGGGTATGGATCATGCACAAGGTTTGGGTGGTAATGAACAACCACCAAGGAGCCCTAAACACATTGGGGTTGGTGATTATCCTCACACTTATACTACTCGTTAAGGTATCATTCCTCCTCCGGCTGAGCACAATAGTTTTGAGATCAAGAGTGGGCTGATTTCAATGGTTCAACAAAACAAGTTTCATATGTTGGATATAGAGGATCCATTGGACCATTTGGATGAGTTTGAAAGGATATGCAGCTTGACCAACATCAATGGTATCTCTGAAGATGGGTTTAAGTTAAGATTGTTTCCCTTCTCTCTTGGAGATAGAGCGCACATTTGGGAAAATAATCTTCCACAAGGTTCAATCACTTCTTGGGATCAATGCAAGAAAGTTTTCTTCGCCAAGTTTTTCTCCAACTCAAGGACAGCAAGGTTGAAGGATGAGATCCTAGTTTCACTCAAAAGCCAAAGGAGAGTTTTTGTGAAACTTGTGAAAGATTCAAGGGGTATAATACTCAATGTCCACACCATGGATTTTCAGAAGAATCTCTCCTTAGCAACCTATATCGTGGTGTTCTTCCTAAGTTTAGGATGCTACTAGACACAGCTAGCAATGGAAACTTCTTGGGAAAGGAGGTTGAAGAAGGTCTTGAGCTGGTAGAGAACTTAGCACAAACTGATGGGAACTATGGTGATTACTATGATAGCTCTTCAAAAGATGGTGCTGCACATGAGGAGCAAAGGAAACGAGAGATGAGATCACTCAGTGAGAAGATGGATAAGCTACTCTACGCATCTACAAAGTCGGTTCATTATGTTGGTAGGTATGAGGATAATTTTGGTTTTCATCAGGAGATGGATGAAGATACACAAGAAGAGATTAACTATGCAGGAGGCCAAGGTTTTCAAAATCGTTTCCACAACAACTATTGGAACACCACCTACCAAGGTCAAGCAAGACAACAAGGCTTTGCTCCCAAGACTACCTACCAAGGAAATCAAAGACACTTCCACCAACAACAAGGATCTCCAATGGGTTTTGAAACTAAAGGAGAAGCAAGCAACTCATTCGAACATGATTTAGATATGAGAAGCATGCTACAAGAAATCCTTCAAGGCCAAACCAATGGGACCAAGGAAATTAAGAAGAAGATAGAGGACATGAGCCACAAGGTGGATTGCTCCTACAATGATCTAAACTCAAAGTTTGCAACATTGAGTTCTAAAATCAAACACAGGGAGAACAATGGAACTTGTCCACATTTTGGAACTCAAGCACATATCAATGCCATTACTTTGAGAAGTGGCAAAGCCCTACCATCTAGAGCACCTCCATTCAAAGTTAATGTGGACATTGAGATCCAAGATGGGGGAGGTGAATCATTCAAAATGTTGAGGAAGTAGTTGTTGATGGTGATGTATCTAAAAAAATGGGCAAGGACAAGGTGGAAGCCAAGGGAAAGGAGGCGCCTATAAGTTATAAGGAATCTCCTTTTGTTCCACCACCTTACAAGCCCAAGCTACCATTCCCAGGGCGCTTCAAGAAACAACTAGTGGAGAAGTATAGAGCTATGTTCGACAAGCAAATGAGTGAGATTCAAGTGATCATGCCTTTGATGGATGCTTTTATGTTGGTTCCTCAATATGCAAGGTTTCTTAAGGATGATGTTATGGAAAGGACCAAGGAGCTACAAGGAATGGTTGTTCTCACTCATGAGTGTAGTGCCATCATACAAAGGACAATTGTACCCACGAAGCTTAGTGACCCCGGTAGTTTCACCCTTCCTTGGGCTTTGGGACCTTTGGCTTTCAACAATTGCTTGTGTGATCTTGAAGCTATTGTGAGTTTGATGCCACTTTTAGTTGCTAAGAGATTTGGTTTCAATCGCTACAAAGAGTGTAGGATCTCACTTGTGTTGGCGGATCGATCCATTAGGCTCCCAATTGGTTTTCTTGAAGATCTACCAGTTATGATTGGAGGTGTTGAGGTGCCCACATATTTTGTAGTCCTAGAAATGGATGAAGAACCAAGAGATCCATTGATATTTGGAAGGCCTTTCTTAGCCACAACAGGAGCAATCCTTGATGTTAGGAAGGGCAAGATTAACTTGCACTTGGGAAAGAACTTTGTGCTGAAGTATGACATCAATGATGCTTTGAAGAAGCCTACTATTGAGGGTCAATCCTTTTGGGTTGAAACAATGGATCAACTAGCTGATGAATACCTTGAAGAGCTAGCTATGGAAGACCATCTACAAGTATCCTTGACAAAGGAGCATGGCGAGAATAGGTATCTACATGGGGCAAGCTTGGGATACTTGAAGTTACTTGATTCACACAAACCTCTAGAAGAAGAGGACTCTTTCTTGGAGCTCAGGTACAAACACAAAGGAGGATGCGTGATTGAAGAGATTAGCTCCTTGGGCATTGAGCATGAGGACGAGATGATGGCTAGCAAGAACAAGCCTAGCATTGAAGGTGATTGGAGTGAGCTCAAGGCACCAAAGGTGGAGCTCAAACCTCTTCCACAAGGGCTAAGGTACGCTTTCTTTGGTCTAACTCATCTTACCCGGTCATTGTCAATGAAAACTTGAGTGAAGATGAATTATCCTCCCTTTTGTGCGAATTGAGGAAGTTTAGGAGAGCCATTGGTTATTCTTTGGATGACATCAAAGACATATCTCCTTCCCTTTGCAGACATAGGATACATATAGAAGATGAATCTATGACTTCTATAGAACATCAAAGAAGGTTAAATCAAAATTTGAAAGAAGTTGTAAAGAAAGAGATTCTCAAGCTTCTAGATGCAGGTGTTATCTATCCAATTTCGGATAGCACTTGGGTTTCACTTGTCCATTGTGTACCTAAAAAGGAAGGAATCACTGTGGTTAAAAATGAAAGGGATGAACGAATACCCACTAGAACCATAACTAGCAATAGGATGTGCATTGATTATAGAAAACTTAATTTGACCACAAGAAAATATCATTTCCCTCTCCCTTTCATTGACCAAATGTTAGAAAGTTTGGCCAATCAGTCATTCTATTGTTTATTAGATGGGTATATTGGTTTCTTTCAAATCTCAATCCATCCAAATAATCAAGAAAAAACCACATTCACTTGTTCATATGGAACATTTGCATATAGGGGAATGCTTTTTGGACTTTGTAATGCTCATTCTACTTTTCAAAGATGTATGATGTCCATATTTTCTGATTTGATTGAGGAGATGGTGGAGGTCTTTATGAATCATTTCTCAGTCTATGGCTCCTCCTTTGGTGTTTGTTTGTCTAACTTGTGCAGGGTCTTGGAAAGGTGTGAAGAGACAAATTTTGTGCTAAATTAGGAGAAGTGTCACTTGATGGTTAGAGAAGGGATAGTGCTTGATCACAAGATTTCAGAAAATGGGATTGAGGTTGACAAAGCCAAGATAGAAGTTATGATGAGCCTAGAGCCTCCTTGCAATGTGAAAGGCATAAGGAGTTTTTTTGGGTCATGCTAGGTTCTATAAGAGGTTCATTAAAGACTTCTCCAAGAGAGCACGACCACTCACAAGGATACTTTGCAAGGAGGTCAAATTTAAGTTTGATAATGAGTGTCTTGTCGCATTCTTGAAGACCAAGGAGGCTCTTGCGAGTGCTCCAATAGTGCAAGCACCAGATTGAGATCTTCCTTTTGAGATAATGTGTGATGCAAGTGATTATGCGGTTGGAGCTGTCCTTGGCCAAAGGAAGGAAAAGAAACTTCATGTCATATACTATGNAAGCACCAGATTGAGATCTTCCTTTTGAGATAATGTGTGATGCAAGTGATTATGCGGTTGGAGCTGTCCTTGGCCAAAGGAAGGAAAAGAAACTTCATGTCATATACTATGCAAGTAGGACCTTGGATGACACCCAAGTGAAGTATGCAACAACTGAAAAGGAGCTCTTGGCTGTGGTGTTTGCTTTTGAAAAGTTTAGAATCTATCTAGTTGGGTCTAAAGTTGTAGTCTACACTGATCATGCAGCTCTAAGGTACATCTATGCTTAAAAAGACACAAAAGCAAGACTCCTTAGATGGATATTTCTACTACAAGAGTTTGACATGGAAATAGTGGACAAGAAAGGGATTGAGAATGGTGTGGCTGATCACCTATCTCGAATGAGGATTGAATAGCTCATCCCTATTAATGACTCTCTTCCTGAAGAGCAGCTCATGTTGATTAAGATCTTGGAGGAAGGATACCAACTAGGGAGGAAGCTAGAAGAAGCCAAGAGTTTGAAGGAAAGAGGTCTTCCTTGGTATGCAGATTTTTTAAACTATTTGGTGTGTGGTGATGTGACTCCCAACCTATATGCTTACTCCAAGAAGAAATTATTTAGGGATGTGTCTCACTACTATTAGGATGAACCCTACTTTTTCAAGAGGTGCTCAGATGGTCTCTATAAAAGATGCATAGCACAAGAGAAGAAAAACAGCATCTTGTACCATTGTCATGAGTCAGTTTATGGTGGACATTTTGCAACATTTAAAACAGAACCAAAGGTGCTTCAAGCAGGGTTTTGGTGGCTAAGTTTGTTTAAAGATGCTCATGCCTACATCTCCACATGTGAAGCATGTCAAAGAAAGGGTAACATAAGCAAGTGAGATGAGATGCCATAAAACCCAATCTTGGAAGTGGATTTATTTGATGTTTGGGGCATAGATTTCATGGGACCTTTTCCCTCCTCCAATGGCAACAAATACATCTTAGTTGCTGTAGATTATGTCTCCAAGTGAGTGGAAGTAGTAGCAAGCCCCACAAATGATGCTAAGGTTGTGGTGAAGCTTTTCAAGTCCATAATCTTTCCAAGATTTGGAATTCCAATAGTTGTAATAAGTGATGGTGTGAGTCACTTCATCAACGAGGTCTTTGAGAATCTGCTAAAAACATGGAGTTAAGCATAAGGTTGATGCACCTTACCACCCTCAAACAAGTGGCCAAGTCAAAATTTCCAATAGAAAGATTAAAGTCATTCTAGAGAAGACAGTTGTCGGTACAAAGATGGATTGGGCATCCAAGCTACATGATGTACTTTGGGCTTATATGACAGCTTTCAAGATACCTATTGGGAGGTCACCATTCTCTCTTCTCTATGGGAAATCCTGTCACTTACCTGTGAAGCTTGAATACAAGGCATTATGGGCAATCAAACTCCTAAACTTTGACATCAAGACAGCCCAAGAGGAGATATTGATCAATCTCCAAGTAATTGATGAGATCCGCTTAGATGCCTATGAGAGCTCGAAAATCTACAAGGAGAGGACTAAGGCCTTCCATGACAAGAAGCTCAAGGCAAAGGAATTCAAGGCTGGAGATAGAGCATTGCTATACAACTCTAGGCTGAAGCTATTCCCGGGGAAACTCAAATCAAGATGGTCTGGTCCTTTCACAATCAAGGAGGTTTTGCCCTATGGTGCTGTTACTCTTTATAACCTGGAAAGGGATGAGTTCACTGTGAATAGGCACATGCTGAAGGCATACTTGGGTGATGGAAAAGTTGAAGAGGCAACATCAATTCCTCTTCAAGATCCTCCACATGTCTAAGGGTTTGAAAAGTCAAGCTAAGTGACGTTAAAAAAGCGCTCTTGGGAGGCATTCTCATGTCTATCTTTGTATATATTTGCACTTTTTAATTCAATAATGTGTTTTCTAGTGTTTGTGGATGACATGTTTGGATGAAGGAGGTTGAGCCAAGAGAAAAAATGCTTTCCAAGAACTTTTGACACTGTATCGAGCTACTAAGCTCCATACAGCTCTCACAAGAATTTTGGGGGAAGCGCAACGGGCATTTCTATCGAGCTACTAAGCTCGATACAAACGACCAGGGAACTCTCGACCTTCCTATCGGGCATCTGTATCGAGCTACATAGCTCGATACAGTTTTAAAAGCCGCGTCTGCAAGCGTATCGAGCTATGTATCGACCTACATAGCTCGATACGTTCCTTTTCTAGGTAAGTCAACGGGGTTTGACCGGTTTAATTTACTCGAATTAAACTGGTTTCTCCCCTTCTTCTTCCCCAAAACACGAAAATTCCTCTTCTATTGCGTACACTCGCGATTTTTGTCTCTCTCTCTCTCTCAATTCTCAAGCAATTTTCGTGATTTCAAGTGCCTTTTGCTCGATTTCTTGTGCTCTTATTGATTCTAAGTCGATCTCGTTCATCCTTTCACTCATTCACGAGGTAAACAATCCAAGGCCAAGTTTTTCATCTCTTGCTCTAATGGTGGAAAATTTGGGGATTTTGCATTAGGATGTTCGAATTGATTGTTCATGGATTGGGCATTGCTTGATAATGGTTAGAGAGTAGGTTTCGAGTGCTATACTAGGATTTCCATGATTAGTTTTCGAAAATTTGGCACTTAGGGTTCATAGTGCGAAAATTCAAATTACTCTCTTGAACCTTATTAGATTTTGGGGCTTTCACTTGCATTAGCATGCATTAATCATGCTTATGGATTGCCAATTGGTAGCACTCGAAATTAGGCAACTTGAATTTTTGCAAAAATTTGTGTTTGGCAAATTTTTGCTAAGTGTGGATTTTGGTAAATATTCGAAAATTTGGCTTTGGTTCTTACTTATGACTTGCTTGATGCATTGTTTGCTTGATCAAAATGAGTTGCTAACACCATATCCAAGCTTTGTTGGTTTTAAAGGTACAATGACATCAAGAGGTGGAGCTAGATATTTCGGACAACAAGAAGCGGGATTGGTGGGGTGGACTGCCAAACAGAAAAGTGCAAAACAGAGGCTTGAGAGGATGCACTTTGAGCCTACCAGGTTTACGAGCCGAGCCTTCTTACAAGAGGCTGGAATGTTGAGCGCTTTTGATGAGCTACTTGGGAAGATGGAGCTCCCTTGCTTGGCGACCATGGACTATCCTACATACCCGGAAGCTACATTGCACTTTCTCTCCACGATGGACTTCTCCTATGAAGATCCAAGCTCTCCATCACCATCAACAGGGCGGATGACATTCAAGATCCAGGGAACCACCTTCAACCATTCGAATTCTATTCATCATCACGGCTTCTCAGCCAAAACAGTTTGTTTATTCTCAACCAAAAGTGCCGATTCAGGGAGGATCTCATTACAACTATGATGTAGGCCGGATCAGGGCATTACAATTAGGTGGTATCAGAGCATGGTTATATCATGTTTATATGGGACTCGTTTTCAAATGTTTTATCGAGTAGATGAGTCGCAAAAGGCATTTAGGAAACCAGCCATCTCCTTTATTTAAGTAGATGGGATTAGGATTAACCCTTATTGGATGCATATGCTTCTGCGTCGTTCTTATTTTAGAAGGTCTAAAGTATTAAAAGGAGAAAGACTTGGGAGACCATCGGTTCATGGAGAGTAAAGTAACAGAAGATCATGTGTATTGCATGGTGCGCAACACAATAAAAAAAGTGTTCTGAGATGAATAATGAAGCGTTTATACATGATTTCTCGGAGGAGGAATTAAGGGCAGATGAGATCGCAGAGGTTAAAGGACCAAGAAATGATGTCAGAGCTTGAAGCTCTCAAAAAGAATGATTCAAGATGGAGAGAGCCGTATCGGAGTTTTTGTGAAAGAGTTGAAGCATAACAGAATAATACAGGAAGATGTCCAAATGAGTTCAAAAAAGATGTAGCAGTGTTTCATTTCGATGATGAGGCGACCAATGGGTGGAACGGAGTAGCAAAGCATTATGGAAGAGAGATCTTGACTTGGATGGAGTTAAAAAAAAAAATTTGAACGGAAGGACTTCCCACCAAAGGCTAAAGATAGGCTGGAACCACAATTTCAAAAAAAAAAATCAAACAAGAAGATTGGAGCGTGAGAGATTATGAAAGTGAGTTCAAAACGGAGAGCCATTCGTTCAATGTTACTAGTGTGGAAGAGTGGGAACTATATCACGATTGTGACTAAACGGAGAGCCATTTGCTCCGAAGTCTAACAACGTCATATGTTATACTTGTGGTGAGCATGGACATATTTCCACTACATTTCCAAGTATGCATCCTCCAACTCATCAGATTGTCACACAGCCACCGAATGATCAAGCAGCAATCAAACCGGCCCTCAAGCGTCAGTTGATGTACTCATATATTTCATACATTTATCTTGCATTTAAGACATAATTGCATTCACATTGCATTCATACTTAGAGAAATTGTAGCTTTTGTCTCATTTTAGCTACTAGAGCACTTTACATTAGCATTAGCATATTTCTTGCATTAATGCATCATATTCAGGTGGTTTTGGATACACTGGAGATATGGAGGGTGCATGGACATGCTGATGATCAGAAGGAGAGCCTAAGGACACTTGGAAGAGTTCGGTTATACAGCAAGAAGACCGAGATCGACCAGAAGATCGAGTCACTTGAGCCGCTCCAAGGGCAAAGATCGAGGATGGGATCGACTCAGATGCTCGATCACGAGTACGGACATGAAAACCAAACCGGGGAAGAACGAGATGCCAAATCGACCTCAAGGCCCAATCTTCCAAAAGATCGATAAGACGGACTAGATCTACCCGCCTGGATCGATCCAACGATCGAGCAAGGACGCCCGTTCTACATGAGAGATCAAACCAACGAATCGACTGCCGAGCTCGATCTCTAGCCTTATCCGACAACTTGCAAGTTTTGGATTTTAGTGAGGGAACCATTTTCTCTTTGGTATAAAAGCATCTTGACCTATTTTTGGGTACAGAATCCTTGCTTACACTTTGTCTCCTCCTTCTTTTAGGCAAAGAACGCCATTGTTAGTTTTTTAAGCTTTTCATGTTTTAGAAACTTTAATCTTTAAATTTATCTTAAGTACTTCTCTTAATCTATTTGCTTAATCGTTTTAATCATGCTTAGCCTTGTTTTCTTTACGTTTTCCAGCATCTTAATCATGCATAGTGAGTAGTAATCTTTTGGGTTTTCGGTTTGGGTGATTAAGGGTTTTAAAGGTTTAAGCTTTGCTCTCTTTCTTGTTCTTAAAACCATTCTCTTCTTGGATTTGTGTGTTTAAAGCATAGAGGATCTCGAGAGAGACATCTTTGATCTCAGGGATTCTCTTGTCTTAGAAGATTTTAAGAGACCCCTTAAAACCAATCCAAGAGACTAATCTTCCCTTTCCCAAACGCCATGGTTGCTTAGGGGATTAGTTAGGCCACGATTTGAGATCTATGATCATGCTCTTCATCTCTTCTTTCCACCACAATCAATGGGTTAGGAGGAAGGGATGAAGAAAGGCTTCATACCAAACGCCATGGATGAAGCTAGCTTTAGCTTCTCAAGTCTTAGAGAAAGCTCAAAAAGAGTAGATCTATGTTTTCAAGTTCCAAAGTTAAATCTTGTACCCCCTTAAGTTGATCCCAAACCGTGAATCCATTTCTTATTATCTGAAAACATAAAAACAACCTTCCTTTAGTTTAAAGTTTCAATCTTTAGCTTAATTCCATCTAGTTGCTTATTTCTTACATTAAAGCCTTTTAATTTCATAAAATTGTGTTATTGGTCTTTTTAGTATTTTAGAAATTCCCTAGTATTGTATTTTGCACCCTGGTAGAAGTTTAGAGTCAGCAGATTTTTATTTCTAGTTTTTAAAATTCGTACTAAGTCCTTAGCAATTTCCTGTTTCGTCAGCCTTTAGTTTTGAATTTTCTAAAATTAGTAGTAGTGTCCTTTAAACCTTTAGAAGTAATTTTCTAGCTGTTTAACCCCTTGGTCGAGCTTCTAAAATAGATTTCAAGTTCAGTCGATTGTTACAAGTAGTTTATTTCGAATTATTCACCCATTTAACTCGAATCTGCTTAGCTTTACATAAGGTCCTTGTATTCTTGGTAACCTCTCAACCTCCAAAATTGGATTGACCCTAAAGTACTGCAATGAAATGAGCATGCCTTAGGTTTGCATAACACGAAATAATTCGGTTATCAAATGGCGCCGTTGCCGATTTGGGATTGAGTTTGAGAGTATTAAGATTTGAGATTTAGTGAAGACTAAGTTCTTGTTTTTACATCTTTGGTTACTAATTTATCTACCTTCCTGTTTGTGTTCTTAGGTACATGAATATGAGGTCTAGAGGTAACAACGATCTACTACAGCCTCTAGACACCATTCATTTACTTGGAAGCGCGAGACTAAGAAGGGACAGAAATCAAGAAGTAGAGTTTGAGGGAGTAGATCGAGCAGGTATGGCCGATCAGGATAATGTTCAGCCCTAGCATGGACCAGCTGATGGGGGTAATGGAAACCCCCACCACGCTCAAAGTCCACCACGGATCATAGGTGCGGGTGATGCACCAAATACTCACCACAATCGCTTTGGCATCACCCCTCCTCCGGTGCAGAACAATAACTTCGAGATCAAGCCGGACTTCATCTCGATGGTTCAGAACAGTAAATTCCACGGTCTTGCATTGGAGGATCCCTTGGAACACTTGGATAACTTCGAACAAGTATGTGGCATGATCAAGATCAACGGGATCTCCGAGGACAGCTTCAAGCTTCGGCTTTTCCCTTTTTCACTCGGGGACAAGGCTCGCCATTGGGAAAAGACTCTTCCACAAGGCACCATCACATCTTGGGCATATTGCAAGAAAGCTTTCCTCTCAAAGTTCTTCTCTTCAACAAGAACGGCTCGGCTAAGAAATCCAAATGGCAACGGCGCCAAATTGATAAGCGGTTTCTTTGTGGTACTTAACAATTACTCAAACCCACTCATGTCATTGTAGGTACTTGAGGATCAATCCATATGGATATAGTTAAGACACTAGGAATTCATACAACTTCTTAATCTAAGCTAGAAATAAAGGTTTGAAGTTTAACTAACAACCTAAGTGATCAAATGGACCAAAGCAAGCTAATTAACTACTAATCAAAATTATTAAAATACTAAAACGAATCCAAGGATGGGGTTATCAACCTAAGGTGTTCCAAGAATCAATCTTTGATGCCAAACAATCACAATATAAGCTAATCCCTAGGCTTAGAGCTCAATAACTAGACTAATCCACTTTCATGGCACTAATCCATTCATTAATCATCCTAATCAAGATCTAACTTTCATCAGTGAAAAAGAAGTTAACAAGCAATAGGAAACAGCTCTAAATTGCCAATAAAAACCCTAGACAATCACTTCCATGAGCTAAGAATGTAAATCCCTTGTTTAGTTGGTTGGGGAATTTCATCAAACACCTTGTGGGTGTGAAATTCCCTAAGGCCTAGTTTTAGCATGATCAAGGCTAAACTAGCATTTAGAACACTAAACAAGGAGGGAAATGAGAAGATCTAACCATAGGCATCTAGATTAATCCTTAAAACACCCTAGATCTAACCCATCCTTAGATCCTAAAGAAACTACTCACTAATCATGGTTAATCCCTCAAATCCTATGAAAGAGATAGAGATAAACATGATTAGAAAGATAGAAGATTAAAAGATTAAAAGATATAAACACTAGATTGCTTAAACTTAAAGAAATGCCTTACAAAATCACTTAGAAATCAAAAGGGAAAGTTTTCTAAGCAAGAACAAGAGATTAAAAAGATACTTAGGAAAAATTAGGTTACTTCCTATTTATAGTGAACAGTGGACGACCCGGGTCAACCCGGAACAAACCGGGTATTGACCCGGTTTAAGCCTGAAAATCGAGCAGCGTATCAAGCTTGCTAGGTCGATACGCAGCTCGATACACTGCTAAAGCTTTCCTCAAGGAGTGTGTCGAGCTTGGTAGCTCGACCCAAATGCCCGATACGCCATTCTTTAATCTTCGGATGAGATGTGTATCGACCTTAGCAGTCCGATACGAATGCCTGATACGTCGTCTTCAAAACTCCGGGTGGCCCGTGTATCGAGCTTAGCAGCTCGATACAATCGTCCGATACGCGCACTCCGTCTTTCCTGCCGAGCTATATCGACCTTGGTAGGTCGACACCAAGGTCGATACACTTCTAAAATTTGTCTGCTTCATGTTTTGGCTCCCTTCTTTTCTTCCTCCTTGTCACCCAACTCTCCAAAGAGATCCTCCAAGCCTCCAAAGTACCTTATTGGGACTTAATATGCACAATATGCAACAAGCTAAGCTAAAACTTGCTAAACTCTAATATGGATGCAATCTAGACTAAAAATATCTAAATGAATGCATAAATGAATGCAAAGCTATCTAAAATGGGTGCTAAAACATGTTAATTTATGAGTATATCAATAACCAACCGCACAATATCTATTCCTCTTGATAATATCGGTGATAATTTATATTTTGATTTTATGATTTTGGAGATATATTCGCGGAGGATTAGATATCAATTACTACATTGGTTAGTAACATTTACTAAATTATTTTTGATTTTAGTTCTTAGTAACATTTACTAAATTATAGAACGCATTCTATGTAGATGTCATTGGTGCTATTGTCGGTGTTGGTGAGATCCATATTTACGATGAGAAAAAATTACAAGATGATTACGCGATTTTGAAATTCAAGATGATAGGTAATACTTATATCATTTTGATTTCTCTTTTCAATTTATACTTTTTTATTTTGTCTTACGATTTATCCTATTTTATATCATGTTGGAAGCGTGTAACCGAATGTTTTGCGTTGGAAAAGTTGGCTGAGGAATTCAATGCAAAGTGGAACTAATATCGTGGTCAAACTGTGGTATGTGACTGTATTTAAAATGGTGGCATATTAATACGAGCGGAGGTATTATATTTATTTTTTGTATGTCTTTTGCCAATTTTATTTAGATATTAGTATTATTCATCACTTTCAGATACTTACGGGTATTTTCAAATAAAAATTCATCGAACCAAACCGTAATCGAGAAGTTTTTTATTCTTCAATCAAATATCCAAACCGACCCGAACACGGAGGTACCAAACCCAATATGAACTGAAATTTAAAAATACATAAAAGTTATCTAAACTTCTAATGCTAAAATATCTGAAATCTGAAATACTCGATCTGAATCCGACCTGAATATCCGAATTCCCATACCTAATACTACCCTTTAAATTGTTGTTTAAGAACATTATTACTAGCCATGTGCATTCAAATATCCGTTCGGATTCGGGTCGAGTCTATTCGGGTATTGGTTATTTCGGTTCTAGCCTATAAGTTTCATTTGAGTATTTTCTTTTATTTTCGGGTCTGGTTCGGTTCGGTTCATGTTGGGTTCGGGTCGGTTCTGTATCAAGGTTGAAGAACCGGATTTTACCTAAAAACCGATCGGTTATGGATAAGTTCGGATTTTTAAACCCAAAAGTAACCATAATTTTAGTTTGATTCGGGTAGTTTTAAACCCAAAAGTAACCAAATAAACCAAAAATATCCGAAATGTATCCGATTGAGTACCTAAATATCTAAAATTGGTATCCGAAAATATCTGATTTACCCAAAATAGCTGAAAAATATAAAAATATCTGAAAACCTATAAACATAATTGATATATTCAGTTTATAATTATAATATTTATAAGTTTGTTATTACAATTTTATATATAACTATATTTGTTTTGTATATAATTGTATTTCGGATATTTCGAGTACCCGTTCGGTTCTCGGTTCGCTTCAGGTTCGGTACCGGTTCTTCGGATATGATAGTGTAGACTCCATTCGGGTATTTACACCGGTTCTAGTTCGGTTTGGTACCTTATAATTCGGTTCAGATCGATTCGGTACCTTATAATTCGGTTCAGATCGATTCGGTACCTTATAATTCGGTTCAGATCGATTCGATACCTTATAATTCGGTTCAGATAGGTTCGGTTTTTTGGATCCGACTTTTATGCGCATGGCTAAT
This sequence comes from Alliaria petiolata, assembly GCA_020283515.1. Classification (NCBI taxonomy): domain Eukaryota; kingdom Viridiplantae; phylum Streptophyta; class Magnoliopsida; order Brassicales; family Brassicaceae; genus Alliaria; species Alliaria petiolata. The sequence goes on along the minus strand of JAHZTW010000003.1, from coordinate 50,571,001 downwards.
TATTACATAAAAAATGTACGTACTATTTGTTTCCACCTCCGCAAAAAGGTATAATAACAAAACTACCGCCGTAATTTCGAAGTAAAAGGATAATTTGCCGGGGGAAAAATTGTCAATGTAATGATGATAAACTTATAAGTATCCCACATATTTATTTAGAATATCATACTTTCTCAAGCTCATACGTACATTGATTGCCACTCATGGATAAAACCTGAGCCATCCAACAAGTTCTAGTGCGTCACCAAATCCACAGGTTCTATAGATGTGGAAAGGAATCAAGTTGGTGGTTCAGCTGCATTCCAAAGTCAATCTTCACACTACACTGGTTTTAAGTGTCTTAAGGGTGGATCCTCAAGGTCCTAGACCAGTGGTTAGACCTTGCTTCAATTCACCATTAGGCAATGACATATTCTAGTGTTATGTCTAGAGGTAAGGCTTAAAGATAGATATGTAATAGGAAACAACGAACAATAAATAGTTTAATATATCTTTTGGTCTTGAAACCGAGATTGCTACGGCAAGACAGAGAGGACAACCGATCGAAGCTTATTTCGGGTATCTAAATAAGCTATGAATGACATTAACAGATTGCCGTCCTCCGAAGAGTTGCAAGTGTGGCTCGTGTACCTGCAGCCTGAATCTCGAACTTGAACAAGAAAGAGATCAAGATAGGGTTCACAAGTTGCTCCGAGGGATTGATGAGATTTATGTCCCGACACGCTCTCCTCTACTTTCACAGGTTCCATTCCCTTCTCTTGATGACGTTTACAACGCTCTAATTCAAGAGAAAGATTCCCGTATGGGAGTTCGATCATACACTGAGCCAACAGATGGAGTAAGCTTCGCCGTTCAGTCGCAAGCTCGTCCTCGTGGTTAGTACTGAGAATCGGGACAAGAATGCGATTTGTTCAGCTTGTGGTCGTACAGGACATGTTGCCGAACAGTGTTTCAGGCAGATTGGATTTCCTCCATGGTGGGGAGACAGACCTCGCAACCGTGGACCACCACCAGCATCTCACAACAACGGACAAGTTTCAAACAAAGAGAAAGTCAAGTAAATCGTGTTGGTGAATGCTATTGGAACATCCGGTGGTGCGTCTTCTTCTGCTGGACATGGAGGGTTTTCGGAAGCAGATCGAATGGATTTTAGTGGATTGAATGAAACTCAATGGAGGACCCTTGTTCATATGCTTGACGAAAGGAAACAAGGACCACACGATCGCTTAATGGGTACGTTCTTTTTCGAATCTTGGATTATTGACACAAGAGCTACGAATCACATGAAAAGCTCTATGGAAATTTTGACTGATATACACGATATAGCTCCAGTGAATATCAAGCTGCCAGATGGTAGATTTACGGTTGCGATTAAACAAGGTTTTGTTAACATGAGTTTGTCTCAAAAGACGTGAGATTTTTGGAACATGAGTTCCCCTACAAAACGACTGAGCTAGAAAAGAGAGCAGTACCGGCGCTTGAGTATGTTTCTCCTCCGGTTGGTTCTGTTGAAATTGGCGAATTGGCTACAGAAGACAGTGTTGCGATTGAAGCACTACATGCAGTACCTGCAGTTTTAGTGGAGAGTGATGACAATTTACCTGCAGGAACAGAGTCTGCAGTTATTGGGGCTAACGTGAATGAACCAGCATTACAGTCATTTGATGAAGACAGCTCACGTTCTCATGAATCAGAGTTGGATCGGGAACAAACAGATCTGATTCAGAATGAAGTGTATACGGGATTAAACGAAGACACAAAGGTGGTGGTTCAAAATGAAAAATTAGGTCGCGGTCACCGTTAGAAGACTCGATCAACACGCCTCAAAGACTTTGTGGCAAATACGATTCATGACTCATCGTGTTATCCTCTTGACGATTTTTATCATGTGAGAAGTTTTCAGATCAATGAAATCAGTGGCTTCGCACAAAGGCGAAACGAAACCTTTAGTGAAGCCATGAAGAGGTTCAAGGACTACACAATCGCATGTCCTCACCATGGTTTCACAGAGGAGACACTTCTTAGCACTATCTACAGAGGAGCTTTGCCAAAGATCCGCCTACTACTTGATACCGCAAGCAAAGGCAACTTCCTTGGACAAGAAGTTACCGCGGGTATGGAGCTTATCGAAAACTTAGCGTTGAGTGATGGCAACTACTCTGAGGACTATGACCGAGCACTGAGAGGCACTGAGATGGAGTCAAACAGGAAGGAACTGAAATCCTTTCATGACAAGATTGACAAAATGATGTTTGCTAACCAAAAGCACGTGCATTTTGTGGGAGAGGCACCAGAAGTGTTTGAAGAGGGATGTCAAGAAGACTTTGAGGAATAAAATTGGGTAGACTACAATAAGCAACAAGGCTATGCTCCAAGGTACCAAGGCCAAGGCAACAACAACTTGTCTTACCGAAGTGCCAATGTAGAAAACCCCAAGGACCAAGTGTACCCTCCACAACAAGGAAACCAAGGCAAACCTTTTGTTCCTTACAACAAAGGTGGTTTTGTGCAAAACCAAGATTTCCAAGGTCAAAAGCAAGGCAATTTCCAAGGCCAACAAGAGCAAGGGAACAAAACTTATCCTCCTGGTTTCGTGCCCCAGCAGCAACAAGCGCACCAACACCAACAAGCCCCGGTACAAGCTATGTTCCAGCAATTGCTTCAAGGGCAAGCCTCACACAACCATAAATTTGTTGAGTTAAACAATCGGATGGACTCCTCTTTCAACGAGGTATCTACACAGATAACCAACATCAACAACAAACTTCGCCAGTTAGAGAAAGGAAAGGCCAGCACAAGCGGCCAAGCTAGCTTACCCGGCAAGTGTGAGACGAAGCCTAAGGAGTACGCGAATATGATTACTCTACGAAGCGGCAAAGAGGTAGCACCACGGTCCACTGCTGCTAACAATGAGGACATTGTGATACAAGAAGGGGGGATTGACCTTTCCAAAGATCATGAGATAAATTTCGACAATGTCTACATAGAGCGACCAAGAAAGAACAAGGAACCGGTTTTGGTGAAACCGGTGGAGGAAGCTATCAAGAAAAAACAAACTGTCATTCCTCCACCCTACAAACCAAAGCTCCTCTTTCATGGACGTCTCAAGAAGCAGTTGGTTGAGAAGCATCGAGCCCTGTTTGAGAAGCATTTAAGGAACGTTGAGCTAAGATTCCTTTTGCTAGACTGTTTGGTTATGGTTCATAAGTATGCAAAGTTCTTAAAGGATACATTCGCCAAGAGAGTCGAAGAAGGTGGAGAAGACGTGGTATTGAGTCAAGAATGCAATGCCACCAGTCATAGAAAGATAACACCAAAGAAGCTTGGTGACCCCGAATCTTTTACACTTCCCTGCGCTGTGCGTGCTGGTTTTCGCACAATAGATTTCCTGTTAAGAATTACAAAAGAGGACGAAAAGATTCTCAGTTAAACACGACACGAAGATCCGAAGACAGTGATTTTATTCAAGCTGCTTTGATAAGCTTTTTAGGGTACAAGTCTTTTAAGGTAAACGTGCGGATCCCTTTACAAATGAACTAAGAATCCTATTTATACATCTCTTCCTAGAATCTAAGCGAATATCTCGGAAAATCTTCTCGTAGATTTTCGTTCCTTTTTTCCTCGACGGCGCACCTCTTTCCACGAACTTTATCCCTCTAGGGCAAAAATCCCTTCGGTCTTTCTCATGGGCTTAGGCTCTGCCGCTTGCATGATGATTCGTCTTTGGCTTGCCCTCATACATTACTCTGAGCTCGGAATATTTCGTGGATATGATGCTTGACCCGTTAAAGGACGACATTAGTTCGGTTTATGCACACTCCGATTCGGTTCGGATTATGCACGGCTTATGCAAGAAGTGGTTCACTTCGGTTCGTGCATGGTTTGTGCATGGTTTGTGCATTGAAGTGGTTCACCTCGATTTGCGCACGGTTTGTGCACTGAAGTGGTTCACTTCGGTTCGTGCACGGTTTGTGCACTGAAGTGGTTCACTTCGGTTCGTGCACGGTTTGTGCACAAACCATGAACGGTTCAGAGGTCACTCTCCATACTTAGTCGTTTCTTTTATTGATCTTGCCTGGGTGAAAAACCGACCCCAACGGTTAGCCCCCCAGCTCGTTAGTCTTAGAGATGAGGGTGACGAGTTGCGAGGATATGTAAGATCAATGTTCCGAGGCGGTTTCACCTCGCCACTGAAGTGTTCAGTTCTATGCTGAGGTGTTTCGTTACCAAGTGCCGAGGCGTTCTGTTCGGCACCGAACTGTTTTTATCAAGTGCCGAGGTGTTTTCTGCTCAAGTTCCGAGGCGAGCATTTTTTTTTTATTATTATATTACTTTTTTTAATATATACGTGCCGAGGTGCAAAGCTTTGTATCGAGGCGTTCTCGGAGCCGTTTTAATAGGGTGCTTCTGTCTGCGCCAGATTTTCACCTCGGTGCTACTCGTGGGAAACTATTTCCACTTCGGCGTTTTACACGCTTGGCGACACTTAGGAAATTTTTTCGTTTTTGTTATGTTGGATTGGTGATTTAGGACTTCCGTTTGGGCTTGTGCTCGTTCTCTGAAGGCCCATTATAGTTTTGCGAAGAGTCGGTCCGTCTCGGAAGCGGAAATGTCTCGCGTGTTTTCGAGGCGACGCGCCCCGACGCGCGAGCTTTTCTATAAGTAACGAGGTTTCCACCAACTTTCTCATTACCTTCATTCCTCCGAAAATTCCCAAAGGTTCGCTCTCTGTCTTTCCCTATCTTTCTCTCTTGTTTATGTTTAGATTTTGGTTAGGGTTCTTCGAATTTTTGACGAGACGCCGCCATCCGCCCTAGTTTTCCGATTGATCTTCAAGTTTTCCGACTGTTCTTCGAGTTCTCCGACCGATCTCCTTGCTTGATAATCTCCCGAGGTGAAAACGATGTCTTCTCCTTCTTCTTTCCGAACCGAGGTGATTCCCGAGGAATCTTTGAACAATTCCCGCGGTGATCCGGGCTCGAATACTGCTTCCGTTACCTCTCGAGGTGAGACAGGTATTCACGTATCTTCTCCCCGAGGTGATCCCGAGCCGAGGATTTTCTCCTGCGACCGAGGTGAATCCGTCCTGGAGGACTCCGTTGGTTCGGAAACTTTTCCGACTTTACTAGGGCGGAAGATTGATCCATCTTCAGCTGATCGTTCGGATGGGACTTCCGCAGCGAATCTCGCTGATACGAACGATTCGGAGACGATACGTTGCGCCGGAGAAGAACCAGGCGGATTGGATCAACTGATGTCGCTTCAGAAGGGGAAAACTCCCAAGCGTCGGGAGAAGAAGATCGTTGCCAATCCGCCTGGTTCTTCTCTTTCAACGGCCGTCTCCTTGGCGGACATTCGTACCCGCTTCGGAATCAGTGAGGGAGTGGAGTTTAAGCTCCCTTCTTCGGCGGACCGAGCTGACAAACCTCATCCCGGCTATTTCACTATATATGAGGTTTTTCTCAATGCTTGATGGTTATGGTTCCCGATTCCTCCGCTCATTTCAGAGTACTTATGGGTGCGAGGCCTCGCCTTAGCCCATCTGACCCCTCGGGCTCTGCGGCACCTTGTGGGGCTGCTGACTCTGAGTTATGAGTGCAGAATCGAGCTCTCCCTCGATCATCTAGAAAATCTCCTAGATATCCGTCGCAAACCGAAGACCGAAGTGTTTTACATCGGTAACAGGAAAAACCAAAGGGTCATAAGGGATTTCCCGAGCAAAGACCAAGATTGGGAAAAAAGATTCTTCTACGTTCTTGTCAACGATGCGTCTGTGTCAGAGGATTGGATCGGGAAAATTAGGACGGAATGGGGTCAAATTGGTAGATGGCCGAAGTGAACCTTAGGTATTATTTTCGTATATCAAGACTTGGTCCGAATAAGCTGCTAGTTTTTTTTTTTTTTTTTTTTGCAGTTCGCCAGCTTTTGCTTTGGTGTCCAGAAAACGTCTGCGAGGTCACGGAGATTTTTAACCGAAAAAGGGTTCGTTGGAAGAAAACCTTTTCTTTTCAGCGAGTTGAACGTGCCCGTGCTTTCTATCTCAGCGGCTATCAGGAAGGAGATTACGAGCCTTCTAGCGCGTCAGAGGACTCTAGGATACAGATGGCACAGAGACTGACTCTTCGCGAACGACAAAATTTGGAGGCAAAGAAGGTTGCTGAGGAGAAGGAGAAAAAGGGTTCTAAGTCTCGAGGGCCCATTCATGAGAAGATTGGGGAGAAGACTCCCGAGTCGAAGATCAAAGAGACAGTCTCTGAGGAGAAAAGAGGGGCTTCTAGGGATCCGACTCCGGTGGCGGCATCTGGTCATGGGACGGAGACTTCAAGCGGGGTTAAGCGGATAGTGGTTGGTCTCAGATCTGGGACGAGGCCCAAGGAGTCGATTCTTTCTGAGCATCAAGGTGGCGATAAGACCGCGCCCAAAAAGAACAAGAAGTCCGGGAAAAGGCCCATCGCCGAGGCGCCCGAGGCGAAGAAATCTAAAACAACGAAGAAGCCCTCGGTGAGTGACAAGCAGGTCGGCGTTCCCGAGGCCAATCCTAAGACTGCGGAGGCATCCTACAATGATCCCGAGGCTTCAGCTACGCTTTTCTCCAAGATTCATGTTCCGGGCAGTCTTTTTCCCCCTCCGGACACGCTCGCGAAGCAGAAAAAATACGCGCAGATGGCTCTCAAAGGGATCAAGGTGAGATTTACTCAATTTAGATACATTCTTTGCTTCTTACTGATATATCATGATTTTTACCAATTTTTAGACCATGATATAAGTGTTTTTATAGAGTCTTTTGCCTATTTTCGAGTCTATATAGAGTCTTTGCAGGTTCAGGTACAATTGAAGATAAATTGGAGATTTGAATGCATTTTGGAGCTTAATGGAATGAAGTCACGAAGTTATGAAGTCAAAACTGGAATTACACGCAAGGTGTCGATCGACACCATGTAGTGTCGATCGACACCAGGTTTTCCAATTTTCAGAATCAAGAAGTTTCCATATTCTGAAGAAAAGGAAATCTCCAAGACTTTTCCTAATCCTTTTGGGAATTGAAGACTCGTACCTAAGCCTATAAATATAGTTTTTCAGCCATTGTTTAGGCATTATCTCATACTTTAAAAATCATAGAAGTTTAGGTTTTTGGAGAGAAGAATTTGACTGCCTTAGAGCAAATTTGGAACTCCCATTAATCATGTCTTAGTAGTTTGCTAGTTAGGTTTAGGTTTTTTTAAGGTGATTGATGAATTGTTAGGTCGAATTAAATTGTTAGGATAAAATCATTAGAGTTCTTCATCTGGATTTGTGTTTAATGCTTATTCTAGCTTCATGACCTAGAATCTGATCTTAGGTTAATTAATAGATGCGAGAGTATTATTGATTGCCTGAACTAATGTTAGATGAGCAAAATACCTATTCGCAAAGAGATTTGGTTTAGGGTTTTGTGAACAATTGAACCTGAACTTTAATGCTTGTTTGAATCGATAGGATTTGCAAAGAGATTTGGAATTCTAGGGTTTAGACATAGATAATCTTCGCAGCGAGAGTTGGTTGATTTTACATTAGTGTTTCGAGTTCTAGAACAGTTCTTTATAATTCCTAACATTCTGTCTAGACCTGCAATTTAGATCACCTGAGAATTTCCCTGAACCTAGCGTTTCGTCTCCTGAACTTACACCGTTTTTAATTGCTTTATGTGTTTTAAATTCCATCTTTCTACTTAGCTTAATTCGAAATTAGAAGTTCGTTGTGTGACTATCCCTTCTCTGTGGATTCGATTCCTAAGTACTACAACTGATCTCTTAATTTGAGAGAGTTGCTTTAGGGTAAATTTGACCCATATCACTTACCTCACGTTTTGTGCTTACGCCTCTTATTTTCTTCTTACTGTTTGTTGCCGCGGCTAACAAGGTTATTCTCGGATATGAGATGGATGCCCGAGATGACCAGAGGCGCGATGAGCATGCTCGTCAAGCCGCTGCCTCTCTGAAGACGAAGCTCGAGGACGAGGAGGCTGATCACGCCCAGAAAGTGGAGGAATTCGCAACGCGCTACAAGGCCCTAGAGATTGAAAGGGATAACCTTAAGCGCAAGCGTGATGCGGCAGAAAAGCAGGCCACCTATTTGTCGGATCAGAAGGTTGGGCTGGAAGCCGACCTGGCTTCTTTGCATCGTCAAGTTCTTTCAGAATGGGAAATGTGCGAGGCGAACCTCGATCAGGCTCGGAAAGAGGAGAAGCGCGAGCTTGCAAGCAAATACCATGACAGGGTATTGCGCGCCGAGGCCAAAGTCGACTTGCTCAAATGTGATGCTCGGGATAAGGTCGCCGACCTGGCTGAAATCGAGGGAAACCTCCAATTCATCAGCGTTCTTCAAGGTCCCGATCCCCCTTCTCTGGAGGATGAAAAAGTGAGGCTGACCGAACTTAAAGCGAAGCTTGAGGGTGCTTATGAGCATTTCGAGCGACTTGCGACGGATCTCTGTGGGGAACTGGTGCCTTCGTCGGTGTCGTTGGACACGTTGCCGAGCCTTCCGGGAGGGGAGACTTTGGAAGTCCTTGCTTCCAAGGCCGGGGTTACACGCCCTTCTGGGTCGAATCTTGACACCCCGCGAGTGGATGAGATGCTCTCCGAGAGAAGGACTGACGCTCTCTCCTCGAAGAACACTGCAACTGAGGTCGTCGAGCCGAGTCTCTTTGCCGTTTGATTTTTATGATTCTGTTTGGTGTTGCACTTAACTTCCTTTTTTTTTTTGTTTGAACAACGCGCCTGGGCGGCTTTATCCAAAACACTATTTCTGTGAGCTCTGCCTTTATAAACAATTTTGCTTTTACGCTTTAAGCAATGCTTCTGGATATGTATGGTTTCGCGCTTTAGGTTTAAGTTAGTATGACGAGCCGTTTGTGGCAACGGAGGCACTTGCGAAGGGAAATATTTAGGACCTAGGTCGCCGTTGCTTAGGTGCGAGCTGCAAGTTGGCTGCTGTTTGATCATATTTGTTTATCATAATCCCCATTACACGGGATTTGGTGGTTCAGGCGTGTTTGTTACAGACGGATGATTGCTTAGGTCGAAGCGAATCGGTCCTCATCTAGGCCCTGATTTAGATCGATGCTGCTCAGTGTCGAACTATTTATCGAGTTTTAGTCGAACATGTTTAGTTATCTCGTACCTAGGTGTTTAATGCTAGAGCGGTACAATGTTCTCGAGATGTCGATGACCAACGTTACGTAAGAGTTGGGGTTTAGGTGTTCTTTTAGGTAGGGACTCGTGTGCCCGTTTCGAGAACAGCCGTTAGAATCTTTCTCGGGATATACCCAATAGAGATTGGACCGATGTAAACTCGACTTGAATTTATATAGCGCGCTTAAATCCGTGGAGGATGTGGGGAACCTTATGAACCTTATAATCATCTCGAATGTGAAGGTTGAGATCCCATTCGGGATGTAGGTGTTCGTTTACTGTGGCCAACAGCAAACGAAATGACAAGAGTTGAAAGAAAGAGCTAAGTAATCTTTTTAATCCAGAACATTTTGGGTTTACATAACGTGGGAGTATATGAATATACGTATCCCACTCCCCCCCCTTTTTAGGGGGAGGGCAGTTGAACTCGTCGTGAGACGAGCTACCTACGTACCACTTTCGAGGATCAAACCGCCCCGTAGTTCGTGTTTTTGTGACAAGTCTCCTAGATAAAGTACTCATTTGGATGCATCACACTCAATGATCGAGGCATCTGTCGGATTTTTGACGAGTTTGTCTGCTTCTGGACGGGACGTTTTGGTTATGATCATGGTACTGAGGTTCCCACTGCTGCGCATCTTTCCGGATTTTTATCATCTAAATACACAGATATCACCGGGACGCACTGTGGCTGATTAGCTTCTCAATCAGTTTTTACTTTTTTATGAACGGTTTCTCCTTTCACCTCGGTTTTAGGATTCCTAAGTTTATGCTCGGTCATGAAGCATATTCGGGATTCTTTCTGATTTCTCCAAATCATTTGGATCCCGTTGGTTCCGGGGAACTTCAAACAGAGATGGTAAGTCGAGACTACGGCCCTCATCGAGTTGATCCATGGCGTTCCCATGATAATGTTGTACACTGGGGGACCTTCGGTCACCGAAAAATTAATGATCTTAGTTACGTCTTCTGCTAGGACTGGTAGTCTGATCGTTCCGATTGTCATAGTCATTTCTCCGGAAAATCCGGTCAAAGAGCTCAGAATCGGCGTTATTTCGGACATATCTATTCCCATTTTTTCCAGGGTCTCGCTGAAGATGACGTCCACCGAGCTCTCGGTATCGATCAGGATTCGAGCCACTTCGTGATCCTTCACTATGAGATCGATCACTAGGGGGTCGTTGTGCGGCCTGTCTATGCCCGTCGTTTCCCTTTCTTCAAACGTGATGATATCATTGGGATTTCTGTTCGGCGTGGACCAATTGACGATGGCTTCGGCTTTTCGTTGAAAGGCTTTGATTACGGATACCGTGTCTCTGCAGTATTCCGATCCTCCCATAATCATGTTTATTCTTTGGCGAGGTCCACCGGACTCCGATGTGCTATTGTTTCTTCTTCCTCGCTTCGGTGGACCACCCGGTCGGCCTTCCGGCTCGGGTTGATCTTCCTGCTCGGCATCGGTAGGCTTCTCCTGCTCGAGATCTTTTAGACTGATCAATTTGCCGAGCTCTCCGGCCAAGAACTTCGCCCTGAGTTTATCGCCTAAGATTCGACAGTTGGCCGTTAGATGTTAGTACGTCTTGTGGATTTCGCAGTAGGCCTTTTCGTCGTACGAACTCGAGGTCCTAGTCCACGTGTTTCCGCTCGTTCTTCCTCGGCCTCGCCCGACTCCTTTCTCGGCGCTGATCTGATAGTTGTGCGCTCCGCTGAAGTTTGGTCCCTCGTGGTGAACATAGGTGCTATTCGGGCGATTCCTTGAATGGCTCGGATGGTTCGTCACCACTTGATTCTTGCTCGTTGATTTTGTTGGTCCGAAACTTTGATACAGGATTTGGAAGTCTTCCTCCTCGAGTATGAAATCTGATGCTCTATGCATGGCGTCTTGAATCGTTTGAGGTTTGTTGCGCCAAATTTCTTTCTGGAACTCCGAATTGTACCACATGGATTTTTTTCAATGCTTGGAGCGCTCCTTTGTCGCTTACTTCTCCTATTTTTGACATCACTGCCTTGAAGCGTCCCATAAAAGCTCTTAGCGTCCAGAGGTCGCGTCGGATACACCTCGGTTCATGAACATTGAGTACTGTGTCACGAATTCTGTGCACAGGTCTTTGAAGTTGCCGATCGAGTTTTGTTCAAATATAGAGAACCATTCGAGTGCTGGTCCTCAAAGGTTTTCGACGAACAGAAGGTAGTAGCCTGCATCTCGCTCGCTCTCTCTGAGGTTAGATCGTGCCATAGCCGTGCGAAATGCCCTGATATGTTCCTTCGGGTCGGCAGTCCCCTCGTAAGTGGGGAGGCGTTCCGGGGTCTGATACTCTAGCCTTGGTAATGCACGCTGTGAACGGCGTCATATGGGCTTCTTCGAGCATCAGGTCGATTTCGGGTGCCGCACTTGTCGCCTTGTGCACTTCTGATCGGATCGCTTTTACCTCGGCGTTTGCTCGACCCATGTCAACTCGGATCTGGTCGAGGGCGCCACCTCGGGTCGTCGAGTTTGGCTCGGCGAGCCTGCCTTGGTTCGTTAGTCGGGGTTCATCTTGACGGTGCGCCTGCTCGACCCACTGAAGATTCTCCTCTTCCTCAACCATGTCTTGATCTTGCTCTGAGTTGAGGCTATCTCCCGAGGTTCCAGCTCGTTTCGCCGCGGTGACGGTCGCCTAGTCTGGTTGCGAGGTCGGCGCATCGGCTCGCTCCTCTCCAGCTCCTGTTATGGGCGCCGAGCCGTCGTTGGGTTTGCCAATGGTTCCACCGAGCCGCTGATCTCGCTCGCCTGCGCCTCTTCGGACCAGACGTGGTGGTTCGGTGATGTCGGGCCTCGTAATTGCGGAGTTCGTTCTCTGGATAGGTGTTGTGGCTGGAGAATTCCCGAGCTTCCTGCTCGCCTGTTTGCTCCGGGAGTTGCGAAGTTGAGTGCGGTTTGATTGAGGCCGTGCCTCATAAGCCTGCCAGATGGATTCATCATAGGAGTCAGGCTCCCGATCTGTCGGCTGTGAGCGTGACTCTCCGTCATCAGGTTCTCGAGGGTTTTGCCTTGCTCCGCCGTCTTCTTTGTTAGCGCCGTCATCATGTCTTTCATCTCGGCCAAAGATGCGGAAATCGTCTCGGTTTGCGCCGCAGTTCGTTGAGCGTCAGGTGCTCCGTTTTTCGCGAGAGGAGTCAGCTCGGTTTCGTCGGTGACGTTCCTCCCTTCGGTGGTGTTGTCGACGTTGGATACTCCGGTGGTCATCTTTTCGGATCTGGTTTGCGTGGGCTCTCAGTGTAATAATACTTCTAGACCCTCCTTCTAGCGCCAAATTGTGCGTGCTAGATTTCGAACAATAGATTTCTTGTTAAGAATTACAAAAGAGGACGAAAAGATTCTCAATTAAACACGACACGAAGATCCGAAGACGGTGATTTTATTCAAGCTGGTTTGATAAGCTTTTTAGGGTACAAGTCTTTTAGGGTAAAAGTGCGGATCCCTTTACAAATGAACTAAGAATCCTATTTATACATCTCTTCCTAGAATCTAAGCGAATATCTCGAAAAATCTTCTCGTAGATTTTCCTTCCTTTTTTTCTCGACGGCGCACCTCTTTCCACGAACTTTATCCCTTTAGGGCAAAAATCCCTTCAGTCTTTCTCATGGGCTTGGGCTCGGCCGCTTGCATGATGACTCGTCTTGCGCTTGCCCTCATACGTGACTCTGAGATCGGAATATTTCGTGGATCTGATGCTTGACCCGACAAAGGAAGAGATTAGTTCGGTTTATGCGCACTCCAATTCGGTTCGGATTATGCACGGCTTATGCACGAAGTGGTTCACTTTGGTTCGTGCATGGTTTGTGCATTGAAGTGATTCACCTTGGTTTGCGCACGGGTTGTGCATTGAAGTGGTTCACCTCGGTTTGCGCATTGAAGTGGTTCACCTCGGTTTTCGCACGGTTTGTGCACCGAAGTGGTTCACCTCAGTTTGCGCACGGTTTGTGCACCGAAGTGGTTCACTTCGGTTCGTGCACGGTTTGTGCACCGAAGTGGTTCACTTCGGTTCGTGCACGGTTTGTGCACCGAAGTGGTTCACTTCGGTTCGTGCACGGTTTGTGCACCGAAGTGGTTCACTTCGGTTCGTGCACGAAGCAGTTAACTTCGGTTCGTGTATGGTTTGTGCACAAATTATGAACGGTTCGGAGGTCACTCTCCATACTTAGTCGTTTCTTTGATTGATCTTGCCTGGGTGAAAACCGACCCAAACATGCGCCATAGGGAATTTGAAGTTTGAGAACAGCCTTGTGATTTGGGGGCAAACATTAACCTTATGCCATACTCCACCGCAAAGAAGCTAGGACTCACAGACTTCAAGAATAGCAATATGTCCCTAGTCCTTGCCGATAGAAGCATACGGCTGCCGAAAGGAGTGCTTGAAGACCTCCCTTTGAAGATTAACAATGTCATCGTTCCTACTGACTTTGTGTCTTGGAGATGGATGAGGAGGATAAAAATCCTCTTGTATTGGGAAGACCCTTCTTAGCTACCGCAGGAGCCATGATTGATGTTAAGCATGGAAAAATCTCCCTACACTTGGGCAAGGGTGCGAAGTTCAAGTTTACTACTAAGGGTGGCATATGGAAGCCAACAATCAACGGTCAAGTCTTTCAAGTGAACATCACGGGGCAACAGAAACCAGAAAGGGAAGAGGATGTCTTCGTGGACAAAAAGGGTCATGTTGAGAAGAAGGACAGCACGGAAACCAACTTGTGAGGAAAGGGGAACAAGCCGTCGCCTTGGCTGGCAAGGATACGTTTGGAGTAGGTGCTTGTTTCTCGTTTTCAACGAGGGAAACAGCTCTCCTTAAGGACAAGATTGAGGCTGAAACAGAACCCTATGGGGATGCCATCCTTGGATTCGATTTTACTCTTTGTTTATCTTGATTAGTAGTTTTGCTTAGTTTCTTGTTTTGATTTCTTGAGTTATTAGCTTTGTTTGCTTTTTATTTCACTTAGGTTGTTAGATAAAAACCCTCCACTTATTTGATTTTGTTTAGCTTAAATAGTTTCATGTATTCTTAGTGTTGTTAATCTTAACCCCTATTGATTGACATCTCAAATACTACAATTACATGAGTAGTAGAGATTAATTGAAATAGGAAAAATCCTACTATCAGTCACCCATCCTAGTCCTACTCTAGCATAAGCACGCTTAACTGTGGAGTTCTCTTAGGGTAAGTGACCGGAAAAGGTTAGTGCACTTTGATGACATAGGTAGCCAAATCAATCCATATAAACTTATTCAAATGGGTCGGGCCCGGGTCGTTACAATTCTCCCCCACTTTACAGGAATTCGTACCCGAATTCTGATCCCGCCAGTGTGAACTCTAACCCCCAAACCCCAAGACAGTCTCCTGGGACAGAACCAGTTTGACTTCCCTTGGCTCTGATACAACTTGTAACACCCCGACCGCCCCTACCGGCGAGTCACCCATCCCTCCGTCGGGCTCGTGGGCCCCGCCTCTGTCCGCCGGTCGGTGCATTATTTTTCTCGGAGGCCTGATATACTTAGATATTTCATGCATTCACCATGCATTTAGGACATATTTGCATTCATATTGCATTCATACTTGGAATGATCATAGATTTTATCCCATTTTAGGTTCTAAGACATGATTACATTAGCATTTGCATAAGTTCTTGCATATATGCATCATTTTTAGGTCATTTGGTGTGCATGGAGTTAGTTTGGATAGTAGGCATGGACAAGAAGAGCTAAGGAATTGATTGGAGTCAAGAACAAAATTGGACAAAAGGGCTGAAGACCAGATCAACCAGCAGATCGACCGGCAGGTCGATCCAGGCCAAGAACGAACAACGAGCACACAGATCGATCGATCCACTTCAGATCGATCGATCTGAAAACGAACGGCCAAAGACGGATCGATCGTTCCACCACAGATCGATCGATCTACATCTCTACGCATTCGGCCAGCACCAGATCGATCCTCAGATCGAACCACAGATCGAGCAGCCGGTCGAACTGAAGTCCAACGGCTAGACACGGATCGATCGATCCGTAGTAGATCGATCGATCCCTCCTTCTGTTTTTCATGATTTTTAGCCACCAACCTCTATCTTGTTTTTAGTGAGGGTGCTTTCATTCCTGGGCCTATATAAGACATCCTACACTATTTTTCTGGGAGAACCACAAAATTTTAGAGTTCTCTCCTTCTTCTTTAGGTCTAGCCACCATCTTTGAAGGTTTTTATGCTTTTCATGTTTTGTAAACTTTAAGATTTGATTTATATCAAGTACTTATCCTTAATTTCTTTTCTTGTTCTTTGCTAAGCATGTTCATCATCTCAAACACAGAGTTTAAGAGAGATTCGAACATGGTTAGTGAGTAAATCATCAAGGTTTAAGGTTTTGGTGATTAGGGAGGTTTAAGAGGTTTAACTTGGGGTTTTTCTTGTTCTTCATCTCATTCTCTTCTTGGATTTGGAGGGCTAAAAGCCTAGAGATGCTTGAGAAAGATCTCTTTGATCTTAGGGATTTCCTTATCTCAAAAAGACTTAGGAAATCCCATAAACCCAAATCCAAGAGATTAGCTCATCCTTTCCCACACACCATGGATGTTTAGGGAGCTAATTAGGCCATGTTTAGGATCTGTGCTTTATGTTCTTCAGCCTATCTTTCCACCATACACCATGGGTTAGGATGAAAGGTTGAAGAAAGGGTTTTTACCACAAACCATGGAAAAATCTAGCTCTTGTTTCTTAAGGCTTAGAGATATCTCATTAGAAATGTGTAGCTCTGTTTTTATAAAACCCAAGTTCGAATCTTAACCTCTCTAAGCATGAACCAAAACCTTGAATCTATTTCTAGTATTTGAATCATCAAAGCCATCATCTCTTAGTTTTAAAGTTTAATCTTTTCACTTAGCTTGTTAAAATCATCTAATTTGCTTAATAGTTTGTTTAGAGTATCTTAACTAGAAAACTTGTGTTCTTGAATGTTTCATAGTTTTTTTAAATAGCTTAGAATATCACTCATTAGCCTAGTAATCATTTAGCAGTTGTTATATTTTTATAACTAGTGTTTATAATTCATCTTAGATTGCTAGAAACTGCCCATTTGGTATGTCTTTAGATTTGTAGCATTTGGATTTTGTAGCGTGGTCATTAAAATTCTTAGCAGTAGCTTAGAAGTAGCTCAACCCATCAGTAGAATTGTTAAAATTGTTTTCATAGTCCTTTGTTAGCTGCAAATAGTTTTTACACTTTGTTTCCACCATTTAAAACAGAAAATCACTTAGATTTACACATAGCTCTTGTATTCTTGATAGCTTTCAACACCTGAATTGGATTGACATCTAAAGTACTGCAATGACATAAAGAGGCTTTAAGTTTTTATTAGAAACAAGAAATAAATTTCTTATCAAATGGCGCCGTTGTCAACTTCGGTTTTGTTGAATGTATTACAATTTGGGGCTTAGTAGAGACTAGGGGGGGGTTATTGGGAGAAGAATTTATGTAGATTTTATCTAGTAGATTGCGGATTTGCAAATCGTCATAAGTTTTTAGCTCCATTCAGAAGTACTCGGTATCACTTACAAGAATTTAGAGGTCAAGGTCGTGATCCTGCAAACCAGAATGAGTTATTCAATCTACGACATGCATCTTTGAGAAACGTAATCGAGAGAATATTCGGTATCTTCAAATCTCGCTTTCTAATTTTCAAATCTGCGCCTCCTTTCTCTTTTAAAACTTTTAAAACGCAAGCGGAGTTGGTTTTAGCTTGTGCTGGACTACATAACTTTTTTCGTCAACAATGCCGATCAGATGCTTTTCCTGAAGAAGTGATCAATGTAGGAAATGAAGAAGTTAATTTTGAAGAAAATGGAAATATAGGCATCCTTGAATCTCAACAAAGAGAATACGCTAATAATTGGAGAAATATTATAGCGTCTAATATGTGGGCAGATGCCATGGGAACCGGAAGTCAACGATGATGGTGAGAATGGAACTATTTTATATATGCTTATCTTTCTACATTTGAAGTATGCTATATCTTCTTAATGGTGGCTACATTTCTTCTCACCATTGGTCAAAGTTCAAATTATTTGCTCTTCTTTTGATTCTTCACGTTTTATTTACAAGATTCATTATTGAAAGAAAGTCAATTGTTTTGTGTGTGTTTTTGTTTTTGTTCACGTGTGTCCTTTTTTTTTTGTCTGTTTTTGTTTACATGGATTTTAAAAATCTCATGTATATACATGGTATTTTGAAAGTTGAGTCTTATGAGTAAAAATGTAGAGAATCCATGTTCCAATAACATGGATTTTAATAGAATTACAAAACCAATGATAACCAAAACTTTTTGAATAACAAAGGATTTAAGATGGAATTTAAAATTCTTTAAACCAATAACAATGGATTTTACAAAGATTTGAAGAATCTATGAACCAATAATGATGAAATCTTAAAATTTGTAAAATTCTTTAAAATCCTTCTCCCAATAACCCCCCCTAAGTTTTGATTTTGATTTTGGTTACTGATTTTCCTACTTTGCTACTACTGTTTTCAGGTACATGAACTTGAGATCTAAAGGTGACAACAACTTACTCCAGCCTCAAGACAACATACATCGATTTGTAAGTGCAAGGCATAGAAGAGAAAGTCAAAAAGAGTTTGAAGAAACTGTGCAAGAAGTCATGGCTGACCACGACCAGGTAGAGGATCCACCTCAGCATGCTGTTGCTGGTAGGGGCAATGCAAACCCCTACCACCCTCCAAGGATACCACAGATCATTGGTGCAGGTGATGCACCAAACACCCACACCAATCGGTTCGGGATTACTCCACCACTGGTGCAAAACAAAAACTTCGAGATCAAGCCTGGATTTATCTATATGGTCCAGAGCAGCAAATTCCATGGTCTAGCAATGGAAGACCCTCTTGAGCATTTGGACAACTTTTAGCAAGTTTGTGCAATGATCAAGATCAACGGTATCTCCGAAGACAGCTTTAAGCTAAGGTTATTCCCATTTTCTCTTGGGGATAAGGCTAGGCATTGGGAGAAGACACTACCTCAGGGGACAATCATTTCATGGGTGGATTGCAAGAAGGCCTTCTTGTCCAAATTCTTCTCAAGTACAAGGACAACTCGCCTAAGGAGTGAGATAAGCGGTTTTGCACAAAGGCAAAAATGAAACCTTTAGTGAAGCAATGGAGCGCTTCAAGGACTACACCATTCAATGTCCTCATCATGGTTTCACAGAGGAGTCACTCTTGAGCACTATATACCGTGGAGCCTTGCCAAAAATTCGCATGCTATTGGACACGGCAAGCAAAGGAAATTTTCTTGAACAAGATGTGCAAGAAGGAATGGAGCTTATTGAGAACTTGGCTTTGAGTGATGGTAATTATTCCGAGGAGTATGACCGAGCACCAAGGGGTCATGAGCTGGAAGCACACAAGAAAGAGCTGAAGTCACTCCATGAGAAAATAGACAAGATGATGCTTTGCAGCCAAAAACAAGTACACTTTGTTGGTGAAGCTTCAGATTTGTATGACAATCAAGAAGCAAATCAAGGAGAGTTTGAGGAAGCTCACTGGGTTGGTGGCCAAGATTATCCTAAGTCACAGGGCTATGTTCAAAGGTTTCAAGGCAATAACAATCTGTCTTATAGAAGTACCAATGTGGAGACCAATGTGGAGAATCCAAAAGACCAAGTCTACCCTCCACAATAAGGCAATCAAGGAAAACCTTTTGTCCCTTAAAACCAAGGTGGTTTTACACAAAACAATGGATACCAGGGGAAAAGACAAGGTCACTTCCAAGGCCAACAACAGCAAGGAAGCAAAGGCTATCCTCCTGGATTTGTGCAACAGCAACAACAAACCCAAGCTCAATCACAAGATAACATCCAAGCTATGCTTCAACAACTTATCCAAGGCCAAGCTTCTAACAACTTGAAGTTTGCTGAGATAAACACAAGGCTGGACTCTTCCCTCACTGAGGTATCTACACAGATCAGTAACATGAACAACAAAATTCGCCAGCTAGAGAAAGGCAAGGGAAGTACAAGAGGGCAAGGAAGCTTACCCTGAAAGTGTGAAACAAATCCTAAGGAGTATGCAAATGTGATCAATCTAAGGAGTGGAAAAGAAGTTGCACCACGGTCTACAGCTAAGGACAATGAGGACATTGTGATTCAAGAGTGGGAGAGTAATCTTTCAAAAGATCAAGAGATCACCTTTGACAATGTCTACATTGAGAGGGCAAGGAAATGCAAGGAAGCGGTTGTGGAGAAACAAGTGGGGGAAGCAAGCAAAGAGAAAGATGTTTTCGTACCTCCACCCTATAAACACAAGCTCCCCTTCCCTGTACGTTTCAAGAAGCAGCTGGTTGAGAAGCATAGAGCTTTGTTTGAAAAGCATTTGAGAAATGTTAAGTTGAGATTGTCTTTGCTTGATTGTTTGGCCATGGTACCAAAGTATGCCAAGTTTCTGAAGGATACACTCGCCAAGACAGTTAAAGATTGTCAAGAGGTCATGGTATTGAGTCAAGAGTACAGTGCAATCATCCACAAAGAGATAGCACCAAAAAAGCTAGGAGATCCAGGCTCATTCACCATACCTTGTGCGCTAGGGCCATTGAGGTTTAGCAATTGCTTGTGTGATCTTGGAGCTAGCATAAACCTCATGCCTCACTTTATTGCCAAGAAGCTGGGTTTCACAAAGTTTAAAGAGTGTAGGATATCTCTCATCCTTGCTGATAGAAGTGTGAGACTTCCGATTGGTATGCTAGAAGACATACCCGTGCGAATAAGTGATGTGAGTGTGCCAACAGATTTTGTGGTATTGGAGATGGATGAAGAGTCTAAGGATCCTCTAATCCTTGGAAGGCCATTCTTAGCCACTGCTGGAGCCATCATAGATGTGAAGAATGGCAAGATCTCTCTACACTTGGGGAGAGATATTGAGTTAAACTTTGATATCAATGAAGTTTTGAAGAAACCAACCATTGGTGGCCAAGTGTTTTACATTGATGCAATGGATGCTCTAGCCGATGAGCTCCTTGAAGAACTAGGCCAAGAGGACCACCTTCTTCTAGCCTTGACCATGGAATGTGGAGAGTTTGGATATCTTACTGAGGAGACACAAGAGTATGCCAAGCTACTAGACTCACGCAAGGTTTTGAAGGAAGAGGAAGACATTTACTTGGAGCTAGATATGGAACGTCCTGCTTTTGGTATTGATGCTGTCTTAAGAGAGGACGAAGAGGACAGTAGCCTCAATACAAGCCAAGGAGAGGAGTGGAGCGAGCTGCTTGCCCCAAAGGTGGACCTCAAGCAACTTCCAAATGGGCTAAGGTATGCTTTCTTGGGTGCAAATGACACATACCCTGTAATTGTGAATGAAAATCTAAATGATGATGAGTTAGACTTACTCCTTAAGGAGTTGAGAAAGTATAGAAAGGCCATTGGTTATTCTTTGAGTGACATCAAAGGCCTTTCACCAATGCTTTGTACTCATAGGATTCACTTAGATAATAAAAACACATCCTCCATTGAACACCAAAGGCGCCTAAACCCAAATTTAAAAGAGGTGGTCAAGAAAGAAATTTTAAAACTCTTAGAGGCTGGTGTGATATACCCAATCAGTGATAGCACATGGGTCTCTTCAGTTCATGTGGTACCAAAGAAAGGGGAATCACAGTTATAAAAAACGAGAAAGACGAGTTAATACCTTCCAGGACCATAACCGGTCATAAAATGTGTATTGACTATAGAAAACTCAACTTGGCCACAAGAAAAGACCACTTCCCTCTCCCTTTCATTGACCAAATGCTAGAAAGATTAGCCAATCACCCATACTACTGTTTTCTAGATGGCTATAGTGGTTTCTTTCAAATTCCAATTCACCCAAATGACCAAGAAAAAACCACTTTCACTTGTCCATATGGAACTTTTACATATAGGAGAATGCCTTTTGGGCTTTGTAATGCTCCAGCCACATTTCAAAGATGCATGATGTCCATATTTTCTGACTTGATTGAGGAGATGGTTGGGGTATTCATGGATGATTTCTGTAGCATCCGCGACCAGAAATCCCAAGTATGGTCATACGGATCATGGGATGGCCGTTGTATGTACCTTCTGGTATGATGGAGCTTCGTCCATTTCTGTAAATATGTATGTACCGTGGTACGTCTGTGAGGTCAAGGACCGTACCATGTCTGCGTCTGTGAGGTTAAGGACCGTACTCTGGTCGGACCGAGGGACAAAGGTACTAGGCCGTGGGCCGTGGTTTTACTCGAGGGAAATCGGTTTATCCCTAGTGGAAAATGATTTATCCCGTTTTTGGCCAAGCGGTTGAGGTTTGGCCGAGTGAAAAAGGAAAGTTGGTCGGTTTGGCCGAGAAAAACTTAAATTGGACCGAGAGAAAAGTAAACCGTGTGGGATAAACCGTGGTTAGACGGTCAAACTAGGGTTTTGGGGTCTTTATAAAGGTTTTATCCAGTGGTCGCGTGGGGGATCTCGAAATATCACGAGAGAAACCTAGAGGCGATTTTCCACTCGAGAGAAAGGTGACTTCGCCGAGAGAAAATCCGAGCCGCTCGAGAGATTTCGCCATCCGTCGAGTTTCTGAGATTTTTGTTCGAGAGAAACGTCTTTGAAGGGCCGATTTGCCGAGAGAAAGTTCGTTTATCTTGAGGAATCCCGATCGGATCGAGAGTTATCCGAGAGAAAGAAGCTTCGGCCGAGAGAAAGTCGATTCGTCCGAGAGATTCGAGAGCCGTCGTGAGATCACGTGTTCGGTTCTGTTTCTAGGAATTCTGATCGAGAGAATCGACTCGGAATGGGCGATTTACCAAGGGAAGGATCAAGTTTTTTCGACGAATTATGTCTGGATCGAGAGTTACCCGAGAGAAAGAAGCTTCGGCCGAGAGAAATCCGAGTTCGTCTGAGAGAATTATGTGCTTCTAAGAGATCGCAAATTCTGTGTGTTTTCTGCGAGTTCTGTTCGAGATATTTGATCTGAAATAGGTGATTTACCGAGGGTAGGCTCGATTGTTGCCGAGGAATTCTACCTGGATCGAGAGTTGTCGAAGGTTTAAGGAGTTAACCGAGAGAGAGGAGTTTATCCGAGAAATCACAGAGAGATTTATGTGTTGCTCGTGAGATCGTATGTTCCATCGAGTTTTCGCGAGTTTGGATCGAGAGATTCGATCTGGAATGGCGTTTGCCGAGGAAGGGCCAAGTTTGTCCGAGAGTTTTCGACTGGTTCGTAAGTTATCCGAGAGATAGCCGAGAGGAGCTGACTATAGTCGGGAGGGATCTGACCATAGCCGAGTGATAGTCGAGCAGTTCGGCTATATCCGAGAGGAAGCTGACTGGATCAGGTTTCTATCGAGAGATCATGGTCGTGGTCATAAGGAACGTGGACGTGGATATGTGATATATCATATGGTTTTTACCCATTTTTAGATCATGATATAAGTGTTTTTAAAGAGTCTTTTGGCTATTTTCGAGTCTATATAGAGTATTTGCAGGTTCAGGTACAATTGAAGATAAATTGGAGATTTGAATGCATTATTGGAGCTTAATGGAGACACCACATGTTTTCCAATTTCCAGAATCGAGTAGTTTCCATATTTTGAAGAAAAGGAAATCTCCAAGACTTTTCCTAATCCTTTTGGGAATTGAAGACTCGTACCTATGCCTATAAATATAGTTTTTCAGCCATTGTTTAGGATTATCTCATACTTTAAGAATCATAGAAGTTTAGAGAGATTTTAGAGAGAAGAATTTGTCTCCTTCAGAGCAAATTTGGAACTCCTTTATTGATTTCTTTTATGCAAACTATTTTATTCATGATGTTTTCTTTATTCACCATGTCTGAGTAGTTTGCTTGTTAGGTTTAGGGTTTTTCAAAGGTGATTAATGAATTGATAGGTCGAATTAAATTGTTAGGATAAAATCATTAGAGTTCTTCATCTGGATTTGTGTTTAATGCTTATTTTATCTTCGCGACCTAGAATCTGATCTTAGGTTAATTAATAGATGCGAGAGTATTATTGATTGCCTGAACTAATGTTAGATAAGCAAAATACCTATTCGCAAAGAGATTTGGTTTAGGATTTTGTGAACAATTGAACCTGATATTAATGCTTGTTTGAATTGTTAGAATTTGCAAAGAGATTTGGAATTCTAGGGTTTAGACATAGATAATCTTCGCAGCGAGAGTTGGTTGGTTTTACATTAGTGATTCGAGTTCGAGAACAATGCTTAATAATTCCTAAACATTCGCCTAGACCTAAAATTTGGATCACCTGAGAATCTCCCTAAACCTAGCGTTTCGTCTCCTAAATTTACTAAATCGTTTAATTGATTTCTGTCTTTAGTTTCATATTCTCACTTAGCTTTATTCGAATTTAGAAAACTGCTGTGTGACTATCCCTAAGTACTACAACTGATCTCTTAATTTGAGAGAGAGTTGCTTAGGGTAAATTTGACCCATATCAAATTTTGGCGCCGTTGCTGGGGAAGGAGATTAGTTGCCTACAGATTTCTAGTATTAGAATTTTGTCTAGGTTTTTAATTTTTGTTTTTGGTTACTAATTTAGTTTTTACTTTTGCTTTCAGGTGCATGCTAAGTACCAGAAGCAACAAAGACAAAGAACTAACCAGGAAATAAGTCGTTTGGAACGTACGAACCGCAAGACTGCAAGAGCGTCGATCGACACATCTAGCATCGATCGACACCAAACCTCAGCATCGATCGACACTAACTGCATTGATCGACACCTTGCGCAGACCGAGATGGCAGATCCTGTGATTTTTATTCGTGATGCGGATGGTAACTTCACGGACCTACAGGGCAACAGAAGGAACGCCCAAGGACAGAGACTTGATGAGGCTGGCGCCGTCATAGTCGAACCAGCTATACAAATCGCCGGTGCAGAAGCTGGACGTGGAAGAACGTTAGGCGAGTACAACCGCCCAGACCATTTCTATGCCAATAGAGCTGCGATCCGTCCTCCTGCATTCCAGAGGAATGACTTCGAGCTGAAGCCTGTTTACTACACTTTAGTAGCTCAGCATCTTTTCCATGGTCACCCTAATGGGCATCCCATGGATCATATAGAGAGATTCGAGGATTTAGCCTCAAGCATCAAGGCTAATGAAGTGACCTATGATTATCTTTTCTGCAAGCTTTTCCCCTACTCGCTTGCTGGGGATGCATCATACTGGCTGAAGCAGTTGCCACCAAGATCCTTGACCTCATGGGAAGATACAAAGAATGCATTCTTATGCAATTTCTTTGATGACGCGAGATCTGAGGAGCTGAGGATGAAGATCACTACATTCTCTCAAGGACCAACTGAAGCATTCAAAGCTTCTTGGGTGAGATTCAGATCTTATCAGAGGGACTGCCCACATCATGGTTTCAGCGAGCCGCAGCTTATCGGTATCTTTTACCGAGGGATTGATTGGAGGTACCATATGGCTTTAGACGCAGCAAGCAATGGCAACTTCAACACCAGATACCCAGCTGACGCGGTAGTGCTTATAGAGAATCTGACCTCTTGTAATAGCACCAAGAACGCAGATTTTGAAAGAAGACAATAAGCTGGTGCAAATGGAGGAAGCCAAATTGCTGAAGTCAACATGAAGCTGGATCTCTTGGTGGGAAAGAAGCAAGTTCAGTTTGCTGCAGAAGTTGAGACCTTTGAGCCAGAACAAGAAGAAGTTAACTACATCAATGGTGCTGGTTTTCAAGGACAAAGGTTTGGCAATCAGCAAGGCTATGGTTCTTCCTAACAGAAGCCTTTTCAGAGCAACAGCTTCAACAAAACTTATGGTTCTTCTTCCTATCAGAAACCTCCTGAGAAAGACAATAAGATGGAGTCTATGCTAGAGCAAATTCTGGAAGGTCAACGGAAGATGAACATGGACTTCAATGGGAAGATCGATGCCTTGTACACGGATCTGAATGGGAAAATTGAGTCTCTAGGTACTCATGTCAGGCAATTGGATGTTCAAGTTGCTCAAACTGATGGAGCTTGAAGAGACAAGAGGGATTTCTTCCTGCAAAGACAGACGTGAATCCTCGACGTCAAGTCAATGCCATCATGGTCGGAAGTGCAGAAATATTCGTGCAGGTTGAAGAATTCGAGGAGCTTGAAGATGTAGAACATGCTGCGGATTCAATGTCGATCGACACTACTGTGTGTCGATCGACACCCCTTTCATGCCTTTCATCAAAGCCCAATTCAAATGGCTCAAACCTGACAATCACCAACACTTAAAACACAATATTTAAAATAAAAATCAAGAATATATACAAGGATAGTCATGGGAATGCCTCCCAAGTGCGCTTGTTTAAAGTCACTAAGCTTGACTTTCCAAACCCTTAGGCATGTGGAGGATCTTGAAGAGGACATGAACTTGCCTCTTCCTTAGACTCATTTACCAAGTATGGCTTGACTCCATTCTTCCCAATCAAAGTGATGGCTCCATAAGGCAATACTTCTTTAATCTCAAAAGGGCCTCCCCACCTTGACTTGAGCTTACCCGGGAACAACTTCAATCTTGAATTGTAGAGAAGAACCTTGTCACCAACACTCAGCTCCTTCTTTACAATCCTCTTGTCATGGAAAGCCTTGGTCCTCTCCTTGTAAATCTTTGAGCTTTCATAAGACTCAATCCTAATCTCCTCAAGTTTTTGGAGTTGAATCAATCTTTTCTCTTGGGCGGTTTTTATGTTGTAGTTGATAATCTTCACAGCCCACAAAGCCTTGTGCTCAATCTCTACCGGTAGATGACAAGCCTTCCCATACACAAGGTTAAAGGGAGACCTTCCAATTGGTGTCTTGAAGGCTGTCCTATAGGCCCACAAAGCATCATCAAGCTTGGTTGACCAATCTTTCCTTGTTAGACCCACAGTTTTCTCCAAAATAGCTTTGATCTCACGGTTTGAGACTTCCACTTGACCACTAGTTTGAGGGTGGTAAGGGGTAGCTACCTTATGCTTGACACCATGCTTGTTCAATAACCCTTCAAAAACCTTGTTGATGAAATGGCTTCCTCCATCACTAATCACCACTTTTGGTACACCAAACCTTGGGAAGATTATACTCTTGAAAAATTTGACCACAACCTTTGAGTCATTAGTGGGACTTGCAATGGCTTCAACCCACTTTGACACATAATTAACAGCCACTAGTATGTATTGGTTACCAAAAGAAGAAGTGAAAGGTCCCATGAAGTCTATTCCCTAAACATCAAACAATTCTACTTCCAAGATAGGGTTTTGGGGCATCTCATCTCTTTTGCTAATGTTCCCCTTCCTTTGACAAGGCTCACATCTCTTGATATACTCATGAGTGTCTTTGAACAATGTAGGCCACCAAAACCCACTTTGAAGCACCTTTGTAGCTGTTTTGAATGTTGCAAAATGCCCTCCATATTTAGACCCATGATAATGGAAGATCACACTCTCAACTTCTTCTTGTGCCAAGCATCTCCTATATATCCCATCAGCACATCTCCTATAGAGGTAGGGCTCATCCCAATAGAAGTGTGACACATCCCTCAAAAACTTCTTTTTGTGATAGGTGTTGAGATGAGTGGGCTCCTCATTGCACACCAAGTAGTTAACAAAATCAGCATACCAAGGCTCACTCTTTGCTTCCATGCCTTGAATCTCTTCAAGCTTCCTTCCAATTCCATGCACATTAGCAATGCTCTTGATCATCATAATTTGTTCCTCCGGTAAAGAATCATTGATTGGCAAAGCATCTTCAATCCTCATCCTTGACAAATTATCAGCCACACCATTTTATACACCCTTCCTGTCCACTATTTTCATGTCAAACTCTTGTAGAAGCAGAATCCATCTAAGGAGCCTTGGCTTGGTCTCTTTCTTGGCATAAATATGGCGCAATGCAGCATGATCGGTATACACTATGACCTTTGATCCCACCAAGTAAGATCTAAACTTCTCAAAAGCAAACACAACTGCCAAGAGTTCCTTTTCCGTTGTAGCATACTTTGTTTGAGCATCATCAAGAGTTCTACTAGCATAGTAAATCACATGGAGCTTCTTGTCTTTCCTTTGCCCAAGCACAGCTCCAACGGCATAGTCACTAGCATCAGCCATGATCTCAAAAGGTAGACTCCAATCCGGTGCTTGCACAATGGGGGCACTCACAAGTGCCTTCTTGATGGTTTCAAAAGCTTGCAAGCACTCTTCATCAAACTGAAATTCCACCTCCTTGCAAAGGAGTCTTGTCAAGGGTCTAGCAATCTTAGAGAAATCCTTGATGAATCTCCTATAGAAACCGGCATGCCCAAGGAAACTCCTTATGCCCTTCATATTGATTGGAGGCTCCATCTTGACCATGACATTTATCTTGGCTCTATCCACTTCTATACCATCTTCAGAGATCTTATGACCCAACACAATGTCTTGGTTGACCATGAAGTGACACTTTTCCCAATTGAGCACCAAGTGAGACTCCTCACATCTTTGTAGAACCCTGCAAAGATTAGAAAGACATGCAGAAAAAGAGGCACCATACACAGAAAAGTCATCCATAAACACCTCTACCATTTCCTCAATAAGATCGGAGAAGATACTCATCATGCACCTTTGAAAGGTGGCTGGAGCATTACATAACCCAAATGGCATCCTTCGATATGCTAAGGTACCATAAGGGCATGTGAAAGTAGTCTTCTCTTGATCATTAGGATGAATGGGTATTTGGAAGAACCCACTATATCCATCAAGGAAACAATAGAAGGGATGGTTAGCCAATCTCTCAAGCATTTGATCAATAAAAGAAAGAGGGAAATGATCATTTCTAGTAGAAGAATTAAGTTTTCGATAATTAATACACATCCTATGGCCGGTTATGGTTCTAGTTGGTATTAACTCATCTTTATCATTCTTAATCACAGTGATTCCACCTTTCTTAGGGACAACATGCACGGGAGATACCCAAGTGCTGTCACTAATAAGATAGATCACATTAGCTTCCAAAAGTTTTAAGATTTCCTTCTTAACCACTTCCTTAAGGTTTGGGTTCAATCTTCTTTGATGTTCAATTGAGGAAGCATTCTCATTTTCAAGGTGAATCTTATGAGTACAAAGTATAGGAGATATGTCCTTGATGTCACTTAGTGAGTAACCAATTGCTCTCCTATACTTTCTCAACTCATTCAAGAGAGAGTTGAGCTCATCATCACTAAATTGTTCATTGACAATAATGGGGTAAGTGGAGTTAGGGCCTAAGAAAGCATACCTTAGTCCAATGGGAAGTGTTTTGAGGTCCACCTTTGGGGCCTTAAGTTCGCTCCAATCCTCATCAAGGTCCTTGGCCAATTCGCTATCCTCAAGCTCCTCTAGCTTTTCCTCTTGTCCTTGACTTGAAACCTCAACTTCCATGGATCTCTTGTCTTGGTCACATTCCACTTCACCCTCACATGAAGCTACCAATCTTGTAAAACCTTCCTCCCCATCAAGAGCCTTGCGCGAATCAAGCATTTGCATGTATGCTTGTGTTTCCTCATCCAAGTACCCATTCTCTCCATGTGGTTTGGTGAGAGCAACACCAAGATGGTCTTCTTGAGCTAGTTCCTCTAGCAACTCATCGGCTAGTACATCCATAGTCTCAATGTAGAATAGTTGACCATCAATGGTGGGTTTCCTCAAAGTCTTCTTTATGTCAAACTTCAACTCAACCCATTTTCCAAGATGTAAGCCAATCTTTCCATGCTTAAAATCTATAATAGCACCAGCTGTAGCTAGGAAGGGTCTTCCCAAAATCAAAGGATCCTTTGGCTCTTCATCCATCTTGAGCACCATGAAATCCGTGGGGATGATGAAGTTGCTAATCTTGATAGGCAAATCTTCAAGAACTCCAATAGGCAACCTCACACTTCTATCCGCAAGTATCAAGGAGATTCCACACTCTTTGTACTTGGTGAAACCAAGCTTCTTTGCAATTGAATAGGGCATAAGGTTGATGCTAGCTCCAAGTTCACACAAGCAATTTTCAAAACTAAGAGGACCTAGGGCGCATGGTATTGTGAAAGATCCGGGGTCTCCTAGCTTCTTTGGTATCACATTGCTTTGGATTATGGCACTACACTCTTGAGAAACTAGCATAACTCCTTGGATATCCCTTGCTCTTTGTGCCACGGTATCCTTCAAGAACTTAGCATATTGTGGAATCATCATAAAGGCATCCACCAAAGGCATCTTGAGCTCAATGTCCTTGATTTGCTTGTCAAACATAGCCTTGTATTTCTCCACCAATTGTTTCTTAAACCTCCCGGGAAAAGAAAGCTTAGGCTTGTAGGGTGGAAGAACAAATCTTGACTCCTTCTTGTGCAAATCCTCCTTTGGCTTCTCCTTTACCACTTCCTTACTCTTCTTTGCAATATATACATCATCAAAAGTTATAGCATCTTGAGCTTTTTCAAAGCTATCCTCCCCATCTTGAATTTCAATGTCCTCATTGATCAAAGGACTTGACCTTGGAGGCAACTCCTTTCCACTTCTCAAAGTAATGGCATTGATGTACTCCTTGGGATTAGCTTCACACTTTCCCGGTAAAGTACCTTGAGAGTTGGAGCTAGAAGCCTTGCCTTTTTCTCTAGTTGCTTGAACTTTTGTTTAAGACCCCCAATTTGAGTAGCAAGCTCATTGAGTGAGGAGTCCATCCTTGTGTTGATTTCAGCAATCTTCTTTCCCATATTAGCATCACTATTGGCTTGACCTTGTAGGATTTGTTGAAGCATAATCTGAACATTGTCTTGAGGAGGACCTTGTGAAGCTTGATTAAAACCCGGTGGGGCATTGCCTTGGTTGAACTTTTGCCCACCAAAGTTGCCTTGGTTTCCTCCTTCGTAGTTAGACCTTGGTGCATAACCTTTTTGTTGATTGTTGTAGGGAACAAAAGGCTTTCCTTGAGTAACTTGTTGAGGATAAACTTGGTCTTGTGGGTTAGCCACATAAGTACTCCTATAAGAGAGGTTGTTGTTCCCCTTATAGTTGTTGTTATAGTTGTTGTTGTATTGTCCTTGGACACTCACGAAATTTACCATCTCTTGACCCTCTTGGTACTCCATTTGATCACCACATTCCTCTTGGTTGTCTTCAACAAAATGCACATGCCTTTGGGAAGAAGACATGAGCTTGTTCATCTTGTCATGTAGAGACTTCATTTCTTTCTTGTGAGCATCAAAATCATCTCCCCTTGGAGCTCTATCGTAGTCTTCATTGTAATTACCATCACTCAAGGCAAGATTCTCTACAAGCTCCAAACCATCATCAACATCTTTGCCCAAGAAATTCCCATTGCTTGCGGTATCAAGAAGCATCCTTATCTTTGGTATAACACCTCTATAGATTGTGCTTAGTAGAGACTCTTGTGTGAATCCATAATGAGGACATTGCATTGTGTAGCCCTTGAATCTTTCCCATGCTTCATTGAAGGACTCATTGTTCTTCTGAGTGAAGCTAGAGATCTCATTCCTCAACTTGGCGGTCCTAGAGTTGGAGAAGAACTTAGATAGAAACGCTTTCTTGCACTCATCCCATGTATTGATAGTACCTTGAGACAAAGTTTTCTCCCATTGCCTTGCTCTATCCCCAAGAGAGAAGGGAAATAGTCTTAGCTTGAAGGCATCTTCACTCACACCATTCATCTTGAATAAGCCACAAACTCTATCAAAGTT
>JAHZTW010000003.1:50513469-50529154 GCA_020283515.1 Alliaria petiolata | reverse complement strand
TGATATGTCTATATTTTGCATCATTTTAGCATCCATTTAGTGCAAGTTTCTCATCATTTAGGAGTCTAATATAGCATCATAGTGTTGCATTGTACCATTTAGAGTCCTAGAGTGTTTTTGCATGGTTCTTTGCATACTTTGTTGCATTTGGAACCTTAATCAGGTGAAAAGGACGCTATGGAGATGAGGATGGAGCTGGAGAATGATGCATACTACTTGGAGGGGCAAGAAGAAAAAAAGAAGATGAAGGAGAGGATTTTTCGTGATGGATCGACGAGTCAGATCGACGAGTGTCGTCGAACCAGATTTCCAGGAGCTCGGATCGACGACTTGGATCGACGAGACACGCCGAACCAGATTTCTAGGGGCTCGGATCGACGAGCTGGATCGACGTGGTTTCGTCGAACCAAAATGTCAGGGGCTCGGATCGACGAACTGGATCGACGAACCTCACCGGACCAAAACCAAACGTCAAGAGAAGGAAGCCAACACGGATCGACGAGACGGATCGATGAGTTCGTCGAACCAAGTTTCTGAGGTGTCGGATCGACGACTTGGGTCGATGAACACGTCGATTCGACCCCAGACGAATTCTTTTTCTTCATTCTCATGGGTCCCCCTATTAATACTCTTTAGACCTAATTTTTATGTTAAGTTGAATTTCTCTTGTTCTTAGCCTAAAATTTTAGCCATTTTGGGCAAATACTTTGTTTATGCTTTGGATTTGAGTTTAATGCAATATATTTCTTAGATTTCTTGTTTATCTTTCTCTAATTATGTTTAACCTTTTTCTAATCTTTGATTTGATGGGCTTAAACATGATTAGTGAGTAGTTTCCTTAGGAACTTAGGGATGGGTTAGATTTAGGGATTTCTATTGGTTCAAACTTGCAATCTAGGATAGATTCTTCCTAATCTCTTCTTATTAAGTAGTTCTTCATGCCAAATAGCTAACATTTGCTATTTTGGATCATAGGCATTTCATCCACCCACCAAGTGTTTGATGAAATGCTTGAACCAACTTAATAAGAGATTTACATTTCTAGCCTAAGACATTAGATGTCTAGAGTGTTTATCATACCATTTAGACTTGTTATTAATGCTTGCTGATTATCTTAATGCTAAAACATCATTAGTTCATTAGGGTAATTAACAAAGGGATTTGAGCCACACATCATGTTCTTATCTTGATTAAGTGTTCTAGGTATAGAGTTTGCTTGATTAGTAGCTTAAATGATTGCAAGGTTGCTCCTTTAGTTTCCCAAATCAATGATTCCATCCCTAGGTTTCGATTTAGTCAATTGATAATCTTGCTTAGTAGTAATTCTTGCTTAGTATCTTGATTAGTTTTAATTAAGGCTTAATTTCATAGTTATTGCTTTAATAGTATCCCTTTAAGTTGTAGCTTGCTTTTATTACTTGTTTGAGACTTGCTTTTATCATTTTAGCTTAGCTTAGACTCAACTTTGTATTCTTATTGCATCATCTCCCAAGATGGATTGATACCTCAATATATTGCAATGATATGAGCAATTGAGGAATTGCTTGCAAGAGTAAAAAGTCTTGTATCAGCAGCTCCTTCTTAGACTTCTTTGGTATCAAGGGGAAAGGGATCTTCGGTTTGTAGATCCTTTCTTCAGTAACGATCTTGGTCTTGGCTGCATCTGGTGTTGTCCGTGGTGGGCATCGATCGACACCCTCCTAGTGTCGATCGACACTTGCATTTGAAGGTGATTCTTTCGCGTCTGGTTCGTCAGATTTGTCATTCATCTCCATGGGTGTCAATCGACACACAGTAGTGTCGATCGACACTGGCTCCGCAACATCTTCAACGTCTTCTAACTCCTCGAATTCTTCAGTGCTAGACCCTCTCTTCTGCATAGGCTGAAGGTTGTTCCCACTCCTCAATGTGACAACGTTCACATGGCGTTTGGGATTAATATTAGTCTTCCGTGGAAGGAATCCTTCTTGACTGTTAACAGCTTCTGCAGTTTGAGCAACCTGAACATCCAATCTTTCCATTCAGGTCCTGGTACAGTGCATCAATCTTTCCATTGAAGTTCAATGTCATCTTCTGTTGTCCTTCCAAGATTTGCTCTAGCATAGCCTCCATTTTGTTGTCTTGAGCTGGAGGTTTCTGGTAAGAAGAGTTTCCATAGCTCCTTGTGTAACCGCTGTTGTTGTTCTGGAATGGGGGCTTTTGAGTATAACTAGAAGAGTTTTGATTTCCTGTGAAGGAGCTCTTCTGATAGTTNTTCCATAACTCCTTGTGTAACCGCTGTTGTTGTTCTGGAATGGGGGCTTTTGAGTATAACTAGAAGAGTTTTGATTTCCTGTGAAGGAGCTCTTCTGATAGTTCCCAGTGAAGCTCATGTTCCCTTGCTAGTTCCCAAACCTTTGACCTTGGAAGCCTCCTCCGTTGATGTAGTTAACATCCTCTTCTTCGCATTCTTCACTAGACTCGAGTGTCTCCACTTCATTGGCAAAGTGGACCTGCTTCTTGTCCACCAAAAGATCCAGGTTCCTGTTGACCTCAGCAATTTGGCCTCCTCCATTTTCACCAGCTTGTTGACTCCTTTTAAAGTCTGCGTTCTTGGTGCTGTTACAAGAGGCCAAATTCTCTATAAGCACCACCGGGTCAGCTGGGTATCTGGTGTTGAAGTTGCCATTGCTCGCAGTGTCTAGAGCCATATGGTATCTCCAATCAATCCCTCAGTAAAAGATACCGATAAGTTGCGGCTCGTTGAAACCATGGTGAGGACAGTCCCTCTGATAAGCCTTGAATCGCACCCAAGCAACCTTGAATGCTTCAGTAGTTCCTTGGGAGAACGTTGTGATCTTCGTCCAAAGCTTCTCTGATCTCGCGTCATCAAAGAAATTGCATAAGAATGCATTCAGCCAGTATGATGCTTCTCCAGAAAGCGAGTAAGGGAACAGCTTGCAGAAGAGATAATCATAGGACACTCCATTAGCCTTGATGATTGATGCGAGGTCCTCAAATCTCTCAATGTGGTCCATCGGATGCTCAGTAGGAAGACCATGGAAAGGATGATGCCCCACGAGTGTAAAGTAAGCAGGCTTCAGCTAGAAGTCGTTCCTCTGAAATACAGGAGGACGGATCGCAGCTCTATTAGCATAGAACTGGTCTGGGCGGTTGTATTCGCCAAGTGTTCTTGCACGTCCATCTTCTGCAGCTTCGACGATGATGGCGACAGCCTCATCGATTCTCTGGCCTTGGGCGTTCCTTCTATTGCCTTGAAGGTCAACAAGATCGCCTGCCTCGTTGCGCATTAGGATCAGTGGTTCTGCCATCTCGGTCTGCGTTTGGTGTCGATCGATACAAGCTGTGTCGGTCGACACTAGGGTATGGTGTCGATCGATGCTCTTTGTGTCGATCGACGCTCGAGCAGACTTGCAGTTCGTACGTTCGAGACGGCCTAGTTTCTGGTTCAATGCGATTAGTTCTTCTTCCTTGTTGCTTCGGGTACTGGGCATGCACCTAAAACAAAAGTTAGGAAACTAAATTAGTAACAAAATAAAAAGAAAACCTAGTCAAAATCCTAGTGCTAGATTCCGTAGGCAGCTATTACTTCCCCGGCAACGGCGCCAAAAACTTGATAGGGCTCAGATTTTACCCAACTAATCAACTACTGCAAGTGTACAGCAATGCAGTTGAAGTATAAGGGGTATCGAATCCTCAGGCAAGTTAAAGTTATACTATGGTTTCTAGGTTTGAATTATGCTAGGTCGGATTATATGAAATTGAAAACTAAGCAATTAAAGCAAGTAAATAAATCGGTTTTTAGATGGATTAAAGTTCAGGAGACGAAACGCTAGGTAAGGATAATTATCAGGTTGAATCCAAGAATGCAGAATCTAAGTTTATTAGGGATTTATTAAGAATCGTCTAGAACTCTAAATTCTAAGTTAAAACCAATCAACTCTCGTTGCAGAAGTTATCTATGCCTAAATCCCTAAATCCCAAATCTCTTTGCGAATTTAAACAATTAAGACAAGCAATAAGAACACGTTCGATTTGTTCACAAAATACCTAAACCAAATCTCTTTGCGAATAGATATTTTGCTCACCTATGATTAGATAAAGTTACGAATAATGCTCTCGCATCTATTAAATAACCTAAGGTTTGATTTCTAAGTGATCAATTCAGAGAATCAAGTTAAGCACAAATCAAGGTGAAGATCCAATTGATTTCCCTAATATTTCTAGTGATTCTACAAACTCTTCATCAAACCCTAAATCATCTTAACCTAACTAGCAAACTACTCAGACATAATTATGCAAACACAAATCATGGCTGAAATAAATTGCATAAAAGAATAGAGAATGATACAAGGGTTCGAAATGTTAGAATTGTCTCCCCAAAAGCACAGAATCAATCTCTCTCTAAGTCTCAAAAACAGAAAATAATGATAAAGTGATTAGCTAAACAATGCCTGAAAACAATTTATAGAAGGGGATTTTTCGTCCAGGGGCAGACTTGTAATTCTTCAAACTTGCTCTTCTTTCCTTTTTCTGATGGAAAACGGGAAACTTTGCCGACCTTCATTGGTGTCGATTGACACACATGGTGTCGATCGACACCTTGCTGATGCAAGAGGGTTTTTATGCCTTCTGGTCAATCCTCAAACACACATGTCATTGTAGTATTTGAGGTGTCAATCCACTTGGGAAGCTAATGACACTTGAGATATACAGAACTATGCTAAGATAAGCTAATAGAAAAGGGAAATTTTCTAACAACCTAGAGACAAACAGAAAATAATAGAAAGCAAATAAAGAGCAAAATCTAACACAAGCTAAATAAAGACTAAGAAAAGGAAGAAAGCTAGACAAGGAAAAACTAGACACAAGCTTGACTTGAAATAAACTAATGACAAAAGTGGTTTATAGGATGAGATATTTGATAGGTTTGATGCACATGGGCGATCAATGATGACTTATAATCAGCATCTAGACCTTGTGTCTTAGATGGTAATCCTTAGGCATAGGGTTTCTAATAAAGACTAATCCACTGTCGTGATAGAAGTCACTTTGCTATCTCACAACCTAACCTCGCTCTCGCGTAGTGATCCATGAGAATAGCAAGCATAGATCCCCAACCCTATAAAGCCGAAACGCTCCCTAGGCATCTAATGTCTTAGGCTAGGATGAGCGGATCTCTTGTTTATGGGTTTGGCTAAGCAAGCATGTGTTGTTCATGTCAAACCGCCTATAGTCTTTAGACTAGTTGATCAAGCTAGACTAAGCATAGAGATCAATAAACAAGAAAGGATTAAGATCATTAAATGCATAAGCATCAAGATCTATCACCAAGAATCTTTCACATCCTAATAACCACGAAATCTACTCCCTTTTCTTGTGTTTAACCTCTAGATCCATGAGGAAATAAAAGCTAAGCATGATTAGAGAGAAGATCTATGACATAAATAAATAAAGGCAAAGACTTTACCAAAAAATGCTAGAGAACAAGTCTTGGTTAAGCTTAAACCAAAAAGAAAAGTTATTGAACTCAAGATCAAAATAAAAGCATAAACTTAAATTCTATTCATGAATAACCACAAAATTCTATGAAGAATGAGTGGCTAAACAAGATTAGAAGGCAAGAACAAGAAGAAATAACTATGATAAGTGCAAAAACTAAATCAAAATAAAAAGTATTTACATGGTTCTTGAAAATAAAAAGAGAACTAAACAAAAACTAAAAAATGTCTAAAAGGAAAAGAGGAAAGAGAGGGATTTCGTTTTGGGGTTGCTAGGGTATTTATAGACGAGGCACAAAAACCCTAGTGACCATTATCCACAAAAATGGGATCGAAGGCTAAAAGCAAACTTCTTTGGACTCTTGTGCTTTTTTGGACTTATGCTGCAACGGCTTAATGTCGATATGGTACCCTGATATTGGCTCCAAGCTCTTAACTTCCCAGCAGAAGCTTCATCGGGCACAAGTCGTTATGCTTGCGCGTTATACACTAGCTTGCCGAGCTGTCCAGACCGAAGCTCACTATTTTCGCCGTAACTTCTGAACCGCCGATCGTAATGACTTCATACTTTCACCAGACGAAATCTAGCTCGATCGCCTACAAATCTTATGAAGACATCAGAAGCTGAATCGAGCCAGA
The DNA here is from genome assembly GCA_020283515.1 of Alliaria petiolata. Lineage (NCBI taxonomy): Eukaryota > Viridiplantae > Streptophyta > Magnoliopsida > Brassicales > Brassicaceae > Alliaria > Alliaria petiolata. The sequence goes on along the minus strand of JAHZTW010000003.1, from coordinate 50,523,014 downwards.
AACCCTTCGTCTGAGCTGATATTTCCACAACGGGTTGTCTATTTCGGTTTAGTTGTTGATCTAGAAGCAGACGTCTTGCTTCTTATCAGGATGAGGTCGTTGTGGCTGACCGTGATGGCTGTAGAAGTCTTCTCTTTTGTTCCTTCTTGCCTTGGCTGCTCATTAGTTCTTCTCCCAAACTCTATCTCCAAAAGTACATGCCAAGTACTCCAAACATGCAAAATATGCAATGCCTATCCTAAAACTAATATGAATGGAAATGGGACAAAAACTAATGAATAAATGCATAAAAGAGAGCAAAACCTAAACTAAATGCATTCTAAAAAGGTGTAAAATATGGAGTTATCAACACCCCCAAACTTGCCTTTTTGCTTGTCCTCAAGCAAATAGAGACAAACAAGAGAGTGAGGTTTGAAAAATGGGTGTTTAAATCCAAAAAGCCATTAAAAGAGATCAAATCAACGTCCATGTTTAAAGTTCTAGGATGCCAATCAAATGTATTCTACTCTAAAGTCTTAGCTACACTCATCTCAAAATACAATGCACTTAATCTCAACCTACACACGCAATCAAATCATCCAATCCCTTTAACATTCATTAAAGATCAAAAACCGTGAATCATGCTTATGTTCATCATTTAACTCATTTGGCTAAGGGCAAGGTTCGCGAGCTAAAAGTGAACTCGAAGTAAAAGGGTTAAGTGTTTAGCAAAGATCACTCAGTGAAAGGAATCTTCTTAATGCAAAATGCTAAGGGTAAAAACTAACTGATGCATACAAGGATAAACACTACAAGAAAACATGCGTTTTACGAGGGCCGAATTCGTGGCAAATTTGTCGTAAATCGACATTAGCCACGAATTTGCGACGAAAGTTCAATCGTCGGTAATCGATCGTCGCGAAAGCAAATTCGTCGTTAATTTTGGGAGATCCAGATTTCGTCGTTAATAGTGTCGTCGTAAATACGTCGTTAAATCGCGAGGTACAGAGTTCGTCGTAAATATGTGACAAATTGAGAGGAAAATAATCGTAGTAAATTCGTAGCAAAATAATAATCGTCGTAAAATCGTGGCAAAATGAGGGGGAACAAATCGTAGTAAACTCGTAGCAAATGAAAATTCGTCGTAAATTCGTAGCAAATCAATCGTAGTAAATTTGTGGCAAAATAAACAATCGTTGTAAAACCGTTGCAACAGAGTTCGTCCTTAAATCGAGGCAAACTCATTTTCGTCCTAAATACGTAGTAAACGTTTAAAATTAAAATAAAAAAAAAATATTTACAAAAAAAGAAAATATATAATTAAAATTTAAAATAAAATTAAAAAAAATATATTTTTGGTTTTCAAGAAAAATAAAATAAAACTACTCTAGGCCATAATCGAAATACGGGATAATCCGTCGTGCTTCTTCAGTAGCTTCAGCCGCAAGGTGGCGTGGTTCGCGTTCTTGCTCGGTCAAGTCATCCTCGGTCGAATGGCTGGGCCCGGCATGTGTTGTTGCCGCTCGTCGTCTCCGCTTCTCTTGCAAGAGTGCGTCGATCTGGGGATTTCCCACTGCCACTATCTCGAAGATAGCGTCGTACTCCGAAAGTTCAGCCTTGACTTGTTCTTGATATTCGGTTTGATTTTGTTGGAGAGTCGCTATCTTGGCACGTAGGACGACCGGATCATCTTCGGCGGACCGCTGAGGGGCAAAAGACGAAGCAGACGGGACATGATGAATAGATCCCATCCCTACGACTTTCCCCTTTCTCTTAGGGGCAACCTAAATTTAAAAAAAATAAACAAATTATGATTAGAAAAAAAAAATATAATAATAAAAGATATATTATTATTATACCTCCTCGTAGATCCGATCGATGTCGGGAGTGGTCAACCCCCCGGATTGCACCGAAGAACCGCCTGGTGATGTCTGAGACATCTGGGACTCTCGCTCGGCAATCCTCGCCGTGACTTCGTTGTAGATCCTCTCGGCCTTGTCAGAGACAAAGAGCCCCGACGCCTTCTTGCGATGTGTCTTCGCAAAAACTTCAGTCATCGGAGGCAAAACACCTCCATTGTCGGATGCCTACATTTTTTGTAAAATATTTTGTTAGTAAAATTTTTTTAAAAAAAGAAAAAGAATTAGTGAAAGTAATTAATAATTTAATTACCATTTGTAAACGGACGCCCGCAAAATGCGTTTGACCGGCTGTATGAGGCAATGCCGCGGGTAAACCGTCCGGACCAACAGTATTACGGGAAGATGAGCACTTTGCAGAGATGAAGACCGAGTGGGGGTCCCGCCAGTAGCGAACCAATCCGTCCCAAACCGACGTCTCGATGTATATTGGTTTTGCATCGTCGCCTATGATCTCCCATTTCCTTTTCCAGTACGAAATGGTGCCTGCGAGACGTCCCATCACTTTCGTCTTGAAAGCTTCCCGCACGGTCGGGGTATCAACAGGATCTCAACTGTATTTTTGCTAAAAAAATAAAAAAAAAACAAAATTAAAAAAAAATTTATTTAATATCAATTTTGAAAAATTATAATTAAAAAAAACATTTATTACCGCAAACATTTTGAAGCAAGTTTCGAAGATTTCCGGAGAGAGTTGAGAGAAATTTGCGTGAGGCTCGGTGAAAAATGACTTGATGATATCCGCAACGGAACGTCCGACCTTGCTTTCGATCCCGAACCTAAAACAAAAAATTAAATCACATATTGAAAACATAAAAATAAAATATTAAATTAAATATTAAATTAACAAACGTACCATTGTCCGGTTATATGACGCGGGTCTAATCTCGTAACATTAGTTCTTCCCGGTTGTGCAGTCAAATCATCAACCGTCATATCTGCATATGGAAGAGGAACACCAGGTTGCCGGAAGTGTGGCGGTGGTGCAGGGGCCTGGGTCTGTGTCTGCGGAACTTCCGACGGAGTAGCGGAAGTAGTGTATGGCTGAGACGAATCTGGAATCGGAACTGTCCCAGACGAAGTCCCACCACCATTATCAGGTAAAAACTGATAATAATGGTTACGACGAGAAGGCCTCATCTGCACAATTATTAATAAATATAATTAATAACTAGAATTAAAAAATTTCTAAATTAAAAAAAAAATCTACTTACAATAAAATATTTCTAATATTTTTCTAATATTCTGATATCCTAACATTCTTCTAATATTCCGATATTCTAACATTCTTCTAATATTTCGATATCCTAACATTATCCAAACCTAAATAAGGCTTCTTCCTTAGGTTTCTCTTCACGAGCTGCTGCATTTCTTCCAATGGTTGCCATTGTATCGGCATAGAGCTTGTCTTTCAAAGCTAAGGCTTCTTCCTTAGGTTTCTCTTCACGAGCTGGTGCATTTCTTCCAATGGTTGCCATTGTATCGGCATAGAGCTTGTCTTTCAAAGCTACTAGGAAATCTGGAATAGGTTTGGTCTCGTCGGCATTGTTGAATAAATCTTCAACTTTCTTCAATGTTTCGATCTATTCGGCCTCTTGTTCCTCTATGAGACGCTTCTTATGCCTCTGGGGGTATGACATTGGCGGTTTGTAGACTCGCAGGAATGGTGCTTTCGGTGGATCATCTGCTGCTTTCTCTTCGGGGATTGCCAAATTTTTTGAACTCTCTCCCTTTCTTAGGATGTCGATGTCCTCATCGACTTGAGCCCGTTTTTGTGAAGTGATTTCGGGTAGATCCCGCTTTTCCTCGTCGAAAGTGGTGATCATTTGGCAACACTCCTTTGGATTCATGACGAATTTTCCAGGAAGGTTGCTTGTTTGGCTTGTAGATGTAATGCCTTTTTTGTTTTCAAGTGTCTTGACACGGGCTGCCAAAGCTTCAATCTTCCCGGATAGTTCCGTGTTGACACCATCAGTCTTGTTATGTACTTCAGCAAAACGTTTGTGTATATCCGCCTGCATATGTGTTTGACCTTGGAGAAGTTGCCTTAGAGTGCCTTCCAAGTCAAAACCAGCTTGAGCAGGTGGGTTTCCTTATTGTTGTTGGAAGCCAGGAGGTGCACCGGCTTGTTGTCGTGGCGGGTAGCCGTTTTGATTCTGGAACCGTGGTACAAAGCCTTGTTGGTTCGTGTAGGTTACAAATTGTTTTGCTTCCCCTGCCTGCTGCTGAGGGTAGGTCTGGTCCTGTGGGTTTGCGACGTTCGTGCTCCGGTAAGACAGGTTATTGTTTGATCTCCAAGTGTTATACCCTCATTGAGCGTTGATGTAGTTAACATCTTCATACTGAATGTCCTCCCCTTCTTGGACTTGAGTGAGTTCTTCCACAAAATGGACTTCTTTTTGATTTTGGACAAGTAGTAACTTGTCAAGCTTCTCATTGAGCTCTTTGATAACCTTTTGGCTTCCATCCACTTCTTCTTTGGAAGCACAGTTGGATCTGTCATAGTCTTCGTGGTAAGAGGAGTCACTCTGAGCTAAGTTTTCAACCAACTCGAGACCGTCTTCAACGTCTTTTGCTAGGAAATATCCATTGCTCGCCGTATCGAGCAGCATCCGAATCTTGGGAATGACACCTCGGTATAGTGTACTGAGGAGTGATTCTTGGCTGAATCCATGGTGAGGGCACTGAGTGGTGTAACCCTTGAATCGCTCTCAGGCTTCACCAAAGGTCTCGTTGGATTTCTGAGTGAAACCACTGATTTTGTTTCTCAATCGGGCAATCCTCGATGTGGAGAAGAAATTTTTTAGGAAAGTCTTCTTGCAATCTGCCCACGAGGTAATTGATCTGTGGGGCAGTGTCTTCTCCCATGCGTGTGCTTTGTCCCCTAGTGAGAATGGAAACAAACGCAGCTTGAATTCATCTTCGCTTACTCCGTTGATCTTGGTCATGGCGTAGACACGGTCGAACTGGTCGAGATGGTCAAGTGGGTCTTCTAAGGGCAGACCGAAGAATCGGTTGTTCTGCACCATGGAGATGAGACCACTTTTGATCTCGAAGTTGTTGTTCTGCACTGGTGGTGGTTGGATACCGTGTCGGCTTGCAGTCGATATCGGTGCATCTCCTGCACGGATTTGCCTCACAGCTCTTGTAGCAGCTGCAACACCAGGCTTTCCTTGATCGCCTTGTACGCCTTGTGGACCTTGTGGTCCCTGGTTGCCTTGTTTGCCTTGTGCACCAGCTGCGCCCGCAGCTCCTTGAGCACCTTGTTGGTTTTCCATCGTCACACGGTCTACTGTTTCGGCTTGTTCCCGATTACGTCTAGCTGATCTTTCGAGCATGTGAATATCGTCTATTGGGGGAACAAGGTTTGTTGTACCGTGAGGACGTAGGTTCATGTACCTGTTTCAACACAGAGATATACGAGTAAAATTGTTAAATGACTGGAAAAATTGAAACTTGTCCTTATAACGACCTAGTACCGAAATGACTAAACTTTCTCCCAAACGGCAACGGGCCAATTGATAAATAGGTTTCCTTCGCCTTTTTAACAATGTCCAAACACTATTAACCGAAAACAGTATAGTGTATGGGGTATCAAACCATTTTGGAAGCGTTAGTAAACAGATCGGTCATATCAGTGTCATAAGTCAAGTTCAAAATAGATAAAGATTGAGACTTTACTACTAAAAACGACTAAAGGATAGATCTTGTGTCACTCAAGACCATAAATAAGAGAACTTTAAGGATATTAAGCAGGAAATAGATATTTAAACGGTAAAAAGATAAGCTTTCAAGGTAAAAGAAGGATCAAGATGGGTTTTATGAACTAGGTAACTCTCGGTTTTGTTTTATCAAGCTAAAGCTTTTGGATCACATCAAAACTTGGTCATTTGATGGTGATTCTTAGGTAAAGGGATCCTCAAATCGTTTAGCCCATGGCGTTTGGGTCTAAACTCTTTGAATCTCTATCACCATAGACCAGCTCTCGCATAGCGATACAATAGAAGAAACAAGCATCTACAACGTCTCTATTGAACCGTAAGACTCTTAGACAGATGGTTAGTCTTAGCCTAAGAAATCAAACTCTTGTTCATGGATCCGGCTAAGCAAGCACGTGGCGTTCGTGTCAAGCCGCCTGAGGACTTTAGGCTAGATGGCCAGGCTAGACTAAGCTTTGGGAATGATAAACAAGAAAGAATCTAACTTTATGTTTTAGCTAAGCAAGAAATATAAACCCGAGAGTCCCTTGGTCCTTTCAAAACTTGCGACACAGACACGGGAAGGTTCTTTCAAAGCTTTAATTCAAAGCTTCTTTCAAAGCTTCCCGTGTCTCTCGAACCGCACCCTCCCTCGGTGACTGTCCAGATGCGCTTTGTTCTTGCCTAGCCAGTCCATACCCAAGATCACATTGTATGACTTGACATTGCAAATAACCAAATCCGCCGGCATGTTCACTTCACCTATCCAGACCGCAACGTTCCTAACTGTCCCTAGTGAGTACATCACCTGGCGTCCAGCCTCCCTCACTAATCTCAAGTCCTCACCAGGTTCCATTCGGAACTCTCCTTTCCCAATCATTTATGGATTCACAAAGCAATGACTCGCTCCCGAGTCAAACAATACATGGGTTTCCACCTCACCCATAAGGAAGGTCCCTACACATTTGTTCCCTAGAATGCTTAGATACTATGCTAATACAAACAACACGCAATATACTGCAATGAAAAACTGTAAGTACCACACTTACCAGTAATCGGCTGAGAAGTGCTCAGCTCGTCGGTTGCAGACGCAGTCATCGCATACGTCCTCGGCATGATGGCCTGCCTTTGGCTGGTGCTGTAAGTGCATCTCCAGCTCATTTCTCTTGCGACACAGCCTGCTCTACCACACCTGCCTTAGGACACTCACGCTTGAAATTCCCCGGTTCTCCACAACCGTAGCATACTCGAACCGCACTCTCACTGCCTGACACGCGAACCACATGCAGGTCTTCTTCCGGGCAGTCTAAGGCCTCCTTATATAGGCTCTACTGTCTTCAGAAAGTGGGCTTCGTGTTTTAACATCGGGAAATATCGGATAAGTGCAAACAGGCTCGGGACGGGCCGGAATGGTTTGGCCGCGAGAGCGACCAGGCGTGGCGCGGCCACTGGTCTTCTGAGCTTCTATGGTGCGGCCGTCCCTCTTCTGAGGATGTGCCTGACTGACCTTCTTGCCTCCTTCGTAACTTGAGATCCAACCGTGGGATTGAACTCAGGCCACCTCGGTATGAAAGACAGCTGAAAGGGCTATCTTGTCTCCAAATATGAGCTTGATCTTGTGGTGGTAAGGTCGTCGTTTGATGCTGAACTTATGGCTCCGAGCACTTGTCCTTGAAGTTCCCGTTTTGCTCCAAAATGTCTTCTTTTTGTCCAATTTCCCTAAAATGACTCTTAAGACTAGGAAACGTGGAAATCACTTTAAAACTGTTGAAAACCGGGTTAAAACACGTGTAAGAGATCTTGAAATGATAGGTTTTAGGAGTAAAATATGAGTGTTATCAACTCCCCCAGACTTAAACCTTTGTTTGTCCTCAAACAAAACGCAGACAAAATCTCGGAAAGAGGTTTGAAAATATGGGAACTAGCAAAAACTCAGTGACCGTCCTTCTAAACCATAAGTCATCGAACAAGTCTATCCAAGCTCAGCCTAGAAAATTCTCACTATAGTTCGTTCAACACTAGTCCTTTATGAAGCTTTCACTATCTAAATCCCAGGTTTCAGTCAACTAGCTCTCTATGTAGTATTAAGATTGGCGTGATCCTTGTCAAGGGATATTAAGCTAGGTTCAATGAGGTTAGGTGCATAAAGGCCTTTATCGGTGAGGTTTAGAGTGTTTTGGGTTACCGTATAAATCTTCGGAAGGTGCGAGATATTATGCAAAACAACAGGAGAAGGTGGAACTGTTGGGATCCACGATTTCCGGTCATTCTTCGCACGTACACATCTGTGAGTTCTCCTTGATATCGCCATACCCCCCAGACTTGGTTCCTTGCTTTCTGGTTTGGGGTGGGTGGCGTCTAAAACTCCTCACATATTGACCAGACTCTGCCTCTATGAATGTTCCGATTCTCTTAAGGCTCTTAGGCATTTTCTTCCCGTTTCTTTTTCTTTCTTCTCTTTTTTTTTTATGTAACTCCTCTTTTCTACGGATAAGTACTGTGGCAACCCGACCCGGCTATCTATACCGTGGCCGTGCCTCACACCGAACCACCTATCGGCCATTCTATACTTAGTCAAAATTCACGTTTTTAATTCCTTTAACAAGTCCGTTCAACAAGCGATTAACCGAACAATGCCTTTCATTAAACTTGAACAAAAACACATGACAAGATTCGAGGTTCATAAATAAGAAACAACACAGAACAAAAACACTTGAGAAGATTCGAGGATCATAAATAAGAAATAACACGGTTCGCTAAACAATGCATCATATCATCTAGCTCAACCTAAACGGAAAACACCAAGGCCCATAAACGAATTAACAAGTCCAACGATTAAATAACCAAAACATAAATCCCAAATCCCCGATCCATCCATGTCCATCACTGATGCCGGTCTTGCTCAGCTTACTTCTTAGATCCTGCACACTCAACACATAAGAGAGGCATTCTTTACGGTCACCAGGTTCAGTCCGCGGTAATCAATGCAAAGCCTGAAGCTTCCATCTTTCTTTTTCAAGAACAACACAGGTGCACCCCACGGTGAACTACTCGGCCTAATAAACCCCTTATCCAGCAAGTCCGTTAGCTGCTTCTTTAGTTCCGGTATGGTTCTTTGGACAATGGAGCTGTCCCCGGCTCAAGTTCAATCGTGAACGGATCTGAACGAGCTGGTGGCAGTCCGACCAATGTTTCGAACACGTCTTCAAAGTCTCGCACCACCGGTATACTACTCAAGTCTACATCTGGTCCCCCTTATGTGGTAGTGATCGTGGCTAGATAAGCTTCACAGCCCTTCTCTATTAGCGTTCTGCTTGAATCGCCGACACCACCAAACTTTCCGAGGTCGGTCTAACTCCTTGATAAACCAAGACCTTCCCGTGTCTCTCGAACTGCACCCTCCCTCGGTGACTGTCTGATAAACAGGATTTTAACCAGTTTGGTAATCAAAACCTAAAGGTCTTTTGCAGTTGTAGTACTTTAGGTGTCAATCCAACCTTGGGGTGAAAGTTACTAAGATTACAAGAATTCTATGAAGCTAAGCAAAATTCGGTTAATTGGGGAAGATTTCTAAAACAATTACTTGCAGTTACTAGATAGACATGAAAACAATTTTAAAATCCCTACAGAAGTGTTATACAACTACAAGATGACAATTAAACAATATAACAACCTATCTAATAATTTAATAAATTCAAAAGGTAAAACCGGATTTATAAAACAGATTTGATGGTGAGTAGCTAAATAATTTAAAAACTATTTATAAAAATAAAACGACTACAAATTCAACTCCACACAGTAAAATAAGGCTCTAAGCAATTTCTAAAGTATTAAAAAGAGCAAGAACACTATTTTTACAATTTTATGAAACTATATTATATAAATAAACTATTTAATAAGAAAGTTAAATAAACACAAAACTAGAGGAAAAAGGTTTTTATTTCTTTTG
>JAHZTW010000003.1:50487386-50510849 GCA_020283515.1 Alliaria petiolata | reverse complement strand
AAATGCATCTGTAACCATCTCATGAATCCTATCATGATCACCATATTCACCATGATCATCAACTTGATGCACATTATTTGACTCATCATCAATATTAACTGCTTGGTTATTACCACTACTACTAGCAGCATTTCCCCCATGCCCTTCTCCATGATTATACCAAATATAGTAGTGCGGAAAAAACCCTCTATTTAATAGATGTGACCACACTTTTGAGATACGAAGAAATTTCCTATTCATGCATTTTTGACAAGGACAGTACATCATACCACTTTCAACGGTAATTTGCAAACTTCCCGCCTGATACATGAATCCTTATAGCCCGTCTTGAAACTCCTTCGTCAGCGATCCCTCCGAATCTTTACGATTATACATCCAACTTCGTAATTCGTATATTGACATTTTTTTGATATATAAGAAAATATTTTTTCTTATATGGAAAAAAAAATAGAAGATATTGAAAAAGTGTTTAACAAGAGTTTTTTTTTGAAGAGTTTTTTTGTAGGTGAAGAGAGAAGTATTTGTTTTTGTGGTTTTCATTGTGAAGTGTAGGTTCTATATATAGACTTTTTTTTTTTACATCGAATTACCAACGAATTACCAACGATTTAACAAGAAATATTTTTGTGGCAAAAAAACCAGTAAAACACGTTTTCATCTACCTTATTTTCCTCCCTAATACGTTGGTATATTGCTTCGAATTATTTTCTCGCTAATTCGTTGGAAGTTACGACGAAATTGCAAGGAATCCACGACAAATATTATTCGTCGTTAATTCGTCGTTATATAACGACGAATTAACGACGACACTATATTACGTCGTTAATTCGTCGTAAATTCATTGATATTTACGACGAATTTACAACGATTTTTTTTCGTCCCTCTTTACGACGAATTACCGACGTTTATCGTTTTCCTCGTATATTCGTCGTTAATTCAATGCTAATTTGCTACGATTTATTTTCCTCGTAAAAAATCGTGGCAAAAGCCATGTTTTCTTGTAGTGAAATTCTCATCTACCCAAGCACCTAATTACTTTCTACCTTAGTCTAAACCATATTCCCTTTCCTAAGCTACTCTCTTCCTTAGGCATTTCACCTTGTACCCGTTTTTACTCCTCGGTTCACCTTCTTTAGTCATGGGGGGACTTCTTCTTTCTTATTTTGAGATCGGTTTCGGCTTTCTCTTTGGCTCATTAGGTGGCGCTCCTTTGTTTTTCACCTTTGTGTTGCTGGCCGGATTAGACTTTGTTGTTTGGCCTTCTTTTGCTTCTTTGGAAACGCCTTTTCTTCTTTGATTTCAAGCTTATTTTGCAGCCACCATCTCTTCGATTACATGTCCCCCGTTTGACTCAATGAACCTCCCTTCCGTTCTTTCTTTTCCCTTATCCCAAGATAAACATTTAGCACAACTCTCTCCTAGTCCACCCGCGGATAACGGCTTAGCATATCGGTATCATGCCGTTTTTGTCCCGTGAAACACCTAGCCTATGTTGACTCGAGATGTGAGCCAACTTCTACATGAGAATCTAACCTTGTCAGCCTTAACCCAACACTTTTTGCCTACGAAGATTCGAAAATAATGCAAAGGCCTCACATATCTCTCATAAAAAAGTGTTTTAAGGTTTGAAACGACGGTTATGGTTTGGGTGTGGTAGGGTGACTTGGACTAGCAGAGAGTGGTATAAAAGGTAAAAAGAAAGTCCAAGTGAATATCCATGAGTTGAAATCCAAATCACAAGCATGATAATTATAAATCAATATTTACGATTCAAGTATAATTAGGGAAAAGAATAAAATCAAGTGTGTTCCAGCAAAGAATTAAATAGCAAAGTATATGGTCAAAGTGTGGTTCAACCTCAAATTCGAATTTACTCAAAATGCATCAAACAACTATGAACAAGGGCGTTGATCTCATGACTTAAAATGACAATTTACAAGGAAATTCACCCTATGCAATGCTAGTTAATCCTGTATGCTATGCAACTAGACTCAATCCTAGAATGTAAATGCATCTAAATGGTTAAATTTTTTTTATGCATGAGACTCAAGGATGGAAAAGGAAAATAAGAAAACAAAACACAAAGTTAAATGACACAAACCCTCCCCCAAACTTAAATTACACAGTCCCTTGTGTAATAAAAGTTCAAGAGAAGGATTGATAACACTCATATTTTACTTCTAAAACCTATTATTTCAAGATCATTTATAAGTGTTTTGACCCGGTTTTCAACGGTTTTAAAGTGATTTCCACGTTTCCTAGTTTTAAAAGTCATTTCAGGGAAATTGGACAAAAAGGACACATTTTGGAGCAAAACGGGAACTTCAAGGACATGTGCTCGGAGCCATAAGTTCAGCATCAGATGACGACCTTCCCACCACAAGATCAAGCTCATATTTGGAGACAAGATATCCCTTCCAGCTGTCTTTTATGCCGAGGTGGTCTGAGTTCAATCCCACGGTTGGATCTCAAGTTACGAAGGAAGCAAGAAGGCCCGTCAGACACATTCCCAGGAGAAGGATGGCCGCGCCACGGATCTTCAGAAGATTAGTGGCCGCGCCCCGCCTGGTCGCTCGCGCGGCCACGCCACTCGGGCCCATCCCGAGCCCGTTTGCACTTATCCGATATTTTCCCGAGGTTAAAACGTGAAGCCCACTTTCTGAAGACCGGGAGCCTATATAAAGGAACCTTAGGGTTTCAGAAGAGGTGTGACCACACATAGCTTTTCCAGAAACACTTTTGCGCCGCAGAGAGAGAGAGAGAGAGAGAGAGAGAGAGAGAGAGAGAGAGAGAGTTCGACGACCCCGGAGTTGAAGACCTCGAGAGAGAACTCTTCTGCAGCCGCCTGCTCCTCTTTCTTTTCCCTTTCATCTTTTGTTCTTAGTTCTTTGCTTTTCAATACTTTTAGAAAACATGTCTTCAATCGATTTCCTTTGAAGAAGTTTTCTCACTTTGTTATTTTTATTAATACAATTCGCACCTTTCATATCTCGAAGATGTCTCTCGTTCCCATGAGCGAGTAGTCATCTAGTTGGGTTTTTAAGGGGATTTTCGAAGGGGTTTAATCATGGATTGCCTTGTTCTTTTAGGTATCTTCGTTGATGTCTTGTTCTTATTGCATGTTTGCTTCTCTGATCAATTAGCAACTGATTCCAGGGCGATTAGATACATGAATATGTGGTCTGTCGTCTGGATCTAGAAGTTAACGAGTGGATCACACCGTAGGATGTTTAGGCATATCAACGGACCGCACCGCGAGTGTTTACAAATAGGTGAATGATACGTATGCGCTATTGTCTTGCATCGTGGGATGAGAAATCATATCCCCAGTGAAAGACAAACGCAGGTGGCTAGATCCGTGAGGACGGGGTAGTCATAGTCGACCATTTCAGCTTAAGAACCTAACTTATTTAATTATCTAGAACCTATCCTGTTGCTTGTTAGATTCGATCCATGAACCCCGGAGAATCCAACGCCTTTTATTCATTGATTTACAACCGTTTAATTCTCTGCTGCTGCTTGATATCATTACTGCAAATCGTGACACACCGCACCCCCAGTTACCATTTGGTTTAAAAAAGTTAGAAATCGTAGGACTTTCGCAAAACAACAATCTATGTGGATTCGATCCCTTAATATACTACTGTGATTGATGTGCACTTGCAGCTATCTTAGAGGTAAAACTTGAAGTAAAATAAATCCCACATCAAGTTTTTGGCGCCGTTGCCGGGGATTGTTTGTTTTTGCGAATTTTCAGTTTCTAATTTTCCTTTTAGACCACGTTGATTTTCAAGCTTTTCTGTTCATTGCTCACGATTTTCTTGTGTTTACTTCTCATGTTTCAGGTGTATGACCACTAGGAGGAACACTTCCAACGTCTTACCCCGCCACATCGAGATCGACAGGCACGAAAAAGAAATCCGAAGGTTAAGAAGACAGATCAGCATGGCCGAAAACGAGGCCGCTCTTGGAGTTCAACGAAACCGCGAAGAAGTTCTTCGCAACACTGGTCGAGCACCTAACGAGTTACAAGATGGAGAGCCACAGCTCGACAACAATGGAAACCCTATCAACCCCAATCCCGAGGCTGACTCGGACGAAGAAGAACGTGATCCTGCCTTACAGCAAGGAGGACACAATCCGATCATCGGAAATGGCGCGAACCAAGCGAACCCCATTATCCAGTCTGATAACCAAGATGCTATCCGACCCGTTCTGCCAGCTAACCTTCCCAGGCGAGCTAGGAACCGCACCATAGCCGATCACGATACTCCTGATCAGCACTTCCAGAATCGAGCAGCGATTCAAGTTAACGTCCCCCATGAGGACGAATTGGAGATCAAACCGCATATCATCTCTTTGGTGAAGCAAAATCAGTTTCACGGACTATCAAACGAGCACCCGATGGAAGAAAAGTGCAGGTTCGTCCCACTCTTCCCAACGAAAAAGAAAGGAACTTCCAGTCCACCTTTCGATACTCCGGAAAACCGTGGGTTCGACAGGCTGAAGAAAGAAGAAGATCCAGGCGCATTTACCTTCCCATGCTCTATCACGGGAATAAAATTCAAGGACTGTCTATGCGACACGGGAGCCAATGTCAATGTCATGCCGATGGCAATCGCTGAAAGGTTAGGAATAACTACTTATTTCCCCTCACCTACGCAGCTAGTGTTCGGAGACTCGTCTAGGAAGAAATCAAATGGGGTAATCTACAACGTTCAACTCCTTGTCGGAAATAAGATAGTACTGACTGACTTCCATATGCTCGACATGGGGGAAGACAAAGACAAACCACTGATACTTGGAAGACCCTTCTTGGCTACAGTAGGAGCAAGGATCGATCACGTGAGCAACTTCGTAGTCCTCCTACATGTAAGCCAGAAGAGATACTACCCGAAGGAGCTGAACACTCCGCCCCTGGAAACAAAGAGCCACACGACCAAGAAGGAGAAAAAGGGGATGATATTAAGAACAGGACAGGTCCACTCGAGACCCTTCTCCAGAATCGAAATTCTGATCCCTCCCGAGCTAGAAGAGTTGGGCGAAGAGGAAGTTTCTAAGTCAGTCGAAAAGACAAAGCGGGTAATCTTAGAAGCTAAAATTCTAAGGAACGGAAACGAAGGTACGCTGCTGATACAGAATCAAGGAGAAGCTTCAGGAGAGACAACTCCCGAAGCACTTCCCCCAACATCCTAAGCTTCAAACAGAGTCGAGCTGAACGACTTAAACAAAAGCGCTTGGTGGGAGGCAACCCATCCGGTACGTGTTTTTTATTTCTTTTCTTTTCTTTCATTTCTAACATTTGGTTTTTGCAAATTTTCTGTACTCAGGAATATAAAAAATAAAATAAAAAAAATATATAAGACGAAGAAAAAACCCAAAAATATGAAGAGGAGCCTCAGAAGAAGGCTGGCCGCACGAGCACAGCCCGTGGCGCGGCGAGAAGGGCCGTGGCCGCGCGACGGACCACGACCGCGCGGAGAGAAGCACTCTGGCCGCGGCCGCGACGGGCCATGGCGCGGCCAGCGGTCGTCTGAGCCACTAGCCCGAAAAACTCACGTTTTCCTCTCGAACCGAACTTCTCGCGTTTTGGTACAATCCCGCACCGAAAAATTATTTCCGTTAATGTGAAATGATGGATTTAATCGATTCGTAGCCAACACGCAAGGTAAGTTTTCTCGTTTTAAAATTTTTTGAAAATAAAGGTTTTTGGAAAGAAAAAAAACACCTTTTTATAAGCAAAAAAGAAATTTTAGGATCAAACTCTCTTTTCTTCTTCTCTTCGAAGAGACTTGGAGATTTTTGGGGAGATTCTAAGATTTTCAAATCAAAACTGTTTTCAAAAATTCTTTGGTCTAAACTCATCTATTTTCAAAGAGGATTCACTTTTTAAAGCTCATTCATCCTCATCTACAAGATATGGTCTCTAATTTTACAAACCTCTAAAGAACTCAATTTTGAGATCTCTCTTTGCTTGACTAGAAAATTGTCTAGGATGCTTGGATAATGGTAGAGAACCTTGGATTGATGATTTGGGTTGCCTAGATCCCGATTTTTGCAACCATATATCTAAAAATTGATGTCTTTGAAAAAAAAAAAATATGGTGTGCTAAAAAACCGATTTTTTGGTGAAATTATTGAACAAATTGCTTGGTTTGAACTTGCTTCATGCTAGGTATCACTTAAAGATCAAAGTTTGATAATAATAAGTTGACAAAATAAATTTATTGGAAAATTTTTGGTTAAGAATCACAAAAATCCAAAAATAGAGATTGGGTACCAAATTGATCTTTAATATTAATGCATAAGCTCGATTTTTATTAGTCTTGGAAACTCTTGGTATATGTCTTGCATATCATTGCACTTGAGAATCCATATGACACATCAAATTCACATGTTTGGTCAAGTTTTTGTTTTTATTTTGCAAGGTACAATGAGTTCCGACCGAAACTACGAGATACGTTCGAAGTATAGAGAGCAACTAAGCTCTTTAAGAAGTTCTTCGCGACAGCAAGAACACGTGACAGAGCTAGGAAACCCGAGCCTAGACACCACTCTAGGGAGCTACGTGGAGGAACAAAGAAGAAGATTCCGCAGTTCATTGATAGCACGCACAAGCCGCGACGATTCTCCACCTCAAGAGCCAACAAGAGAGCTGAACCCTTCTCCTCCTAAGCGCAAGGTCCAAAATTTTGGGGCACCGATGGACCCGAACATTGATTANAGCTTGGGTACCAAATTGATCTTTAATATTAATGCATAAGCTCGATTTTTATTAGTCTTGGAAACTCTTGGTATATGTCTTGCATATCATTGCACTTGAGAATCCATATGACACATCAAATTCACATGTTTGGTCAAGTTTTTGTTTTTATTTTGCAAGGTACAATGAGTTCCGACCGAAACTACGAGATACGTTCGAAGTATAGAGAGCAACTAAGCTCTTTAAGAAGTTCTTCGCGACAGCAAGAACACGTGACAGAGCTAGGAAACCCGAGCCTAGACACCACTCTAGGGAGCTACGTGGAGGAACAAAGAAGAAGATTCCGCAGTTCATTGATAGCACGCACAAGCCGCGACGATTCTCCACCTCAAGAGCCAACAAGAGAGCTGAACCCTTCTCCTCCTAAGCGCAAGGTCCAAAATTTTGGGGCACCGATGGACCCGAACATTGATTATTTGAAGGAGATGAAGAAGATGGATGTAAGGACAACATTGAAGATCGACTACTCCACTCTTGATGCATTGGGCATCACCGAGGATGTCACGTGGTACTTGGACAAGCTAAGGCTCAGGACCTTTATGGAGATTGATCGACCGACCTACAAAGAACTCGCCCAAGAATTCTTAGCTTCGGTTCAGCTGACATACAAGAGAGGAAGGAAATCACACCCGAAAGATGGTATTCTCTACTTCACCATTGGCTCTCGAGAGTATGAGTTGAGCATACCTAGACTTTGCGAGATATTTGGTTTTGACTTGAGGAGCGAGACGACCATTGAAGAAGAATGGAGTGCAGATATTTGGGAACTAATGAGCCGAGGCATTTACGACAAGGGAAGGCATCCGTCCGCCTTTCTTTCACATCCGGCCGTACGTTTCATGCACCGCCTCATAGCACACCGACTTTACTCTCGCAGCAACCAATCATGCATCATCATTCCAGAGATCGTCCTACTTCAATCCGCCTTTAGGGACGAGCCACTTTCAGCATGCTTTGGATGCGTCCTAGCAGAGAGACTCGTGCGAGTGAAGCACGACGTCACCGCACCTCGATGCGAGACTGCCTTCACTACATACAGAGGCATCATCACAGCGATCATGGAGACCGCAGGAGTAGACACCAGCATTGAGACGCCCTTAGAGGAGGCTTGGTTTGACTTGTCTCAGTTTCAGACGGACATGAACTTGACATGCGCAGCCATGGATCCGGACAGGTTCGGATACCGCTACCGATTGGGAAAGAGGGACAACCGCACGGTCTACTTACCATCTCCTACAGTCCCGCGCCTTTCAGAAGGCTCACCACAGTGGATCCCGAACCATGATGAGTTTAGTACTGAGTTCTCACGTCTACCGCTTACCATTGGAGAGTATGTAGCCTCCAAGGCTAGGAGAGAAGCGATCCGTCAGAGGACTCACCACACCTCATCCTCCTCCATGCGCAGTACTTCACGATCCGCTGCACCGTCCACCTCGACTGATCCCGCGATCACCGCACTTCAAGAGCAAGTAGCACGCCAGAACGAAATGCTTTAGAAGATGGCGCGACAGCTTCGAGAGAGAGGACACATAGATGGCGACCTTTAGACCATGAGCTCAGATGCCTAGAAGACTTCGCATCTCGGCCAACACTCTTCCTGCTTACGAGCCTGGTTCCATCTATTCCACCCCTATCATTTACTTTTCATTTTTGCTTTATCTTTCATCTATTTCAGTCATTCCCGACCTGTCACCACTATTTCACACTGGGGATAGTGTGATTTAAGTCTGGGGGGAGTTCGTACTAATGACTTTGCTTTGTTTTGATTTTTATTTGAGTCTTTTCCTTTTTATTAAGAACTAAGAATGATGTATTTCGATATATATAATATGGTTTTAGGGATTATGACGCAAAACAAAGGATGACATTCGACCAGTGTGCTTCTACGCTATTTCTAGCAACAGATCTTTCAAGCTTTAGTACTAGACCAGGCAGTAGCTAGAAAGCCAGAGATGCGAAATCCTAGAGAATGCCGATCTATAGAGACTTCAGTGGAAGGAATACACTAGCTCTATTTTTATTGGACTTTAAACTGACTATTAATTTCCTTGTCAACAGATGTAAACATTCAACGAAAAAGCTAGAACGTTGATATGTCTATATTTTGCATGATTTCAGCATCCATTTAGTATAGGTTTCTCATCATTTAGGAGTCTATTATAGCATCATTGTGTTGCATTGTATCATTTAGAGTCCTAGAGTGTTTTTTGCATAGTCCTTGCATGTTTTGGTGCATTTGGAGTCTTGATCAGGTAACATGGATGCTATGGAGGGAACAATGGAGTTGGAAAGGAATGGCACATCACTTGGAAGTGCAAGAAGTTGCCAAAAAGATGGAGAAGAAAAATTCTGAAGAAGTTTCGACGAGCAGGTTCGACGAAGCTCGTCGAAATTCTTCTCCAGGACGCCCGTTCGACGAAAGCGTTCGACGAGACTGGCCGAAACATTTCTCCAGGGCGATCGTTCGATGACTGCGTTCGACGAAGGCTCGTCGAAATTCTCCCAAACGCTTGAAGACGAATTGAAGATCGAAGACCCGTTCGATGACTTGGTTCGACGAAGGCTCGTCGAAACTTTCCTCCAGGGTGAAGTTTCAACGAGTATGTTCGATGTGCTTGGTCGAAATTCTCCCAGAAAAACTCTTTTTGTCTTCTTTATGGGTCCCTCCTATAAATACTCTTTAGACCTAATTTTTTATGTTAACTTTTATTCTCTTGTTCTTAGCCTAAACTTTTAGCCACTTTGGACAATACTTTGTTTAAGCTTGGATCTTTTGAGTTTAATGCAATATCTCTTTTGAATCTCTTGTTTTATCTTTCCCTAATCATGTTTAGCTTATCTTTCACCTTTGATTTGATGGGCTTAATGATGATTAGTGAGTAGTTCTCTAGAAACTTAGGGATGGGTTAGATTTAGGGATTTCTAATGGTTCAATCTTGCAATTTAGGATAGATTCTTCCATTTCTCTTCTTATTAAGTAGTTCTTAATGCCAAATAGCTAATCTTTGCTATCTTGGATCATAGGCATTTCATACACCCACCAAGTGTTTGATGAAATGCTTGAACCAACTTAATAAGCGATTTACATTTATAGCCTAAGATATTAGATGTTTAGAGTGTTTATCATGCCTTATAGACTTGAAATTAATGCTTCTTGATTATCTTAATGCTAAAACATCATTAGTTCATTAGGGTGATTAAGGAAGGGATTAAGACCACACATCATGGTTTAATCTTGTTTAAGTGTTCTAGGCATAGAGTTAGCTTGATTAGTTGCTTAAATGATTGCAAGGTTGTCCATTTAGTTTCCCAAATCAATGATTCCATCCCTAGGTTTCGTTTTATTTAAATTGTTAATCTTTCTTAGTAGTTAATCCTTGTTTAGTATCTTGATTAGTAGTGATTAAGGCTTAATTTCATAGTTATTGCTCTAGTAGTATCTATTTAAGTTTGTCTTTAGCTTTCAATACTTGTTTGTGACTTGCATTTGCTATTTTAGCTTAGCTTAAGCTTAACTTTGTATTCTTATTGCATCATCTCCCAAGATGGATTGATACCTCAATATATTGCAATGATATGAGCAATTGAGGAATTGCTTGCAAGATAAAAAGTCTTGTTTCAATTTGGCGCCGTTGCCATATTGGGTTTGATTGATCATTAAGATTTGAGTTTGGTTTGAGACTAAGTGATCTTTTTGCTTATTGACCATCTACTTTTCTAGATTTCAGTTTTTCCTTGAATGCATTTGAGATCACAAGGAGACAACAACTTCCAAGGCTTTCAAGACATTGATCAATTGGAAAGGGTTGCAAGGATTGCAAGAAGGGAAGCTGCAAGGTTAGAGAGGTTGAGAATGGAAGAGCAACAAAGAGATCAAGCTCCACAACACATGGCGCAAGTACCAAGGGGGAATGGAAACCCCTTACATGCGCCAAGACTAGGGAGGACTATTGGGGCTGGAAATGCTCCAAATACACATCAAAATCGCTATGGTATCAATCCTCCACCGGTTCAAAACAATACCTTTGAAGTGAAGCCAGCTTTCATCCATATGGTTCAACAGACAAGTTTCATGGGTTGCCAATGGAGGATCCTCTAGATCACTTGGACAACTTTGATAGAGTTTGTGGTTTATTCAAGATGAATGGTGTGAGTGAAGATGCTTTCAAGCTAAGACTATTTCCCTTCTCTCTTGGGGATAGAGCAAGGCAATGGGAGAAAACTTTGCCTCAAGGTACTATCACTACATGGGATGAGTGCAAGAAAGCTTTTTTATCCAAGTTCTTCTCCAACTCTAGGACCGCCAAGTTGTGGAATGAGATCTCTAGCTTCACTCAAAAGAACAATGAGTCCTTCAATGAAGCATGGGAAATATTCAAGGGCTACACAATGTAATGCCCTCATCATGGCTTCACACAAGAGTCTCTCCTAAGCACCATCTATAGAGGTGTTCTCCCAAAGATAAGAATGCTTCTTGATACCGAAAGAAATGGGAATTTCTAGGGCAAAGATGTTGAAGATGGTTTGGAGCTTGTAGAGAATCTTGCCTTGAGTGATGGTAATTACAATGAAGACTATGATAGAGCTCCAAGGGGAGGTGATTTTGATGCTCACAAGAGGGAAATGAATTCTCTACATGACAAGATGGACAAGCTCATGTCCTCAAACCAAAGGCATGTACATTTTGTTGAAGATAATGTGGAGGTTTGTGATGATCAAGTTGAATACCAAGAGGGTCAAGAGATGGTAAATTTCGTGAGTGGCCAAGGAGGAAACAACAACAACTATAACAACAACTACAACAACAACTATAACAATAACTATAAGGGGAACAACAACCTCTCTTATAGGAGTACTAATGTGGCTAAGCCACAAGACCAAGTCTATCCCCAACAAGCTACTCAAGGAAAGCCTTTTGTGCCATACAATAATCAACAAAAAGGTTATGCACCAGGGTCTAACTACCAAGGAGTAAACCAAGGCAACTTTGGTGGGCAAAAGTTCAACCAAGGCAATGCTCCACCGGGTTTTAATCAAGCTTCACAAGGTCCACCACAAGATAATGTTCAGCTTATGCTTCAACAAATCCTACAAGGTCAAGCCAATAGTGATGCTAATATGGGAAAGAAGATTGCTGAAATTAACACAAGGATGGATTCTTCACTCAATGAGCTTGCTACTCAAATTGGTGGTCTTCAACAAAAGTTCAAGCAACTAGAGAAAGGCAAGGCTTCTAGCTCCAATTCTCAAGGTACTCTACCGGGAAAGTGTGAAGCAAATCCCAAGGAGTACATCAATGCCATTACTTTGAGAAGTGGGAAGGAGTTGCCTCCAAGGTCAAGTCATTTGATCAATGAGGAAATTGAAGTTCAAGATGGGGAGGATGGATTTGAAAAAGATCAGGATGCTATAACTTTTGATGATGTGTATATTGCAAAGAAGAGCAAGGAAGTGGTAAAGGAAAAGCCAAAGGAGGATGTGCACAAGAAAGAGCCAAGATTTGTTCCTCCACCTTACAAGCCTAAACTTCCCTTTCCCGGGAGGTTTAAGAAACAATTGGTGGACAAGCAAATCAAGGACATTGAGCTCAAGATGCCTTTGGTGGATGCCTTTATGTTGATTCCACAATATGCTAAGTTCTTGAAGGATACCGTGGCACAAAGAGCAAAGGATATCCAAGGAGTTATGCTAGTTTCTCAAGAGTGTAGTGCCATAATCCAAAGCAATGTGATACCAAAGAACCTAGGAGACCCCAGATCTTTTACAATCCCATGCGCCCTAGGTCCTCTTAGTTTTGAAAATTGCTTGTGTGATCTTGGAGCTAGCATCAACCTTATGCCCTATTCAATTGCAAAGAAGCTTGGTTTCACCAAGTACAAAGAGTGTGGAATCTCCTTGATACTTGCGGATAGAAGTGTAAGGTTGCCTATTGGATTTCTTGAATATTTGCCTTTCAAGGTTAGCAACTTCATCATTCCCACTTATTTCATGGTTCTCAAGATGGATGAAGAGCCAAAGGATCCTTTGATTTTGGGAAGACCCTTCCTAGCTACAGCTGGTGCTATTATAGATGTTAAGCATGGAAAGATTGGCTTACATCTTGGAAAAGGGATTGAGTTGAAGTTTGACATAAGGAAGACTTTGAGGAAACCCACCATTGATGGTCAACTATTCTACATTGAGACTATGGATGAGCTAGCCGATGAGTTGCTAGAGGAACTAGCTCAAGAGGACCATCTTGGTGTTGCTCTCACCAAACCACATGGAGAGAAAGGGTACTTGGATGAGGAAACACAAGCATACATGCAAATGCTTGATTCGCGCAAGGCTCTTGATGGAGAGGAAGGCTTTACAAGATTGGTAGCTTCATGTGAGGGTGAAGTGGAATGTCACCAAGACAAGAGGTCCATGGAAGTTGAGGTTTCAAGTCAAGGACAAGAGGAAAAGCTAGAGGAGCTAGAGGATAGCGAATTGGCTAAGGACCTTGATGAGGATTGGAGCGAACTTAAGGCCCCAAAGGTGGACCTCAAACCACTTCCCATTGGACTAAGGTATGCTTTCTTAGGCCCTAACTCCACTTACCCTATTATTGTCAATGAACAATTGAGTGATGATGAGCTCAACTCTCTCTTGAATGAGTTGAGAAAGTATAGGAGAGCAATTGGTTACTCAATAAGTGATATCAAGGGCATATCTCCTATACTTTGTACTCATAGGATTCACCTTGAAAATGAGAATGCTTCCTCAATTGAACATCAAAGAAGATTGAACCCAAACCTTAAGGAAGTGGTTAAGAAGGAAATCTTAAAACTTTTGGAAGCTAATGTTATTTATCCTATTAGTGACAGCACTTGGTTATCTCCCGTGTATGTTGTTCCTAAGAAAGGTGGAATCACTGTGATTAAGAATGACAAAGATGAGTTAATACCAACTAGAACCATAACCGGCCATAAGATGTGTATTGATTATCGAAAACATAATGCTTCTACTAGAAAAGATCATTTCCCTCTCCCTTTTATTGATCAAATGCTTGAGAGATTGGCTAACCATCCCTTCTATTGTTTCCTTGATGGATATAGTGGGTTCTTCCAAATACCCATTCATCCTAATGATCAAGAGAAGACTACTTTCACATGCCCTTATGGTACATTTGCATATCGAAGGATGCCATTTGGGTTATGTAATGCTCCAGCCACCTTTCAAAGGTGTATGATGAGTATCTTCTCCGATCTTATTGAGGAAATGGTAGAGGTGTTTATGGATGACTTTTCTGTGTATGGTGCCTCCTTTTCTGCTTGTCTTTCTAATCTTTGCAGGGTTCTACAAAGATGTGAGGAGTCTTACTTGGTGCTCAATTGGGAAAAGTGTCACTTCATGGTCAACCAAGGCATTGTGTTGGGTCATAAGATCTCTGAAGATGGTATAGAAGTGGATAGAGCCAAGATAGATGTCATGGTCAAGATGGCGCCTCCAATCAATGTGAAGGGCATAAGGAGTTTCCTTGGGCATGCTGGGTTTTATAGGTTGTTCATCAAGGACTTCTCAAAGATTGCTAGGCCTTTGACAAGACTCCTTTGCAAGGAGGTGGATTTTCAGTTTGATGGAGAGTGCTTGCAAGCTTTTGAGACCATCAAGAAGGCACTTGTGAGTGCCCCTATTGTGCAAGCACCAGATTGGAGTCTACCTTTTGAGATCATGGCTGATGCTAGTGACTATGCCGTTGGAGCTGTGATTGGGCAAAGGAAAGACAAGAAGCTTCATGTGATTTACTATGCTAGTAGAACACTTGATGATGCTCAAACCAAGTATGCTACAACAGAAAAGGAACTCTTGGCAGTTGTGTTTGATTTTGAGAAGTTTAGATCTAGATTCCGTAGGCAGCTATTACTTCCCCGGCAACGCCGCCAAAAACTTGATAGAGCTTAGGTTTTACCCAAATAAAACTACTGCAAGTGCACAACAATTGCAATCGTAGTATAAGGGGTATCGAAATCCCAAGGGAAGTAGATGCTACACTAAGGTTTCTAAATTCAGATTATGCTAGGTCTAATTATATGAAATTAAAGCTAAGCAATTAAACAAGTAAATAAATCGGATTTAAGATGGATTAAAGTTCAGGAGACTAAAGCGCTAGGCAAGGATAATTATCAAGTTGAATCCAAGTATGCAGAATCTAAGTTTATTAGGGATTTATTAAGAACCATCTAGAACTCGAAACTCTAAGTTAAAACCAATCAACTCTCGTTGGAGAAGTTATCTATGCATAAATCCCTAAATTCCAAATCTCTTTGCGAATTTAAACAACTAAGGTAAGCATTAAAGAACATGTTCGATTTTGTTCACAAAATACCTAAACTAAATCTCTTTGCTAATAGATATTTTGCTCACCTATGATTAGATTAAGTTACTAACAATGCTCTCACATCTATTAAATAACCTAAGGTTTGATTTCTAAGTGATCAATTCAGAATATCAAGTTAAGCACAAATCAAGGTGAAGATCCAATTGATTTCCTTAAAAGTTCTAATGATTCTACAAACTCTTCATCAACCCTAAATCACCCTAACCTAACTAGCAAACTACTCAGACATAATTATGCAAACAAAAATCATGGCTGAAATAAATTGCATAAAAGAATAGAGAATGATACATGAGTTCGAAATCTGGCTCAGATGAGTTAGAATTGTCTCCCCAAAAGCACAGGATCAATCTCTCTCTAAGTCTCAAAAACAGAAAATAATGATACGGTATATGACTAAACAATGCCTGAAAACTATTTATAAAAGAGGATTTTTCGTCCAGGGACAATCTTATAATTATTCCAAACTTGAGATGATTTTCTTTTTATGATGGAAATCCGACTTTGGCTGCTAAATCCACTCTCCCAACTTCATCACTTCGTCTGCTTCTCCAAAATTCTTCAAAAGGTTCCAAATTCTTCCATTTAGCTCCAAATGCTCTCCATCCTGTAAAGACTCTAATATGACGCTAAAACAAACAAAAGACTCTATAAAAACACTTATATCATGGTTCAAAAACGGGTAAAAACCATGATATATCATGTTTGAATTCTAAACACCAAGAGTTAGACTCTAGTTCTTCAAGGGCTAATCCTCACAAGAATAACTAGACTCTACACGCCTCACAAGCTCTCTGAATCCCTCAAAAGAACTTAATAAAAACGCAGGAACATATTTGATTCAAAAGATAGACTTTTATTTGAAACAAAATAAACTTTGATTGATAAAAACTTGGTGAATGAAAAGTACAAAGGAAATGAGTTTATATAGTGCTCAGAAACAATGAAATAAAACGGTAACAAAAGTAAATGAAAAGCAACAAAGATGGAATTTGTTCTTGACTAGCCGTTACGCTTTAATGGTCTTGATTTGGTCTTGGGGGAAATGTCTTGATCTATGGAACTAATCTGGGGTATCTTGGACGTTCAGGATCTTCTAGGGATGATGTAGGGACGAGATTAGCTGGTGAATGATAGGTTTGGTCTTCCTTTCCATCCAAAACCGTGTAGTTGCTTCCAAGTAAGGAAAGCTTCATTTTACCTTGATCTTCTTTGACTTTTGATAATGAGATTATTGACTTGATCTGCTGTAGTGTAGCTTGTGTAGACTCCTGTGGTCGTGAGGAGGGTCGAATATAATGTCTTATGAGGACATAAATCCGAACATTCCATAAATAGCTCCTTTGGTCTCTTCTTTGGTTTAAGACCGTCTTGTTCAGTTCTGAGTGGTTTCTCACTGGATGTAGCTCGGTCAGGGGGCTCTCCTGAGTATAATGACTGGTGGTGTGTTCTCCTTAGCTCCTTAGCTCCTCCAGAATCAGCTACAAGGTCTCCTTCTCCCTCAGCTACAAGCTTAGCTCCATCTCCTTTAGTTCCACGGCTCATCTCCTTGCTAGCTCCTGATGTATAAGTATCCATGCTTATATCATACTCTCCCTCTTGAAGCGGTTTTGTCCTCAAAACCGGAGAATCTGCATCAAACAACCTTAAGTTAGTGTTTGGCAAATGTTCAGAGTCTAAGAGCTTACGTTGGTTATTAGCTTGTAGATGCTCTATCAGTTGCATAAGTGGGATGTTTTTGGCTTTCTCAAGCTTCAGTGTTGGTGTAAGCTTCTGTAAGGGCGGTTTCTCCTTGTGATACATCATGTTTCCAGCTTTATACACCACGTTTTCAGCATTGTTGCTCATGCTATGCTCCTGGACTTTGATCTCTTGTTCTTTAACACCTGCAAAACAATCTTTAAGCAAAGGCAAGTGCATTATATCTGGTGGATCAAAGTTTAAAAACTCTTGAATTGCAAAATAGCTAGCCTTGTCCTTAGCTCTGTTTTGTAAAACTCTAACATCTTTTTGTTCTAATGGAGCAAGAGTAAACTTACAATGATTAAATGAGAATGAGTACTCATTTGTGCGCCCATTGTGTACAATATTTCTTTCATATTTCCATGGCCTCCCAAGCAGTACATGTCCAGCTTGCATTGGCACCACATCACATAAGATTTTATCCTTATACTGGCCAATGGACAGAGGGATCTCGACTTGCTTGGATACTTTGAGCTCTTCTTTGTCATTAAGCCATTGAAGCTTGTATGGCCTTGGATGTGGTTTAGCTTTAAGCCCCAGCTTCTCTACTAAGCAAATACTAGCAATATTAGCACAAGAACCACTATCAATGATTAAATGACATACCTTGTTTTGTATATTGCATCTTTAATGAAAGAGATTGTCTCTTTGTTCTAAGTCCTCCAAAACCGGCTGAGAGCTTAGAGCTCTTTGAATGACTAGTAAATCTCCTTCTTCGGCATAGATAGTTATCTCTTCTTCTGATTCTTCAATCATAGCCTCATCTTGTGAATCATATCCACCATCTTGTCTAAGAATCATGGTCCTCTTGTTTGGACATTCTCTTGAAACAGGTCCCCTGCCTTGACATTTAAAACAGATAATTTCATGATGTCTAGTTGAATTACTAGAGACTTACCTTGCTCTGGGGTATGGGACTTGAAGCGTGAATCTATTGCAAGTCCTTTTCCTTTATCTATGAATGGCGTGGGGGTTGGCTGCTGCTTCTGCTGCTGCTGAGTTGGTTGAGTTTGTTGATTCCAGATTGCATTGTTGTTACTAGAGCGGTTTCTAGTAGTTGCTTTCTTCTTGATTTGTTTTTCTCTTTGAACAGCAAGATGCAAGAGCTCTGGCATAGAGTTGTTAGGCTGCATCTCCACCTTCCTCTGAATTCGGTCTTGAAGTCCATGCATGAATTGGGACATCAAGGACTCCTCTGTTTCATCTAGAGCTAGTTGGCTGCTTAGAAGATCAAATTCTTCATAGTATTCTTCCACACTCCTAGAACCCTGAAATAGGGATCTAAACCGTTTTAGTAAATCTCAATGATAGTTGGGAGGCACATACCTTCTGTTTAGCTCAAATTTCATATCACTCCATCTGGTGATTTGTGGATATCTGAGCCTCCTCTTCACAGCTACTTCTCAGTCCCACCAAGCTAAAGCATGGTCAGTGAGACTAGCTATGGCAAGAGCAATCTTCTTGAGCTCTGTATAGGCATAGTAATCGAACATATGCTCCATCCTCCTTTCCCATTCTATATAGGCTGCACGATCAAGCTTTCCAGCAAAAGTTGGTGCAAGCAGCTTCACTTCTGGTGGTAAGTTCCTTTCCTCATTGTATGGCCTGTTTCTCTCATTGTTTCTTCTGTTTAAGTTTTCTTGAGCTTGTTGTGCAAGATTTGGTGTTGGTTGATAACACGTTTTCGCTGTGTTTGTCAAACCTTAAACTTGCTCATGTCATTGCAGTACTTAAGGGTCAATCCAAATTGGGAAAGTTGAAGGATACTAAGAATACAAGAACTTTTGGTAAAGCTAAGCAGATTCGAATTAAATGGGTGAATAAGCCGAATTAAAATACTTAGGACGATCTACTGAACATAAAAACTATTTTAAAATCCCGACCAAGGGGTTAAACAAATAGAAAGCTACTTTTAAAGAATTGAAAAGCACGACTACTAATTTTAGAAAATGCAAAACTAAAGACTGACAAAACAGGAAATTGCCTAGGACTTGGGACGAATTTTAAGAACTGAAAATAAAACTCTACCAGGGTGCGAAATATGATACTAGAGAATTTCTAAAATACTAGCAAGACTAAGAACGCAAATTTATGAAATTTAAAAGCCTTAATGTAAGAAATAAACAACTAGAAGGTTTTAAGCTAAAAGTTTGAAACTTTAAACTAAAGGAAGATGATTTTTATGTTTTCAGATGATAAGGAATGTATTCACGGTTTTGGGATCAACTTAGAGGGTTCAAGGTTCAAGCTTTGTGATTTTAAAACATAGATTTACACTTTTGTGCTTTCTCTAAGCCTTGAGAAGCTTAAGCTAGCTTCATCCATGGTGTGTGGTATGAAGCCTTCTTCATCCCTTCCTCCTAACCCATTAATCGTGGTGGAAAGAAAGGATGAGAAGCATGATGCATAGATCTCAAATAGTGCCTTCACTAATCCCCTAAGCAACCATGGTGTTTGGGAAAGGATAGATTAGTCTTTTGGATTTGGATTTAAGGGATCTCCTAAATCTGTGTATGACAAGGAAATCCCTGGATCAAAGATGTCTCTCTCGAGATCCTCTAGGCCTTAAACACTCAAATCTAAGAAGAGAATGGTTTTAAGAACAAGAAAAGTCCAAAGCTTAAACCTTTTAAAACCCTTAACCTCCCCAAACCGAAAACCACAAAATTACTCACAATGCATAATCGAAATGCTTGAAAACGTAGAAGAAGGAAAGCTAACATGATCAAAACGATTAAGCAAGAAATTAGCAAGGTACTTAAGATAACTTTAAAGATTGAGGTTTTTTAAAACATGAAAAGCTTGAAAGACTAACAATGGTGGTTTTGCTCAAAGAAGGAGGAGACAAAACACAAGTTTTTCGGATCCTTTACCAAAAATAGGTCAAGGCCCTTTTATACAAAAAGGGTAATGGTCCCCTCACTAATCTCCAAAATGTGAGCTGTCCGGATAAGGTTAGAGATCG
Source organism: Alliaria petiolata (assembly GCA_020283515.1). Lineage (NCBI taxonomy): Eukaryota > Viridiplantae > Streptophyta > Magnoliopsida > Brassicales > Brassicaceae > Alliaria > Alliaria petiolata. The sequence continues at coordinate 50,491,019 of JAHZTW010000003.1, read as the reverse complement.
ACCTTTGTCGTCGATCTCTTACTCGATCTTGGCAGTAGAACGCCTTCCTTTGATCGATCGCCTAGTCGTTCCAATCGCAGAGATCGGGTACCTCTGTCGATCGTCTACTCGATCTTTGGGTAATCGAGTCTTGAGCTCGATCTGGCTCTCGTTCTACTTCCGCGTCCGCGCTCGTGGGCGATTATCTTGGTCGATCTTTGACCTCGATCTTCTTCTTCGGAACTGCCTTGTGACCTGCCTGTCTCGATCCTTAGCTCGATCTCGGTTCCTCCACTTGATGCCCGAGTTCTTCCCAAGTGTCCATATACTTCATTTTGACCCTTAGCTTGTCCACACACTCTCCAAAACTCCAGTGTATCCAAAACAACATGAATATGATGCAAGAATGCAAGAAACATGCAAATGCTAATGCAAAATGCCTTAGCACCTAAAAGGGAACAAAAGGTACAATTTCCCTAAGTATGAATGTAATATGCATGCAATTTATGTCCTAAATGCAAGCTAAATGTATGAAATATATGAATACATCATTGGTGGTGGTGATTGCACTTCAAGAGGATCTCCTACTCTGTTTGCATCAGGAGGAACGCCAAAGACATTTCTTCTTGGCAAGAGAGGAGGGGGACGTTCAGGATTCTCTAGCCTTTGAATCCTGGTGTTGGTTTCTTCTCTTAATGCAGTGATGTTTGCATTGTTCTTAGTCATGTAGGTGTTGAGACTCTCATTTAAATTGGCAATGGCATCCAATATTGCTTGTATAGGATCAACTGCTAGTGCATTGTCTCCCATGGTACCTTGCAATAATCAAACGAACAAATCAGTAAATGATTTTAAGAGTTTAATATAACTGAAACAAGAACAAAGTGTGACATCCTGGGCCTAGCAAATAAAAGATGAGGCCCATTTCCATTTTTCAGCCCTTAATAGCCCAACCCTAGGCATGTCTCCATCTTCTTCTTCGTTTATAAAGCCGCAGCGTGAAACCGAAGAGTCACAGCCTTTGCCGATCACGCCGAACCTCTGCCGGAATCTAGACCGCACCACCGCCGCCGTTTCGGACCAAGCCGGAGCTTCCAGACGTGAAGCCGTAGACGCGAGGAGAAGTAGCTGTGAACTGATTACAAGCCGTCGTCTTCTAGAGACCACCACCGCCGCTCGCCATCATTGCCGTTCAGCTGCTACGAGCCACCACTACCGTCCGTGAATCATACCGTGGTAAGCCGATCCGAGCCTCCTCCGTTACGTTTCGTTTTCCCGAGAATTGTTGTGATTGATCCACCATTATTGTTGTTGTTTAAGCCGCAAGCTTCTTCTTCTCCACGTTGACTTGCCGTTACGTTGATGTGGTGATTGTCGTCGTTGGCGGTAAGAGTGATCTCATGGTGTTATCGTTTTTGTTCATGTATGGGTTGTGACGTGATGTTGTTGCTTGTGTCCTAAGCCACGGTTGTTTCATTTGTTGTCTAGATCCATTTAATTATCCCAAGGCCTTTGCTCAGCGTTATCATCCTTCTGTCCATTTCAAACCGAGACTAAGGTGAGGACTGGCGTGATTTATTCTCTCGTATATTCATACTCATTTTAGTCTGAGTAGTCTTTTGTTAATGCGCGCATATCTGCGCTGTATCTATATGAATACACGTATTTGTTTGTTGTTTGAACCTGACTAGTAAGCGCTGTAATAACCATATTAATTGATGTTCTGATGTTGTTGATTGTTGAACTTAGTAAAATAGGTTGTTAAACGGAAAATGGTTGGTTGATTTATGAATAGTGTTTGCGAGTGTTTGCATTGTGTGAGGGAAATCACTTGTGCGGGTTGGGATAAGCTATAGGCTTTTGAGGCGGTTTTGCATGTGTGATGTCATAAGTAAAATAGAGGATTCTCTTACGTTATGAGTCTGTGCTGGATATGGAAGGCGTGTGGTGCACCATAGTCCATCGTTGGAGGCTTGACGAGCCCTGCGTCGTGAGGACGGACAGCGTGTTGTGCCGCTATATGCCACGGGGTGTACGCCGGTAATGGCGTGGATGCACAAGTAGGTCTAGATGTCCTTTCTTGATCTATGAGTGTCTTCGGACGTGTTTGTTTGTGTGTATTAGCTTAAGACTTTCGTCTGGAATGGTTATGCATGTGCGAGATGTATATCGTGGGTCCCTAGGACCTGCACTCACTGGGTAATCCAAATTACTCATCCCTCTCTTCTTGCAGGTGAGCGCGCTGGCATACATGGGTAGTGATCGGCCTGGTGATGGTTTTGGGAAGACATGGATTTTTATTTTATTATTCGTTATTCATTTTAAAGACATTATTTTATTTTTGGATTTAATGTATAAGTTAAAAATGGTTTTGTAAGACATTTTGGATACGATCCTTGAGAATGAAGATGCATTGAACTTGCAAGGGGTTTCTTGTGGTGAAATTTAATGCACTTGGACATGCCGTCTTGGTTACGTAAGAGGCGGGTGTTACAATTGGTATCAGAGCCTAGGATTGCCAAACCGGTCCTGACCCGGGAGGCGGATTGTGAAAGAAAAAAGTGTTTTCAGAACGACTTTCAAGTTATTGTTTAAAAAAAAAAAAGGGATTTACTTTTGGATTTTTAAAAACAATTTCGGATTTATTTATAAAAAAAAAATAATAATAATATTTTCAAAATATTTTTGTAGTTTCAAAAAAAAAAAAATATTTTCGAAATATTTCGGGAAGTAGGGTTTTTGAAAAGGAAAAGTGCAAAACATCACCTATCTTGACTTAATCTCGGTATTCTTCGTGTGTTAGGTTTTTCGTCTTCGGGATAGAGTCTGACCGCTTGTTTCTTTTGTGTTAAGGATGCCGCCAAAGAGAGCATGTGTTGTGCGAGGCACGAGAGTTGCTCAACCAGCAGGTAGGGAAGAAAGTCAGGCTGCTTTGACAGAAAGTGTTCAGGGGAGCCACACTGAGAATCATACAGTGGGTACGGACCCAGCAGGGGCGGCCCCAGGAGCTAACCAAGCTGCCGTGCTTGCAGCCGTGATGGAGGAGTTGCAGAGGTACCGTAACCGTTTTGGAGATCAGATGCGAAATGACCCAGGAGCGGGAAATGTGCATCAGCAGGCTGCGTCGTTGAATGGCCAGAACGGGGGAGAACAATATCCGCCGCCACCTCCAACACTGGCTGTGCATGTGCAAGTGCAAGGACTTTCGTATTGGGAAACGATGAGACTCATGAAGGATATGCAGATGGATCACTTTGATGGGAAAGCGTGTGCTATAGCTGCCGACAACTGGAGGAAGAAGTTGGAGGATAATCTTGATGCAATCAGGTGCCCGCAGGAGTACCGCATAGATTTGGCTATGCAATACCTGAAGGATGATGCAATGATTTGGTGGAAAGGTGTGGTAGAGTCAACTCAAGGGCGATACGAGTTGACTTGGGCCGATTTCAGGGACGAGTTCACTCGGGAGTATTTTCCGCCAGAGGCCATGGACCAGATGCAGAGTGCTTTCGACGACCTTCGTCAGGGTAACCGAACTGTCCGAGAATACAAGGAAGAGTTCAACCGTCTGAGGAGGTTCACCACCAGGCACTTGAACGAGGCAGACCAGATTCGTAAGTTCATGAGTGGATTGAGAATCGACCTCAAGAACCG
>JAHZTW010000003.1:50472586-50485786 GCA_020283515.1 Alliaria petiolata | reverse complement strand
CGTGAGCAACTTCAGTTGCCGCCGCCACCAGCGGGGCAAGCAGGACAACCTCGAGTCTTTGTTGCGGGAGAACACGGTGGAATGGAACCGAACACGGGTATGTCATTTTCTCTAGACTTTAATGTGTGTTCATTGAGAGTCTTGTGTGGAATTTGAATAGCATGCTTAGTGTAGTACCAACCGCGTAGAATCGGTTTTGGTCGGGGGAATCGCCGCCCATTCTTTGTTTAACTCAGGAGCTACGTGTAGCTTTGTCTGTCCGGCACTGTCAAAGTGCGGGACTTTCGAGGGCGTGTTCGTCTCGAGGGTGAAGTAGATAGAGATAGCCAGAGTTGAGTTTGTGAAGTTTATCGGAGGTTACAAAGAAGTATCCATAGTGCTGGAAGGCGTGAAGACGCCGAGAATCTTGTAAAAATGGAGTTTGACCATTTTGAAGTATTTTTGGAAAGGAACTGTTTGACTGATCGTCGAACGTCGAAAAAGTTATGTGGTCCCGCATAGGAAGGATTGGAGTTCGCAGTTGGTGATACTATGTACTTAAAGTTGAGGACGTTCTGAGAAACCGATAAGAATCGTAAGTTGAAAAAGTTGAGAACAAGGTTCATGGGGGCGTATAAGATCATCGAGAGGATATGGACAGATACCTATCGGTTGGACTTACCACAAGAGTTGTCAGACTTTCACGATGTGTTTCATGGGTAAAGTTTGAGGGAAGTGGTTCAGGAACTAGGGATGATCATAGCGGAGCCGCCAGTGGACATGAGTTAAAACTTGACAATTACGAGTAAACCGGTGGAATCTTAGACTGTTAAGAGACGGGAGTTCAAGAGAAAAAGAGCAAGTTGGTTCGTGTTACTAGGAAAGAGATGGGATCCAGGAAGGAACTTGGGAGCCTGAGGTTGTTGTGCGGGTGAGTTATCAAGAAATCTTTGGGGATGTTGGTGTTCCGCAGGATGTCGATTTGAATTCGGGAGCGAATTCCCGTTTAGTGGGGGAGAATTGTGACATCCTGGGCCTAGCAAATAAAAGATGAGGCCCATTTACATTTTTCAGCCCTTAATAGCCCAACCCTAGGCATGTCTCCATCTTCTTCTTCGTTTCTAAAGCCGCAGCGTGAAACCGAAGAGTCACAGCCTTTGCCGATCACGCCGAACCTCTGCCGGAATCTAGACCGCACCACCGCCGCCGTTTCGGACCAAGCCGGAGCTTCCAGACGTGAAGCCGTAGACGCGAGGAGAAGTAGCTGTGAACTGATTACAAGCCGTCGTCTTCTAGAGACCACCACCGCCGCTCGCCATCATTGCCGTTCAGCTGCTACGAGCCACCACTACCGTCCGTGAATCATACCGTGGTAAGCCGATCCGAGCCTCCTCCGTTACGTTTCGTTTTCCCGAGAATTGTTGTGATTGATCCACCATTATTGTTGTTGTTTAAGCCGCAAGCTTCTTCTTCTCCACGTTGACTTGCCGTTACGTTGATGTGGTGATTGTCGTCGTTGGCGGTAAGAGTGATCTCATGGTGTTATCGTTTTTGTTCATGTATGGGTTGTGACGTGATGTTGTTGCTTGTGTCCTAAGCCACGGTTGTTTCATTTGTTGTCTAGATCCATTTAATTATCCCAAGGCCTTTGCTCAGCGTTATCATCCTTCTGTCCATTTCAAACCGAGACTAAGGTGAGGACTGGCGTGATTTATTCTCTCGTATATTCATACTCATTTTAGTCTGAGTAGTCTTTTGTTAATGCGCGCATATCTGCGCTGTATCTATATGAATACACGTATTTGTTTGTTGTTTGAACCTGACTAGTAAGCGCTGTAATAACCATATTAATTGATGTTCTGATGTTGTTGATTGTTGAACTTAGTAAAATAGGTTGTTAAACGGAAAATGGTTGGTTGATTTATGAATAGTGTTTGCGAGTGTTTGCATTGTGTGAGGGAAATCACTTGTGCGGGTTGGGATAAGCTATAGGCTTTTGAGGCGGTTTTGCATGTGTGATGTCATAAGTAAAATAGAGGATTCTCTTACGTTATGAGTCTGTGCTGGATATGGAAGGCGTGTGGTGCACCATAGTCCATCGTTGGAGGCTTGACGAGCCCTGCGTCGTGAGGACGGACAGCGTGTTGTGCCGCTATATGCCACGGGGTGTGCGCCGGTAATGGCGTGGATGCACCAGTAGGTCTAGATGTCATTTCTTGATCTATGAGTGTCTTCGGACGTGTTTGTTTGTGTGTATTAGCTTAAGACTTTCGTCTGGAATGGTTATGCATGTGCGAAATGTATATCGTGGGTCCCTAGGATCTGCACTCACTGGGTAATCCAAATTACTCATCCCTCTCTTCTTGCAGGTGAGCGCGCTGGCATACATGAGTAGTGATCGGCCTGGTGATGGTTTTGGGAGGACATGGATTTTTATTTTATTATTCGTTATTTATTTTAAAGACGTTATTTTATTTTTGGATTTAATGTATAAGTTAAAAATGGTTTTGTAAGACATTTTGGATACGATCCTTGGGAATAAAGTTGCATTGAACTTGCAAGGGGTTTCTTGTGGTGAAAGTTAATGCACTTGGACATGCCGCCTTGGTTACGCAAGAGGAGGGTGTTACACAAAGTATTTCATTTTTTTTTTGTCTAAAGGATGCAAATGCTCAAAATAAATCCAAAGGGAATGTGAATGATGCAAATATGGACCGTAATGACTTAAGACAAAGTATGAAAGTGAATAGAGACGTTTTTATGGCCTAAATAATTTTGGGATGGTCAACCAAGTAGTGAATATGGCAACAGATATGGTAAAAATCCAAAATAAACCTTCCAAAAACAACACAAACAAGTTTTTATGACTAGCAAAGTTGACTAAATGATTCAATGCAAAGTTTTCTTATTCTTTCTTTTGATTTTATGAGGAATGAAACAAGAATAGAATGCAGAAAGTCAACAACAATGGTAGAACGAAATTTTTTATTTTTATTTTTATTTTTATGATGCTTAACAACTTAACAGAAGCTAGATGATATGGAGAATGATAAGAAACTACACGCAATGCAAACAGAAAGCAGATCTAATTTTTGATTTTTTTTTTCCTGGATATAAGAACAAAGCAAAATAGAAACAATATATTTTTTTTTGAGTTTTATGAATTAAAAAAATATTGCAAAGCTTGAAAAGGACTAGAAAACACCTGGGATAGGAGCTTTTAGCTCTGATACCAATGACAAAAGACTGGAAATACTCCAAGTAAAGATGCCTTTGAAATCGTCACTCAGAAGCTGAAGTTGATGGATGAATGGTTATGATGATTGAAAACCGATTTGTGTTTGAACTCTAAACACCAAGAGTTAGACTCTAGTTTTTCAAGGGCTAATCCTCACAAGAATAACTAGACTCTACACGCCTCACAAGCTCTCTAAATCCCTCAAAAGAACTTAATAAAAACGCCGGAACAGATTTGATTCAAAAGATAGACTTTTCTTTGAAACAAAAATAAACTTTGATTGATAAAAACTTGGTGAATGAAAAGTACAAAGGAAATGAACTTATATAGTGCTTAGAAACAATGAAATAAAACGGTAACAAAAGTAAATGAAAAGCAACAAAGATGGGATTTGTTCTTGACTAGTCGTTAGGCTTTAATGGTCTTGATTTGGTCATGGGGGGAAATGTCTTGATCCATGGAACTAATCTGGGGTATCTTTGACGTTCAGGATCTTCTAGAGATGATGTAGGGACGAGATTAGCTGGTGAATGATAGGTTTGGTCTTCCTTTCCATCCAAAACCGTGTATTTGCTTCCAACTAAGGAAAGCTTCTTTTTGGCTTGATCTTCTTTGACTTTTGATAATGAGGAACGGTTATTGACTTGATCTGGTGTAGTGTAGCTTGTGTAGACTCCTGTGGTCGTGAGGAGGGTCGAATATAATGTCTTATGAGGACATAAATCCGAATTTTCCATAAATAGCTCCTTTGGTCTCTTCTTTGGTTTAAGACCATCTTCTTCAATTCTGAGTGGTTTTTGACTTGATGTATCTCGGTCAGGGGGCTCTCCTGAGTATTATGACTGGTGGTGTGTTCTCCTTAGCTCCTTAGCTCCTCCAGAATCAGCTACAAGGTCTCCTTCTCCCTCAGCTACAAGCTTAGCTCCATCTCCTTTAGCTCCACGGCTCCTCTCCTTGCTAGCTCCTGATGTATAAGCATCCGTGCTTATATCACTTTCTTTTCTTGTTTTCGACTATCTTACAGCCTATGAGTTACCTTCTCATCCTTATGGATCTTGAGGTTTCTCAAATGGCGCGTGAGTAGTCCTTTTTAGGGTTTTGATGGGTTAAAAGAACAAAAGGATTCTCGGATTTAGATTTCTTGCTTAGCTAAAACATAAAGTTAGATTCTTTCTTGTTTATCATTCCCAAATCTTAGTCTAGCTTGATCATCTAGTCTAAAGAGCACATGCGGCTTGACATGAAAACCACGTGCTTACTTAGCCGGAACAATGAACAAGAGTTTGTTTCCTTAGGCTCAGACGAACCATCTGTCTAAGGGTCTTTAGGTTCAATAGGGACGTTGTAGTGTGCTTGTTTCTTCTATTGTACCGCTATGCGAGAGCTAGTCTATGGTGATAGAGATTCAAAAAGTTTAGACCTAAAAACCATGGGTTAAACGATTTGAGGATCCCTTTACCTAAGAATCACCATCTAAGACCAAGTCTTGTGTGATCCAAAAACTTTAGCTTGATAAATGAACTGAGAGTTACCTAGTTCGTAAAACCCGCCTTAACTCTTCTTTTAGTTAGAAAGCATATCTTTTTATCGTTCAAATCCTTACTTCTCGCTCAAATAGTTTAAAATTCATTCATTCAGGGTCTTAAGTGACACAAAATATAGTCTTTAGTTTATTTTAGTAGTAAAGTCTCAATCTTTCACCATATCGACTTGAATTATAACGACCAAGATAACTGATTTGTTTACTAACGCCCTCAAATGGATTGATACCTATACACTATACTGCATACGGTTGACAGTGTTCGACATTGACCTAACAGGCCTAAAAAACCTAGTTGTCAATTGGCGCCGTTGCCATTTGGGATTATGTTTAGTCATTTCGGTTCTTGGTAGTCACAAGGAAAAGTTGTTATTTTTCACTTATTTAACACTTCTACTCTGGTTTCTCTGTTGAAACAGGTACATGAACCTACGCTCACACGGTACAAAAAACCTTGTTCCCCCAATCGACGATATTCACCTTCTCGAAAGATCAGCCAGACGAAATCGGGAACAAACCGATATTGCAAACCGTGTGACAATGGAGAATCAACAAGGTGCTTAAGGAGCTGCGGGCGCAGCTGGTGCTCAAGGAGCTGCGGGCGCAGCTGGTGCACAAGGCCAACAAGGCCACCAAGGACCTCAGGGTCTACTAGGCGTACAAGGCGTCCAAGGACAACCTGGTGTTGCAGCTGCTCAAATATCTCTGTAAATTGTATGTTTTTTAGCATACATTTCATGCTAGTTAGCACCCCATTCATGCACTTTCATCTTAGTTTTCATCATATTTTCACTCACGTTAGGTCTAGATGCATTAGGATAGGTCTTTGCAAATTCTTGCATGTTTTGGAGTGTTTTCTCAGGTGCTTTGAGAATGAGGATGGTCCGAAGAAGAAATCAAGAAGGGAGATCTCAAAAGGAGGACGAACAGTTGATATCAGGGATGGATCACGACCCTTTGGCCGATATGGACAAGCGCATGACGAACCTCGACAAGTGGCAGCGACTTGATCCCGAAAGAAGCACCCCGGAGCGAAGATCCAGCAAGGGGATTCAACGAAGATGGATATCGAAGCAAGGCAACGAGAAGTCCCCGATCCAAGAAAAGAGGAGGACGAGCCATCACGACATGATCCCGAAGCACTTGCCCGAAATGAAGACTGCTCGAAGAATCTTGAGGAAACGGTATATCGGCTTGTTAATCACGACATTAAGCCGTTGCAGCATAAGTCCAAAAAAGTACTATTTCGGGAAATTGGTCCCAACGTTTTAGGTTTTTCCTCTTTCATGTATAAATACTTTGTCCCCCACACTTATCTCTCTATCACATCTTCCATTTTTAGTTTTCTTTCTTCTTTGCAAATCGAGAACTTGTAGCATTTTCTACCATTGAAGCTTGTTTCAAAGCTTTGATCTTTTAATATATTTTGAAGTTTACAAGTATTGCTTCATAGCTTTTTCTTGTAAAACTTCTTTCTTTTCTTGTTTTCGACTATCTTACAGCCTATGGGTGTCGATCGACACTTGGTCTGGTCGTGCCCACTTCCTCTATATATATATATTTTTTTTTTTTTCCTGAAAAGCAAAACTATAAGTAAAACTAAAATAAAATAATTACTTACCAGTAGGTTGCCTCCCACCAAGCGCTCGTTTAACGTCAATAGCTTTACTGTTCCTGTGTTTAGGCAGATGGTGCATCATCCAGAGACACAATGTGTCCTTCTGGAATCTCGGCTTGAGCCCAATAGTGTTTCACCCTCTGTCCATTCACAATGAACTCCTCTCCTTTTGAGTTTGTCAAGACGATTGATCTATATGGTCTGACCTCTTTGATGGTGAAGGGACCTGACCAACGTGAACACAGTTTACCAGGAAACAATTGCAAATGAGAGTTATACATAAGTACCTAATCATTTGGTTCGAATTGTCTGGAGACAATCTTTTTGTCATGATATGTCTTTGTCCTTACTTTGTAGATTTTTGAAATCTCATAGGCACGATAGCGAAGCTCGTCAAGCTCATTGAGCTGTATTAGGCGCCTTTCTGCAGCTGGCTTCAAGTCAAAGTTCATCTTCTTGATAGCCCAATGTGCCTTGTATTCCAACTCCACTGGAAGATGGCAAGCTTTGCCATAGAGTAGCTGGAATGGTGTAGTCCCAAGTGGTGTCTTGTAGGCAGTTCTGTAAGCCCAAAGTGCATCATCTAACTTCTCAGCCTAATCCTTCCTTGTCTTGCCTACTGTCTTCTCCAGGATTTGCTTGATTTGTCTGTTGGAGACCTCGACTTGTCCACTCGTTTGGGGATGATAAGGAGTAGCCACGCGATATTGAACTCTGTGCTTCTTCAGCAGCTTGTTGAATACCTTGTTGATAAAGTGAGAACCACCATCACTTATAACAATCTGAGGTACTCCGATTCTTGGGAAGATGATGGTTCGAAACATCTTAAGAACCACCGCAGCATCATTGGTCTTAGAAGCAATTGCTTCCACCCATTTAGTGACATAGTCCACAACAACCAAGATGTACTGCTTCTCAAAGGATGAAGGGAAAGGGCACATGAAGTCAATACCCCAGCAATCAAAGATCTCTACTTCAATGATGAAGTTCTGTGGCATTTCATGTCTCTTGCTTGTCTTCCCTCTCCTTTGACAAACATCACACTGAGTGATGAACAGCTGAGCGTCCTTGAACATAGTAAGCCATGATATGTCTATATTTTGCATCATTTTAGCATCCATTTAGTGCAAGTTTCTCATCATTTAGGAGTCTAATATAGCATCATAGTGTTGCATTGTATCATTTAGAGTCCTAGAGTGTTTTTGCATGGTTCTTTGCATACTTTATTGCATTTGGAACCTTAATCAGATGAAAAGGATGCTATGGAGATGAGAATGAAGCTGGAGAATGATGCATACTACTTGGAGAGGATTTTTCGTGATGGATCGACGACTTGGATTGACGAGTGTCGTCGAACCATATTTCCAGGAGCTTGGATCGACGACCTGGATCGACGAGACACGCCGAACCAGATTTCCAGGAGCTCGGATCGACGATCTAGATCGACGTGGTTTCGCCGAACCAGATTTCCAGGGGCACGGATCGACGAGCTAGATCGACGTGGTTTCGTCGAACCAAAATGTCAGGAGCTCGGATCGACGAACTGGATCGACGAACCTCACCGAACCAAAACCAAACATCAAGAGAAGGAAGCCAAGACGGAACGACGAGACGGATCGATGACTTCGTCGAACCAAGTTTCTAAGGTGTCGGATCGACGAAGTGTATCGATGAACACGTCGATCCGACCCCAGACGAATTCTTTTTCTTCATTCTCATGGGTCCCCCTATAAATACTCTTTAGACCTAATTTTTATGTTAAGTTGGATTTCTCTTGTTCTTAGCCTAAACTTTTAGCCATTTTGGGCAAATAATTTGTTTATGCTTTGAATTTGAGTTTAATGCAATATCTCTCTTAGATTACTTGTTTATCTTTCTCTAATTATGTTTAACCTTTTTCTAATCTTTGATTTGATGGGCTTAAACATGATTAGTGAGTAGTTTCCTTAGGAACTTAGGGATGGGTTAGATTTAGGGATTTCTATTGGTTCAAACTTGCAATCTAGGATAGATTCTTCCTTTTCTCTTCTTATTAAGTAGTTCTTCATGCCAAATAGCTAATCTTTGCTATTTTGGATCATAGGCATTTCATCCACCCACCAAGTGTTTGATGAAATGCTTGAACCAACTTAATAAGAGATTTACATTTCTAGCCTAAGACATTAGATGTCTAGAGTGTTTATCATACCATTTAGACTTGTTATTAATGCTTGTTGATTATCTTAATGCTAAAACATCATTAGTTCATTAGGATGATTAACAAAGGGATTTGAGCCACACATCATGGTCTAATCTAAATTAAGTGTTCTAGGTATAGAGTTAGCTTGATTAGTTGCTTAAATGATTGCAAGGTTGTCCATTTAGTTTCCCAAATCAATGATTCCATCCCTAGGTTTCGATTTAGTCAATTGATAATCTTGCTTAGTAGTAATCCTTGCTTAGTATCTTGATTAGTAGTGATTAAGGCTTAGTTTCATAGTATTGCTCTAGTAGTATCTCTTTTAGTTTGTGTTTAGCTTTCAATACTTGTTTGTGACTTGCTTTTATCATTTTAGCTTAGCTTAGACTTAACTTTGTATTCTTATTGCATCATCTCCCAAGATGGATTGATACCTCAATATATTGCAATGATATGAGCAATTGAGGAATTGCTTGCAAGACATAAAAAGTCTTGTTTCAATTTGGCGCCGTTGCCATATTGGGATTGATTGATCATTAAGATTTGAGTTTTGTTTGAGACTAAGTGATCTTTTTGCTTATTGACCATCTACTTTTCTAGATTTCAGTTTTTCCTTGAATGCATTTGAGATCACAAGGAGACAACAACTTCCAAGGTTTTCAAGACATTGATCAATTGGAAAGGGTTGCAAGGATTGCAAGAAGGGAAGCTGCAAGGTTAGAGAGGTTGAGAATGGAAGAACAACAAAGAGATCAAGCTCCTCCAATGAACATGGCGCAAGCACCAAGGGGGAATGGAAACCCCTTACATGCGCCAAGACTAGGGAGGACTATTGGGGCTGGAGATGCTCCAAATACACATCAAAATCGCTATGGTATCAATCCTCCACCGGTTCAAAACAATACTTTTGAAGTGAAGCCAGCTTTCATCTCTATGGTTCAACAAGACAAGTTCCATGGGTTGCCAATGGAGGATCCTCTAGATCACTTGGACAACTTTGATAGAGTTTGTGGCTTATTCAAGATGAATGGTGTGAGTGAAGATGCCTTCAAACTAAGACTCTTTCCCTTCTCTCTTGGGGATAGAGCAAGGCAATGGGAGAAAACTTTGCCTCAAGGTACTATCACTACATGGGATGAGTGTAAGAAAGCCTTTCTATCTAAGTTCTTCTCCAACTCTAGGACCGCCAAGTTGAGGAATGAGATCTCTAGCTTCACTCAAAAGAGCAATGAGTCTTTCAATGAAGCATGGGAAAGATTCAAGGGCTACACAATGCAATGTCCTCATCATGGCTTCACACAAGAGTCTCTACTAAGCACAATCTATAGAGGTGTTCTACCAAAGATAAGAATGCTTCTTGATACCGCAAGCAATGGGAATTTCTTGGGCAAAGATGTTGAAGATGGTTTGGAGCTTGTAGAGAATCTTGCCTTGAGTGATGGTAATTACAATGAAGACTATGATAGAGCTCCAAGGGGAGGTGATTTTGATGCTCACAAGAGGGAAATGAAGTCTCTACATGACAAGATGGACAAGCTCATGTCCTCAAACCAAAGGCATGTACATTTTGTTGAAGATAATGTGGAGGATTGTGATGATCAAGTTGAATACCAAGAGGGTCAAGAGGAGGTAAATTTCGTGGGAGGCCAAGGAGGATACAACAACAACTATAACAACAACTATAAGGGGAACAACAACCTCTCTTATAGGAGTACTAATGTGGCTAACCCCCAAGACCAAGTTTACCCTCCACAAGCTACTCAAGGAAAGCCTTTTGTGCCCTACAACAATCAACAAAAAGGTTATGCACCAAGGTCTAACTACCAAGGAGGAAACCAAGGCAACTTTGGTGGGCAAAGGTTCAACCAAGGCAATGCTCCACCGGGTTTTAATCAAGCTTCACAAGGTCCACCACAAGACAATGTTCAGCTTATGCTTCAACAAATCCTACAAGGTCAAGCCAATAGTGATGCTAATATGGGAAAGAAGATTGCTGAAATCAACACAAGGATGGACTCCTCACTCAATGAGCTTGCTACTCAAATTGGGGGTCTTCAACAAAAGTTCAAGCAGCTAGAGAAAGGCAAGGCTTCTAGCTCCAACTCTCAAGGTACTCTACCGGGAAAGTGTGAAGCAAATCCCAAGGAGTACATCAATGCCATTACTTTGAGAAGTGGAAAGGAGTTGCCTCCAAGGTCAAGTCCTTTGATCAATGAGGACATTGAAATTCAAGATGGGGAGGATAGCTTTGAAAAAGCTCAAGATGCTATAACTTTTGATGATGTATATATTGCAAAGAAGAGTAAGGAAGTGGTAAAGGAGAAGCCAAAGGAGGATTTGCACAAGAAGGAGTCAAGATTTGTTCCTCCACCCTACAAGCCTAAGCTTCCTTTTCCCGGGAGGTTTAAGAAACAATTGGTGGAGAAATACAAGGCTATGTTTGACAAGCAAATCAAAGACATTGAGCTCAAGATGCCTTTGGTGGATGCCTTTATGATGATTCCACAATATGCTAAGTTCTTGAAGGATACCGTGGCACAAAGAGCAAAGGATATCCAAGGAGTTATGCTAGTTTCTCAAGAGTGTAGTGCCATAATCCAAAGCAATGTGATACCAAAGAAGCTAGGAGACCCCGGATCTTTCACAATCCCATGCGCCCTAGGTCCTCTTAGTTTTGAAAATTGCTTGTGTGATCTTGGAGCTAGCATTAACCTTATGCCCTATTCAATTGCAAAGAAGCTTGGTTTCACCAAATACAAAGAGTGTGGAATCTCCTTGATACTTGCGGATAGAAGTGTGAGGTTGCCTATTGGACTTCTTGAAGATTTACCTATCAAGGTTAGCAACTTCATCATTCCCACAGATTTCATGGTGCTCAAGATGGATGAAGAGCCAGAGGATCCTTTGATTTTGGGAAGACCCATCCTTGCTACAGCTGGTGCTATTATAGATGTTAAGCATGGAAAGATTGGCTTACATCTTGGAAAAGGGATTGAGTTGAAGTTTGACATAAAGAAGACTTTGAGGAAATCCACCATTGATGGTCAACTATTCTACATTGAGACTATGGATGAGCTAGCCGATGAGTTGCTGGAGGAACTAGCTCAAGAGGACCATCTTGGTGTTGCTCTCACCAAACCACATGGAGAGAATGGGTACTTGGATGAGGAAACACAAGCATACATGCAAATGCTTGATTCGCGCAAGGCTCTTGATGGGGAAGAAGACTTTACAAGATTGGTAGCTTCATGTGAGGGTGAAGTAGTTTGTGACCAAGACAAGAAGTCCATGGAAGTTGAGGTTTCAAGTCAAGGACAAGAGGAAAAGCTAGAGGAGCTTGAGGATAGCGAATTGGCTAAGGACCTTGATAAGGATTGGAGCTAACTTAAGGCCCCAAAGGTGGACCTCAAACCACTTCCCATTGGACTAAGGTATGCTTTCTTAGGCCCTAATTCTACTTACCCCGTGATTGTCAATGAACAATTGAGTGATGATGAGCTCAACTCTCTCTTGAATGAGTTGAGAAAGTATAGGAGAACAATTGGTTACTCACTAAGTGATATCAAGGGCATATCTCCTATACTTTGCACTCATAGGATTCACCTTGAAAATGAGAATACTTGCTCAATTGAACATCAAAGAAGATTGAACCCAAACCTTAAGGAAGTGGTTAAGAAGGAAATCTTAAAACTTTTGGAAGCTAATGTGATCTATCCTATTAGTGACAGCACTTGGGTATCTCCCGTGCATGTTGTCCCTAAGAAAGGTGGAATCACTGTGATTAAGAATGATAAAGATGAGTTAATACCAACTAGAACCATAACCGGCCATAGAATGTGTATTGACTATCGAAAACTTAATGCTTCTACTAGAAAAGATCATTTCCCTCTTCCTTTTATTGATCAAATGCTTGAGAGATTGGCTAACCATCCCTTCTATTGTTTCCTTGATGGATATAGTGGGTTCTTCCAAATACCCATTCATCCTAATGATCAAGAGAAGACTACTTTCACATGCCCTTATGGTACCTTTGCATATCGAAGGATGCCATTTGGGTTATGTAATGCTCCAGCCACCTTTCAAAGGTGCATGATGAGTATCTTCTCCGATCTTATTGAGGAAATGGTAGAAGTGTTTATGGATGACTTTTCTGTGTATGGTGCCTCTTTTTCTGCTTGTATTTCTAATCTCTGCAGGGTTCTACAAAGATGTGAAGAGTCTCACTTGGTGCTCAATTGGGAAAAGTGTCACTTCATGGTCAACCAAGGCATTGTGTTGGGTCACAAGATTTCTGAAGATGGTATAGAAGTGGACAAGGCTAAGATAGATGTCATGATCAACTTGGCGCCACCATCAAACGTGAAAGGCATAAGGAGTTTCCTTGCGCATGTTGGGTTTTATAGGAGGTTCATCAAGGACTTCTCAAAGATTGCTAGGCCTTTGACAAGACTCCTTTGCAAGGAGGTGGATTTTCAGTTTGATGGAGAGTGCTTGCAAGCTTTTGAGACCATCAAGAAGGCACTTGTGAGTGTCCCCATTGTGCAAGCACCAAATTGGAGTCTACCTTTTGAGATCATGGCTGATGCTAGTGACTATGCCGTTGGAGCTGTGCTTGGGCAAAGGAAAGACAAGAAGCTTCATGTGAT
>JAHZTW010000003.1:50456965-50469516 GCA_020283515.1 Alliaria petiolata | reverse complement strand
TTAAGTAGTTCTTCATGCCAAATAGCTAACCTTTGCTATTTTGGATTATAGGCATTTCATCCACCCACCAAGTGTTTGATGAAATGCTTGAACCAACTTAATAAGAGATTTACATTTCTAGCCTAAGACATTAGATGTCTAGAGTGTTTATCATACCATTTAGACTTGTTAATAATGCTTGTTGATTATCTTAATGCTAAAACATCATTAGTTCATTAGGGTAATTAACAAAGGGATTTGAGCCACACATCATGGTCTTATCTTGATTAAGTGTTCTAGGTATAGAGTTTGCTTGATTAGTAGCTTAAATGATTGCAAGGTTGCTCCTTTAGTTTCCCAAATCAATGATTCCATCCCTAGGTTTCGATTTAGTCAATTGATAATCTTGCTTAGTAGTAATTCTTGCTTAGCATCTTGATTAGTTTCAATTAAGGCTTAATTTCATAGTTATTGCTTTAGTAGTATCTCTCTAAGTTGTAGCTTGCTTTTATTACTTGTTTGTGACTTGCTTTTATCCTTTTAGCTTAGGTTAGACTCAACTTTGTATTCTTATTGCATCATCTCACAAGATGGATTGATACCTCAATATATTGCAATGATATGAGCAATTAAGGAATTGCTTGCAAGAGCCAAAACTCTTGTACCAGGCCACCAAAAGCTTGCTTGAAGAACCTTGGACACTGTCTTGAAAGTAGAAAAGTGTCCAGCATACTCAGAACCATGACAATGGAACAGCACATCACGAACTTCACTCTCAGCAATGCATCTTCGGTACAAATTGTCTGAACAATGCTTGTACAAGTGAGGTTCATCCCAATAATATCTCCTATGTTCCCTCATGAACTTCTTCTTCTCATAGTCCTTGAGATGTTTAGGCTCAATGTCAGCAGCAAGGAAATTCACAATGTCAGCATACCATGGTCGATTCGCATCGTTAATGGCAAAGATTGGCTGTCGAAACACTTTGTTCAAGATCCTGCGAACTGATGATGGTCCTTGGTGTCGATCGACACTACAGACGGTGCCGATCGATACTCGTGGAGTTGGTAGACTCCCAAGTGCTAAATCGCGATTCCTTCTTGAAGTTACAGACAGGGTGTCGATCGACACTCCCCTAGTGTCATCGACACTTGGCGTATCTGCTCTGAACGCACAGCTTTGAACGACTCTCAACAAAGTATACATTCTCCTGAGGCATAAAATCATCAATTGGGACGTCATCTTCAATCCTAATCCTTGAGAGATGGTCAACCACTCCATTTTCAACTCCTTTCTTGTCCTTGACTTCTATGTCAAACTCTTGAAGAAGTAGAATCCATCTAAACAACCTTGGCTTGGCATCCTTCTTCTGCATCAAGTACTTCAATGAAGAATGATCAGTGTGGACAATCACCTTTGAGCCAAAAAGATACTGGCAAAATTTCTCAAAGGCGAAGACCACAGCTAACAATTCCTTCTCAGTTGTTGCATAATTCTTCTGAGCATCATCTAAAGTTCTGCTGGCATAGTATATGGCATGAAGCTTCTTGTCTTTCTTCTGTCCCAAAACTGCTCCTACTGCGAAGTCACTGGCATCACACATCACCTCGAAAGGCAAATTACAGTCCGGAGGTTGAACAATCAGAGCACTCACCAAGGCTTGCTTGATCTGTTCAAAGGCTGAATGACAGTCTGCAGTGAACTCGAATTTCACGTCTTTGCAGAGAAGAGCAGTGAGTGGTCTCGCAATCTTGCTGAAGTCCTTGATGAATCTTCTGTAGAACCCATCATGACCTAGAAAACTCCTCACTGATTTCACAGAATTAGGTGCTTGTAAAGTCGTCATTACTTCAATCTTAGTGTGATCCACTGCAATTCCTTCTGCTGAAACCCTGTGTCCAAGTACAATCCCATCATTGACCATAAAATGACACTTTTCCCAGTTCAGTACTAAGTGCTTCTCTTCACAAACCTGCAATACTGCGCACAATTTGTCCAGGCAGTCTTTGAAAGTTGACTCATAAACAGAGAAGTATCCTGAATAGCCATCAAGAAAAAGTAGTAGGGATGATTCGCCAATCTTTCTATCATCTGATTGATGAAATGTAAAGGAAAGTGATCCTTTCTGGTCGCGGCGTTCAGCTTCATGTAGTCTATGCACATCCTGTGTCCAGTCACAGTCCTTGTAGGAATCAACTCGTTCTTCTCATTCTTCACCACTGTGACTCCTCCTTTCTTAGGAACCACATGAACTGGACTGACCCAAGCACTGTCTGAAATGGGATAGATGATCGCAGCTTCCAAGAGCTTCATGATCTCCTTCTTGACTACCTCCTTCAGGTTCGGATTCAGCCTCCTTTGATGTTCAATCGATGACTTCGTCTCCTCCTCAAGGTGAATCTGATGCATGCACAAGTCCGGTGAGATACCTGAAATATCATCAAGAGAATAGCCAAGAGCTTTCCGATATTTGCGCAGCTTGCTTAGCAATAAAGTGAGCTCTTCATTGTTTAAGGAATCATTCACAATTACAGGATAAGTTGAATTAGGACCAAGAAATGCGTACCTTAGCCCGGCAGGGAGCTGTTTAAGCTCAACTTTAGGAGCCTTAGCCTCGCTCCAATCGCTCAATATCGCGGTCCTCGCAGGGTCTCTGTAACACCCCCGACGCGATCTAGGCCTGATTTGAATCCGTCGGCCGCGCAACAATCAAACAAGAACATGCACGACAAACCATCGAACCCAAACCAGAGCGGAAGTACCACAATGCCGAACATCACAAACGGTCCAACCATGACCTCAGAACGAATCCAAAGCCGCGGCCGGTCCATCCGCGATATTCGACCCTCACGCCGAGGCCTAAGGCTTTTCACCCCGTACCCAAGCCGAGAGTTGTGTTAGCCTGGACAAGACTAATACCAGATGAAACCGGTTAATATAAAAATAAACTTTATTTATTCATATATTAAGGTTTCACAAAATATTCCACAAACTTTGACACTGTGGCCTAACGCCCAAAAGAATTATACAACAACCATCAAACGTTTATTTTACAAAGACAACAAAAACCTACACTGGCGGCCTAACGTTCCTTGCTTCCCGCTACTGGTTTACCGACTATTGGTTTCCTGCAAAATAAAGTGAGGGATGAGCGCTACTCGCTCAGTGATTCATGGCTCCCTAAAACAGAAACAACAATTCCTCACCCCAAAACCCAAAATAACACAGAACACACAAATCACACAAAGTTATCATTAGCAAAAACAATCACGTCGTCGCCACTCTTTCATAACCACATCATCACCTAAGGCCTTGCGTATTCGATCCTATCCCTCTCGTGAACACCCATCTCATAGCCACAAAGGCACATGAGACAGAACATCGTAAATCCGAGTCCCGTCTACAAACGGCAACAAACTCGGTAGGGTCCGCTTTACTTGGCTGCCCCAACTGTCCCGTCGGACAGTACCCGGCCATTGGCTGCAATCCCGTCTCTCCGAGTCTTCCCACTTAGCCGGTCCTTTCGCTAACAATGGGGAAACGAGGTAGGATCGAATCGCCATCACATCACATCACACTCACCACAAAAACTCGGTTAAGTAGTCATAGAACCTCTCACATAATAAGAACAACTTACAACAATAACGTACCATAATAAAATAACTCAAACCTCACAAAATCTTGCAAACAAAACACGCAATCTAGCAATTGAATCCTAACAAACAATCACACATCACCATAACTCACAGTGCTTTCGGCTGAACGGTTTTTCGGATGTATAAAGACGGAATAGCAGTCTTCCGGATGTATAAAGACGGAATAGCAGTCTTCCGGATGTATAAAGACGGAATAGCAGTCTTCCGGATGTATAAAGACGGAATAGCAGTCTTCCGGATGTATAAAGACGGAATAGCAGTCTTCCGGATGTATAAAGACGGAATAGCAGTCTTCCGGATGTATAAAGACGGAATAGCAGTCTTCCGGATGTATAAAGACGGAATAGCAGTCTTCCGGATGTATAAAGACGGAATAGCAGTCTTCCGGATGTATAAAGACGGAATAGCAGTCTTTCGGATGTATAAAGACGGAATAGCAGTCTTTCGGATGTATAAAGACGGAATACTAGTTTTCAGGATGTATAAAGACGAAATAGGCATAGACACCTCGTCCCTATCCCAATCCGTGCTTATCCAGTGATCACTGATGATGAAACACTGCTGGACACCTCGTGCATGCTTGTCCCGGCTCGTCCTTTTCAGTTTAGCCGGCCACCTCGCCTATCCACCTTGGCCGAAAGGATGGTCCTTGGCTAACTTCTCATTCTTCCGACTATTCTCTTAAACTCTACGACTAAAGTGCTTACCTTGGCCAAACATGTCGATCCAAGTAGCCTCGAGTCGATTCTTGGCTTTTGATTTTCAGACCTTCCCTCGACCAAACTTTTCTCTCGGCCGTCCTCAGCGCGAACGCTCTTAGCTCTCGACCGGGTCATTACAGCTGCAGCACTTGCTCACTAGCATCGAACATCTTTGTGTAACCCGCAGCAACATCGTCTAAGTACTCAGCGTCCTTGGTTGAAGTCATCAATGCTCGCTCCAAAGGGATTGTAGGATGGTCTTCTTCGAAAATCTCCTCAGCAAGGTAGGTGAGTGAATCGACATAGAAGGTCTGTCCATCAATTGTTGGCCTTTTCATCAGCTTCTCCATGTCGAAATTCATCACCAAATCACCATTATTAAGCGCGATTCTCCCATTTCTCACATCAATGATGGCTCCAGCTGTAGCCAGGAATGGTCTACCAATTATGAGAGAGGTCTTTGGGTTCCTCATCATAAGCTAACACCACAAAGTCTGTCGGAATTAAACAATCTCACACTCTGATAGGAACATCTTCCAAGACACCTTCAGGGATTCTGACAGAACGATCAGCAAAAACTAAAGAGATTCTGGTGGGTTTGAAGTCTGTCATATCCATCCTAAGAGCAACTGAAAGAGGCATCAAGTTGACACTTGAGCGTAAGTCGCATAGAGATCTCCCAAACTTGTCTGAAAAGATGGAGCAATCAAGAACAAAGCTTCTAGGATCTGAGAGCTTTTCTGGAGCCTGTTCTGAATGACAGCACTAACTTGCTCTGATATCATCATCACTCCTTCCTCCATATCCATGTTCTTTATCATCATCCATTTCAAGTATCTCTTTATCATTGGAGTAGTTCTAATGGCATCCATCAAAGGGATTTCAACCACTAGTCTATCCATGATAGCTTTGCATCTGGCATCAAGTAGCTCCTTCTTAGACTTCTTTGGTATCAAGGGGAAATGAATCTTTGGTTTGTAGACCCTTTCGGCTGTAGCTTGCGTGGTCGTGGGCTGAACTGGTGTCGTCTGCAGTGAGCGTCGATTGATACCCTCCTGGTGTCGATCGACACTCTTCTTTGAAGTTGTGTCCTTAGCTTCAGGTTCGTCTGATTTGCTCGTGTCTTCGTGTTCCTCCGTGGGTGTCGATCGACACACAGTAGTGTCGATCGACACTGGCTCCGCAACATCTTCTACATCTTCAAGCTCCTCGAATTCTTTAGTACTAAGCCCTCTCTTCTGCACAGGCTGAAGGTTTTTTCCACTCCTCAATGTGACAGCGTTCACATGGCGTTTGGGATTTGTATCGGTTTTCCCTGGAAGGAATCCTTCTTGCCTGTTAACAGCTTCTGCGGTTTGAGCAACTTGAACATCCAGCTTCTTCGTATGAGAGTTCAAGCTCTCAATCTTTCCATTCAGGTCCTGATACAGTGAATCAATCTTCCCATAGAAATCCACCCTCATCTTCTGCTGTCCTTCCAAGATCTGCTCTAACATAGACTCCATTTTGTTGTTTTGACCAGGAGGCTTCTGGTATGAAGAATTTCCATAGCTTCTTGTGTAACTGCTGTTGTTGTTCTGGAATGGGAGCTTTTGAGTATAACCAGAAATTTGGTTTCCTCCATTTGCACCAGCTTGTTGTCTCCTTTCAAAGTCTGCGTTCTTGGTGTTGTTACAAGAGGCCAAATTCTCTATAAGCACCACCGCGTCAACTGGGTATCTGGTGTTGAAGTTGTTATTGCTTGCTGCGTCTAAAGCCATCTGGTACCTCCAATCGATCCCTCGGTAAAAGATACCGATAACCTGCGGCTCGCTAAAACCGTGATGTGGGACGTCTCTTTGGTAAGCCTTGAATCTCACCCAAGAAGCCTTCAATGCTTCAATAGGTCCTTGGGAAAATGCAGTGATCTTCGTCCTCAGCTCTTTAGATCTCGCGTCATCAAAGAAATTGCATAAGAATGCATTCTTTGTTTCTTCCCAAGTGGTCAATGATCCTGGATCAAGCGGCTTCAGCCAATATGATGCATCTCTAGCAAGCGAGTAAGGGAAGAGCTTGCAGAAAATATAATGATAGGACACTCCATTAGCCTTGATGCTTGATGCGAGGTCCTCAAATCTCTCAATGTGGTCCATTGGATGCTCATTAGGAAGACCATGAAAAGGATGTTGAGCCACCAGCGTGAAGTACACAGACTTCAGCTCGAAGTCGTTCCTCTGAAATGCAGAAGGATGGATTGCAGCTCTATTTGCATAGAACTGGTCTGGGCGGTTGTACTCGCCAAGTGTTCTTCCACATCAAGCTTCTGCAAGGGCGCCTTGTATTGGTTACTCAATGATGACACCTCCATTATCATCAAGTCTCTGTCCTTGGGCGTTCCTTCTATTGCCTTGTAGGTCGAATATGTTGCCTTCTGCGTCGCGTTCAACAACCACAGCTTCAGCCATTGTCGTCTGCGCAGGATGTCGATCGATGCTAGTATGGGTGTCGATCAACACTCATGCAGATCGTTGGTTCGTACGTTCCAAACGGCCGAGCTCCTGGTTCAATGCGACTAGTTTCTTTTTGTTTCTTGTCCTGGTTCAATTAGTAACAAAAATAAAAACAAAACCTAGTCAAAATCCTAGTACTAGATTCCGTTTGGCAGCTATTACTTCCCCGGCAACGGCGCCAAAAACTTGATAGGGCTCAGGTTTTACCCAAATAATCAACTACTGCAAGTGCAAAACAATGCAGTTAAAGTATAAGGGGTATTGAAAATCCCAAGGGAAGTAGATGTTACGCTAAGGTTTCTAAATTCAGATTATGCTAGGTCGAATAACTTGATAGGGCTCAGGTTTTACTCAAATAATCAACTACTTCAAGTGCACAACAATGCAGTTGAAGTATAAGGGGTATCGAAATCCCAAGGGAAGTAGATGCTACGCTAAGGTTTCTAAATTCAGATTATGCTAGGTCGAATAATATGAAAGTAAACTAAGCAATCTAACGAGTAAGTAAATCGGATTTAGATGGATTAAAATTTAGGAGACTAAAGCGTTAGGCAAGGGGAATTATCAGGTTGAATCCAAGAATGCAGAATCTAAGTTTATTAGGGATTTATTAAGAACCGTCTAGAACTCAAATAACTAAGTTAAAACCAATCAACTCTCGTTGCAGAAGTTATCTATGCCTAAATTCCTAAATCCCAAATCTTTTGCGAATAGATATTTTGCTCACCTATGATTAGTTCAAGTTACTAATAATGCTCTCGCATCTATTAAATAACCTAAGGTTTGATTTCTAAGTGATCAATTCAGAATATCAAGTTAAGCACAAATCAAGGTGAAGATCCTATTGATTTTCCTAAAAGTTCTAATTATTCTACAAACTCTTCATCAACCCTAAATCACCCTAACCTAACTAGCAAACTACTCAGACATAATTATGCAAACACAAATCATGACTGAAATAAATTGCATAAAAAGAATAGAGAATGATACAGGGGTTCGAAATCTGGCTCAGATGAGTTAGAATTGTCTCCCCAAAAGCTCTTGATCAATCTCTCTCTAAGACTCAAAAGCAGAAAATAATGATAAGGTCAATGGCCAAACAATGCTTGAAAACTATTTATAGAGGATGATTTTCGTCCAGGGGCATACTTGTAATTCTTCTAAACTTGGGCAATTTCCTTTTTCTGATGGAAATCCGAGTGCTTTGTCGGTCTTCATTGGTGTCGATCGACACCATCCACTTGTAAATCCACTCCGGGTTCATCAGTTCGGCTGCTTCTCCAAAATGCTTCAATAAGTTACAGAATCTCCTATTTAGCTCTAAATGCTCTACATCCTGTAAAGACTATAATAGGACTCTAAAACAAACAAATGACTATATAGAAACACTTATATCATGGTCAAAAACCGGTAAAAACCATGATATATCAGAGTTACCTTCTTAGCCTCATGGATCTTGAGGTTTCTCAAATGGCGCGTGAGTAGTCCTTTTTAGGATTTTGATGGGTTAAAAGAACCAAGGGATTCTCGGATTTAGATTTTTTGCTTAGCTAAAACATAAAATTAGATTCTTTCTTGTTCATTATTCCCAAAGCTTAGTCCAGCTTGATCATCTAGGCTAAAGATCACAGTCGGCTTGACATGAAAACCACATTCTTGCTTAGCCGGATCTATGAACAGGAGTTTGATTCCTTAGGCTCAGACAAACAATCTGTCTAAGTGTCTTACGGTTCAATAGGGACGTTGGTCTATGCTTGTTTCTTCTATTGTAACGCTATGCGAGAGCTAGTCTAGGGTGATAGAGATTCAAAGAGTTTAAACCCAATAACCATGGGCTAAACGATTTGAGGATCCCTTTACCTAAGAATCACCATCTAAGACCAAGTCTTGATGTGATCCAAAAGCTTTAACTTGATAAATGACCTGTGAGTTACCTAGTTCATAATACCCATCAAGATCCTTCTTTTACTTAGAAAGCTTATCTTTTTATTGTTGAAATCTCTACTTCTTGCTCAAATAGTTTAAAGTTCTTCTATAGTCTTGAGTGACACAAGATCCAACCTTTAGTTTCTTTTAGTAGTAAAATCTCTATCTTTCACCATACCGACTTGACTTATAACGACCAACATAACCGATATTTCACTAACATCCCAATTGGATTGATACCCATACACTATACTGCATACGATTGACAGTATTGGGGAATTGACCCAACTGGCCTAAAAAACTAGTTGTCAATCGGCG
The DNA here is from genome assembly GCA_020283515.1 of Alliaria petiolata. NCBI lineage: Eukaryota > Viridiplantae > Streptophyta > Magnoliopsida > Brassicales > Brassicaceae > Alliaria > Alliaria petiolata. The sequence goes on along the minus strand of JAHZTW010000003.1, from coordinate 50,460,447 downwards.
CCGTTGCCATTTGGGATTAGTTTAGTCATTTCGGTTATTGGTAGTTACAAGGACAAGTTTTTATTTTACAAGTTATTTAACACTTTTACTCTGGTTTCTGTGTTGAAACAGGTACATGAACCTACGTTCACATGGTACAACAAACCTTGTTCCCCCAATCGACGATATTCACCTGCTCGAAAGATCAGCCAGACGAAATCGGGATCAAGCCGATATTGCAAACCGTGTGACGATGGAAAACCAACAAGATGCTCAAAGAGCTGCTGGCGCAGCTGGTGCACAAGGCCAACAAGGCCACCAAGGACCTCAGGGTCCACAAGGCGAACAAGGCATTCAAGGACAGCATGGTGTTGCAGCTGGTCCAAGGGTTGTGAGACAAATCGGTGCAGGAGACGCAACGGTATCGACTGCAAGCCGACACGGTATCCAGCCAACACCAGTGCAGAACAACAACTTCGAGATCAAAAGTGGTCTCATCTCCATGGTGCAGAATAACCGATTCTTCGGTCTGCCTTTGGAAGACCCACTTGACCATCTCGACCAGTTCGATCGTGTCTCCGCCAAGACAAAGATCAACAGAGTAAGCGAAGATGGATTCAAGCTGCGTTTGTTTCCCTTCTCGTTGGGAGACAAGGCATACACATGGGAGAAGACACTGCCCCACAGATCCATCACCTCGTGGGCAGAATGCAAGAAGGCTTTCTTGAACAAGTTCTTCTCCACATCGAGGACAACCCGATTGAGAAACGAAATCAGTGGTTTCACACATAAATCCAATGAGAACTTTGGTGAAGCCTGGGAGCAATTCAAGGGTTACACCACTCAGTGCCCTCACCATGGATTCAGCCAAGAATCACTCCTCAATACACTATACCGAGGTGTCATTCCCAAGATTCGGATGCTGCTCGATACGGCGAGTAATGGAAACTTCCTATCAAAAGACGTTGAAGACGGTCTCGAGCTGGTTGAAAACTTAACTCAGAGTGACTCCTCTTACCACGAAGACTATGACGGATCCAACCGTGGTTCCAAAGAAGAAGTGGATGGAAGCCGGAAAGTGATCAGAGAGCTCAATGAAAAGCTTGACAAGTTACTACTTGTCCAAATTCAAAAAGAAGTCCATTTCGTGGAAGAACTCACTCAAGTCCAAGAAGGGGAGGACGTTCAATATGAAGATGTTAACTTCATCAACGCTCAAGGAGGTTACAACACTTGGAAACCAAACAACAACCTTTCTTACCGGAGCACAACCGTCGCTAACCCGCAGGACCAGACCTACCCTCAACAACAAGGAGGAGGAGCAAAACAATTCGTGACTTACACGAATCAACAAGGCTTTGTACCACGATTCCCATTTCAAGGCGGCTACCAGCCACGACAACAAGCCGGTGCACCTCCTGGTTTCCAACAACAACAAGGAAACCCACCTGCTCAAGCTGGTTTTGACTTGGAAGGCACTCTAAAGCAACTTTTCCAAGGTCAAACACATATCCAAGCGGATATACACAAACGTTTTGCTGAAGTGCACAACAAGATTGATGGTGTCAACACGGAACTATCTGGAAATATTGAAGCCTTAGCCGCTCGTGTCAAGACACTTGAAAACAACAAATGCATTGCATCAACAAGCCTGCCAAGCAACCTTCCGGGAAAATCCGTCATGAACCCAAAGGAATATTGCCAAATGATCACCACTTTCGACGTGAAAAAACAGGATCTACCCGAAATCACTTCTCCAAACCGGGCTCAAGTCGATGAAGACATCGACATCCTAAGAAGGGGAGGGAGTTATAAAAATTTGGAAGTCCCTGAAGAAAAAGCAGCAACTGACCCACCAAAAGCACCATTCCTGCGAGTCTACAAACCGCCAATGCCATACCCCCAGAAGCATAAGAAGCGTCTCATAGAGGAACAAGAAGCCGAATTGATTGAAACCTTGAAAAAGGATGAAGATCTATTCAACAATGCCGACGAGATCAAGCCTATTCCAGATTTCTGATGGGGTCTAAATAGTCGTCCGAGTTTGGAGGATTTCTTTGAGGACTCGTCAGGCTTTGAATTTGTAGGACTCTAAGCTGCAAGTGCACAGCGTGCGTTGTAGTACTTAGGGTATCGACCCACAGGGAGGAGGTCAACTGCAAAACAGAAGAATCAGGGCAACCAAAGACGCAGAGAATTGGGGTTTGTGGGTAAGTGTCACGATTCTTGCAGAAAATAAAGAAAGAAGTACCACGCCTTATATAGAGAAGGTTGTCAGCCTTTTCTATAAAGAACGGGAAAAGAAAAATAAACCTAAAAACTTGTAAAAAGGAAATCAGGCAAGCAGTGCAGAAAAAGTTCGTAAATCTCGATTTAAAAGCAGGTGGGGCGAACACGTTGGGAATCTTCTCGGGAAATCTATGGGGTTCTAACTAGAAATCAAACACACAAAAGTTAAGCAAGCGAGACTAGGCGATTTTCCCCAAACTGATTCACTGGTTTTAACAACCTATCTTTATCAAACTAGGTCGATCTGCGAACTTCCATTCCACAGGTATACTTTCATATCCCGCGTACTAGACGAACACCCAATAGGATCGGGACAATAAACATTCAGACATCTTTTAAAGGATGATCTCTACCTTATTATGGTCTAGATCTGAGATTCAGGACATTCGTCGCTCTCAAGACCCTGCGATCAGAATATGGTTCATGACGCTAGACTCATGCAATAAGAACGAATAAGGTGAGACAGAAAATCCTAATCTTCGGCCTAAACAATCGGTTTAACAACAGTTAATGAAATTCCCCATAGATCCCCTTAAAAAACAACCAACGAAAGTAAACTACTCAGACATAAACGAGCAAGTAGAAAATGTGATTGATGAATGCATAACTTGTATAAATCGATTGAAATAAAAGAGGGTTCAAGAACAAATCAATCTCCCTCAAAGAACAAAGTGGAAACCACGAATCAAAGATTCGCGGCCGCCAAAAGAAAGTTGTAACAAGAGAATTTCATGATGCTCAGTCGTCCTTCTAAAAACCCCTAAAGGTCGAGTGTATATAGGTCTTCAAGTGCCCTAGGTCGTCGATTAGGTCTTGGCTTGCATAAGACGGCTGCGGGTTTAAGTTGGGCTTCAAATGGGTTTGGGAATCCGCGAGTGGCCTGGCCGCACGAGCGACTGGCCGTGGCGCGGCCACTGGTCGTCTGGTTCGGCCGTGGCGCGGCCAGCTCGTCCTTCCGGGTGCTTGATGGACCTTCTTGCTTCCTTCATAACTTGAGATCCAACCGTGGGATTGCTCTCAAACCACTTCGAGGTGTAAGACAGCTGATAAGTCTACCTTGTCTCCAAATATGAGCTTGATCTCGTGGTGGGAAGGCCTTCATTTGGTGTTGAACTTCTGTCCTCGGGCAATGTTTTCGGAATTGTCCATTTTGCTCCAAAATATGCGTCTTTTGCTAAGATTACCTGAAAAGAGTCTTGAACAACCAAATACTC
>JAHZTW010000003.1:50276113-50298396 GCA_020283515.1 Alliaria petiolata | reverse complement strand
CAATCATTTAAGCAACTAATCAAGCTAACTCTATACCTAGAACACTTAATGAAGACTAGACCATGATGTGTGGCTCTAATCCCTTTCTTAATCACCCTAATGAACTAATGATGTTTTAGCATTAAGATAATCAACAACCATTAATTTCAAGTCTAAATGATATGATAAACACTTTAGACAACTAATGTCTTAGGCTAGAAATGTAAATCTCTTATTAAGTTGGTTCAAGCATTTCATCAAACACTTGGTGGGTGGATGAAAGGCCTATGATCCAAAATAGCAAAGATTAGCTATTTGTCATTAGGAACTACTTAATAAGAAGAGAAATGAAAGAATCTATCCTAGATTGCAAGATTGAACCATTAGAAATCCCTAAACCTAACCCATCCCCAAGTTCCTAGAGAACTACTCACTAATCATACTTAAACCCATCAAATCAAAGATTAGGGAAGGGTTAAACATGATTAGAGAAAGATTAAACAAGAAATCTAAAAGAGATATTGCATTAAACTCAAAGATTCAAAGCATAAATAAGGTTTTTCTCAAAGTGGCTAAAAGTTTAGGCTAAGAACAAGAGAATCCAAGTTAAAACATAAAATTAGGTCTAAATGGTATTTATAGTGAAAAGTGATCGGACCGGGTCAACCCGGAACAAACCGGGTATTGACCCGGTTTTTGGCAGGAAAAAGAGGCTGCATCGGTTTGCCAAACCGATGTGCCCTTAACCGATGCCTGATGAAAGACGCAACTCGGCCTGTCTGTCCGAGGCTTCTTGACCGAGGTGAGTTCTGGAGCGTCCGTCTCGGTTTGTAGTCCGAGGTGGCCAAACCGATGAGAAGTCTGGTGGAATCGTCTCGGTTTGCCAGTCCGAGGTGGCCAAACCGATGAGAAGTCTGATGGCTTCATCCCGAGCTGCTCCGCACGTCCAGACCGATGAAAGCAAACCGATGAAATCTCTGGAAGGCCGTCTCGGTTTGCAGTCCGAGGTGCCCCTAACCAATGCAGTGGCAGACAACTTCTGTCAATCTTTGTTTCGACTCCTCCTTGATCCGAACTCATCCCCAAAGCTCCATATGGTTTCTTTAGCTCCAAATGTACCTGAGGAACACTCCAAATGCAACAAATATGCAAAGACTATGCAAAGACACCTTAGACTCTAAATGATCAAAATGCAACACAATGATGCTTAAATATACTCCTAGATGATGATAAAATTACACTAAATGGGTGAGAATATGATGCAAAATATAGACATATCAAGAGATTTCGGTAAGTGTCGGCTATTTCGTTTCTGCCTGAGTTTCTGTTGACTATGGCTCGACTAATCTGATTATTTTGGTCTGTTTCCGAGGGAATACAAAATCTGGGTCGAGGAACAGTTGACGGTTTGTGAGATAGCCGAGAGGAGATTGGATCTCGCGAGTCTGGTCGTAGCGATAGCCGAGGATCCGCGGATGTGTTCGACTACCTCAGTTTCTGACCGAGAAATCACCGAATTTCTTCCGACTGAAACGTTTGCCTTTGTGTCTAAGGTGAGTGCGTGACTGTAGCTTGTATCTGGAACCGAAGGATTGCTAGGTTGTCTGGTTTTCATTGATTGCTTGTGTAAGTTGGTGTTTATGCTTAGCAAGATCAATGTGTTCTATGATTGTGATTGGTATTGGATACCGTGGTTTATACGTGGTGTCTAACCAGCTGTGTGAATGTCCGGATCGAGTTGCTAGCTCAAGAGGATGTGTGATTCTCGCTTGGAGTAGAACCGATGCCGTGAGAAAAATTCACAAGTGGTTGAGATGATCATAGAACTGTGATTATGTGCTTGCTTGCTAAGTGATAATGTGAATTGTATAACTGATGTATGATTGCGTTTTCTGGTATTGGCTGATGGTACGGGATGACCGTACTCACTAAGCATTTGTGATAATGCTTATGCCTCTCTTATGTGTTGAGTGTGCATGTAAAGATGTTATCCGGGACGTTTAGTCTTGAAGGCGGACTTGAAGGCAGTGAAGAAAGAAGTGGATTAGGACTGGGTTTTGATATAAGATTTTTTTTTTTTGTCTTGCAAGCAATTCCTCAATTGCTCATGTCATTGCAATATTTGAGGTATCAATCCATCTTGGGAGATTGGTTGCACTAAGAATACAAAGCTAAGTCTAAGCTAAGCAAAATGGGTAAATTGAAGTCTCAAACAAGTATTGAAAGCTAAACACAAACTAAAAGAGGTACTACTAGAGCAATACTATGAAATTAAACCTTAATTGAAGCTAATCAAGAAACTAAGCAAGGATTACTACTAAGCAAGATTATCAATTATACTAAATCGAAACCTAGGGATGGAATCATTGATTTGGGAATTTAAAGGAACATTCTTGCAATCATTTAAGCTACTAATCAAGCAAACTCTATACCTAGAACTCTTAATCAAGATAAGACCATGATGTGTGGCTCAAATCCCTTTGTTAATTACCCTAATGAACTAATGATGTGTTAGCATTAGGATAATCAACAAGCATTAATAACAAGTCTAAATGGTATGATAAACACTCTAAACATCTAATGTCTTAGGCTAGAATATGTAAATCTCTTATTAAGTTGGTTCAAGCATTTCATCAAACACTTGGTGGGTGGATGAAATGCCTAAGATCCCAAAATGGCAAAGATTAGCCATTTGGCATTAAGAACTACTCAATAAGAAGAGATTAGGAAGAATCTATCCTAGATTGCAAGATTGAACCAATAAAATTCCCTAAATCTAACCCATCCCTAAGTTCCTAAGGAAACTACTCACTAATCATGTTTAAGCCCATCAAATCAAAGATTAGAGAAAGACTAAACATAATTAGAGAAGATAAACAAGAAATCTAAGATGGGAATTGCATTAAGATCAAATCCAAAGCATAAACATAGAATTTGCCAAAAGTGGCTCAAAGGTTCTTGACAAGACTAATTAGAAAAAGACTTAGAATAAAAATTAGGTTTTAAGAGTATTTATAGGGGGACTCATGCAAAAGAAGAAAAAGAGTTCGTCTGGGGTTGGATCGACGAGCTCGTCGATCTGCTTCGTCGATCCAACGCCCAAAATAAAACGGATCGATGACTCATCGATCTTCTTCGTCGATCCGTGCTCTTGGTCGTGGCTTCTGGTTCGGCCTGGTACGTCGATCTGGCTCGTCGATCTTGCGTCCTGAGATTTTGGATCGACGAGCCTACGTCGATCCATCTCGTCGATCCGTGCTCCTGACATTATGGATCGACGAGGCAACGTCGATCTGGCTCACCGATCTGTGCTCCTGGAATTATGGATCGACGAGCTTCACCGATCCATCTCGTCGATCTGCTGCCAGAAGCCTTCTTCTTCATCCTTTTGTTGCTTCTTGTCCCTCCAAGTGACATGCATCATTCTCCAAGTGCATCCTCAACTCCCAAGCGTCCTTTTCACCTAATAAGGTCCCAAAACATGCAAAGAACATGCAAAACATGCAAGAACCATGCAAGAACACTCTAGGACTCTAAATGATCAAATGCAACACTATAATGCTATATTAGACTCTAAAATGATGATAAATCTACACTATATGGATGCTAAAATGATGCAAAATATACACTTATCAGGTTTGGGGGGTTTTATTTGATTAAGACTTGTTGGATTATCTGGCTTTGGATTTATTGCTTTTTGACTTAGAACGAATTTGGCTAAGTTTGTTTCTGTTTTAAGAACCCCGGATTTATGTTATGGAATTGGAATAATTATGTAATGAGAATGAATGTTTTATGAATCGAATATGCTTGTTTAAGTTTAAGAAAATCTGAAAAATATGCTAAGTATGGAATCTGGTTAGAGTTAGACTCGGTACGGCCGGCCTGGTTAGGATTATCGGGTTGGGTCGCTACAGTTGGTATCAGAGCATGGTCGATTCTAGGATAGTTCATTTGCATAGTTGGGGTTAGAAATATCCACCTTTCACTGCCGAGTCTCGCGGTCTGTTGTTTTCTGTGGAGTTTAGAACTCTTGTCTGGTGTTAGCTTCGGGCTAACTGGTTCTGGTTTAACTTGCAGATGGCTCCGAGAAGGACTAGGGCTGCAAGGTTGAATGGTGCTGTGAACTCGGGGAGTTCAGGAACTGAGAATGCGGGTGGAAACCAGCATGAGATTGAGGCTGCTGCGGCGGCCGAGGCTGCGGCTGCGGCTGCGAATGCTGCGTCTGTGAATGTTGCGGCTGCTGCTGCTGCGAACGCGGCTGCTGCGAATGTGGCTGCGGTTGGAGCTGGAAACGTGGATGGGAATGCTGCGGGTGCTGTTCCAGACAGGCTGGAGGCTGTGCTGGGATTGCTAGCTCAAGTGTAGGAGCGTTTACCGGTGGTTGCGCCTGTATCGGGAGTGGTACCGGCCGTGGCACCACAAAGGGTTGTGCCTGTACCGGGAGTGGTACCGGCCGTGGCACCACAAGTGGTGGTACCGAACGTTGGGAACGTGGCTGTGGAGGAAGCGGATCAGGTCGTGGCGATCCCGTCTTACCTCAAGGTTCTAGATCATATGGCGAGGATGGGAACCAAGTTCTTTGCTGGAGGAACTGCGCCTATTGAGGCTGATGAGTGGAGGATGAGGCTTGAAAGGAACTTCGAGTCTATCCGATGTCCTGAGGAGTACAAGCGGGACATAGCTGTGCATTACCTGGTGGAAAGGGACCACGGGACGTTTGGTGAATCCGAACTGTTCGTATGAGACGTTTTCTGCGATGTTCCAAAGTAAGTACTTCCCGCAAGAAGCTTACAATCAGCTGGAGACTGAGTTTCTGTATCTGCGCTAAGGGACCAAGACGGTTTGGCAGTATGAGACTGAGTTCAACCTGTTGCGCAAGTATGTGAGACGTGACCACGATACTGAGGAGAAGCTGATCCGAAGGTTCATGAGCGGACTAAGGGTTGAGCTGCGTAATAGTTGTCTGGTGCGTGACTATGCGACGGTCACGGAGCTTATTGAGAAAGCGGCATTGTTAGAGTCTGGACAGGCCGAGGAGGCTTTGTCTAAGGCTGGTACCGTGGCCAGGAGTGGTCAAGTGTCTGGAGGACAGAACCGCAAGTTTGGGAAGAATGTTCCGGCTAAGTCGAGTGGAAGCCGCAGCGTTTGTGGATCATGCGGAAAGGTGCATGTTGGCGTGTGTAGGCGTGCATCTGGAGCTTGTCATCGTTGTGGTAGCTTGGAACATAGAGTGCGGGATTGTCCTGAGCCAGACTCGAGGTTGGTGAGAGTGTCGGATGGAGTTAGCACGTCTGTGGTATGTTTCGGCTGCGGAGAGCCAGGACATTACAAGCGTGATTGTCCGAGGTCGGGAACTGTTGGGCAGGCGGCCACTCAGCCTAAGCGTGCAGGGGATGTACTGGCGCCACCGGCTAAGAAGCAGGCCATCATGCCAAGGGTGTATGCGGCGATCACGGACGGGACTGGAGATCCGACCACTTCTCGACCGATCACTGGTAAGTTTTAGTACTTACGTTTTTCTGAGTTTATCTGTGTCTATGTGTTCTGTTAAGTGTCTTAGCATTCTAAGGATTGAATGTGTAGGGACCTTACTAATGGGTGAGGTGGAAACTCATGTTCTGTTCGACTCCGGAGCGAGTCATTGTTTTGTAAACCCAGGGATGATGGGGAAAGGAGGATTCCAGAAGGAACCCGGGGAAGAGTTTGGACTAGTGAGGGCAGCTGGAGGCCAAGTGATGTTCTCACTAGGGATCGTTCGCAACATTGCTGTCTGGATTGGCGAGGTTAATATGCCAGCGGACTTAGTGATCTGCGAAGTTAAGTCTTACGATGTCATCCTCGGAATGGATTGGCTCGGTAAGCACAAGGCACATCTGGATTGTCACCGAGGCAGGGTGGAGTTCGAGAGGGATGGCCAAGTTCTGGTTTACCAAGGAGTGAGACCGACTTCGGGTAGCTTGGTTGTATCGGCAATTCAAGCGTAGAAAATGTTAGAGAAAGGGTGTGAAGCATATCTGGCGACGATATTTTCAATTGAGGTTGGACCAGACGTGGAGTTAGGGGACATTCCAGTGGTACAAGAGTTTGAGGATGTTTTCCAAGCTTTGTTGGGAATGCCACCGGCTCGTTCAGATCCGTTCACGATTGAACTTGAGCCGGGAACTGCTCCAGTGTCTAAGGCACCGAACCGTATGGCTCCGGCCGAGATGGCTGAACTAAAGAAGCAACTGGTCGATCTTCTAGAGAAGGGATTTGTAAGGCCAAGCAGTTCACCATGGGGCGCACATGTTCTGTTCGTAAAGAAGAAGGATGGAAGCTTCCGGCTTTGCATCGATTACAGAGGGTTGAACCGTGTTACTGTGAAGAACAAGTATCCACTCCCAAGGATAGACGAGTTGTTGGATCAGCTTAAGGGTGCTACTTGGTTCTTGAAGATTGATTTGGGTTCTGCGTACCATCATATACCGATAGACGAACCAGACGTTCGGAAGACTGCCTTTCGGACCAGGTATGGTCATTACGAGTTTGTGGTCATGCCGTTTGGTCTGACGAATGCGCCAGCTGCATTCATGAAATTGATGAATGGCGTGTTCAGCGAATACTTGGATGAGTTTGTGATTATTTTCATAGACGATATCTTAGTGTACTCGAAGAGTCCGGAAGAGCATGAGCAGCATCTGAGGATGGTTATGGAGAAGTTGCGAGAGCAGAAGTTATTTGCCAAGCTGAGCAAGTGTAGCTTTTGGCAACAGCACATTGGGTTCTTGGGTCACATCGTTTCGGACAAGGGAGTGTCTGTGGATCCTGAAAAGATCAAGGTCATTGCGGATTGGCCGAGGCCTGAGAATGCGACGGAGATAAGGAGTTTTCTGGGGTTAGCTGGTTACTACAAGCGTTTTGTTAAAGGCTTTGCAAGTATGGCTCAGCCGATGACACGCTTGACCGGGAAGGACATTGGGTTCGTATGGACAGCCGAGTGTGAGGAGTGTTTCTCAAAGCTGAAAGGGATGCTTACAGGTGCACCGGTGTTGGCTCTACCTGAGCCGGATGAACCATATGCGGTCTACACGGACGCGTCTGGTAAGGGACTAGGTTGTGTCCTAATGCAGCACGGGAATGTGATTGCATATGCGTCAAGGCAGCTAAGAAAGCATGAGGCAAATTATCCTACTCATGACTTGGAGATGGCGGCCGTAGTCTTTGCGTTAAAGATATGGCGATCTTACTTGTATGGTGGGAAGGTTCAGGTGTTTACCGATCATAAGAGTTTGAAGTACATCTTCACTCAACCTGAGTTGAATCTGAGGCAACGGAGATGGATGGAGTTAGTCGCTGATTATGATCTGGAGATAGCTTATCATCCGGGAAAGGCTAATCTTGTTGCTGATGCATTAAGCCGGAGGAGGGCTAGTGTATCATCTGCTAAAGACGTGGAAGGACTTGTGAATCTCCTAAGGACGTTAAGGCTGAACGTTCTGACTGAGGATACGGAACCGTTGGGTTTGGTAGCTGCGGATCAGGCTGACTTGTTAACAAGGATCCGGTTAGCTCAAGAGGAGCATGAGAATCTGATCAAGATGCCAAAAGCTGACAAGACCGAGTATCAAACTTCAAACAATGGGACGATTGTGTTGAATGGCCGAGTGTGTGTTCCTAATATCAGTGTAGGTTTTCTGTTCATCCGGGAATGACCAAGATGTACCGCGACCTGAAACGGTACTATCATTGGGTCGGGATGAAGCGGGACGTGGCCAAGTGGGTGGCTAGTTGTCCGACATGCCAGTTGATTAAGGCTGAGAACCAGTTTCCGAGTGGTTTGTTGCAAACATTACCAATGCCGGAATAAAAATGGGATATGATCACAATGGACTTTGTGATGGGGTTATCGAAGACTAAGAATAAGCATGACGCGATTTGAGTCATTGTGGATCGGCTGACCAAGTCTGCTCATTTCTTACCTATGAAAAAGACGGATGGAGTGGCTAAGCTGGTGGAGTTGTATGTCGATGAGATCGAGAAACTTCATGGCGTGCCAGTGAGTATTGTGTCTGATCATGATCCGAAGTTTACTTCACGATTCTGGAAAGAGTTCCAAGAAGGGTTTGGGACAAACGTACACATGAGTAATGCGTATCATCCGCAAACGGATGGTCAGTCTGAGAGGACCATAAGGACGTTAGAGGACATGCTGAGAGCATGTGTACTAGACTGGGGTGGTAACTGGGATAGTCATCTACCATTGGCTGAGTTTGCGTATAACAACAGTTACCAAGGGAGCATTGATATGTCTCCGTATGAGGCGTTGTATGGACGGCCGTGCAGAATACCGTTGTGTTGGACCCAAGTGGGGGAGCGGGGTGAGTTAGGACCCGTGATAGTCGAGGAGACTACGGAAAAGATTCGGTTTCTGAAAGTTAAGCTGAAAGAGGCTCAAGGCCGGCAAAAGAGTTATGCCGATAAGCGCCGTAAGGACTTGGAGTTCATTGTGGGCGATCTGGTTTACCTGAAGGCTATGACCTACAAGGGGAAAAGTCAAGCAATGTTTGATGCTAAGTTGAGTCCGAGGTACATGGGGCCGTACCGGATTCTGGAAAGGATTGAAGAAATGGCGTATAAGTTGGACTTACCGCCGGAAATGAGTGCTTACCACAATGTGTTTCACGTGTCGCAGCTGAGAAAGCACATAACCGAACGTGAGAATGTGATTTCTGAACCACCTACGGAGCTGCAAGAGGATCTGACCGTGGAAGGTAGACCGATACGTGTGGTTGGCCGGAAAGAAAAGGTTAAGCGTGGTAAAGTGGTCAAGATGATAAAAGTTTTGTGGGACTGTAATGGCGACGAGCAAACGACTTGGGAAAAAGAGTCAAGGATGAGTACAAAGTTCCCGAAATGGTTGAGAAACTTTCTGAGGAAGAACCGGATTCGAGGACGAATCCAAACTGAGTGGGGGAGAATTGTAGCATCCGCGACAGGAAATCCTAAGTATGGTCGTGCGGGTCATGGGATGGCCGTTGTATATACGTTCTGATTTGAATGAGGTTAGTCCGTGTCTGTGATTAGTGTCTGTACAGTGAATGTGTCCGTGAGAGTTGGACGGTACCGTGGCTTTTGCCGAGTGAAAATGGTTGGACCGAGTAAATGTTGTTGATTTTGTCTAAGTGTTGAAGAACAAGACTGTTAGTCCGTGGGCCGTGGTTTTCCTCGAGGGAAATCGGTTTATCCCGAGTGGAAAATGATTTATCCCGAGTGGAAAATGATTTATCCCGTGAAAGGCCGAGCGGTTTGAGTTTGGCCGAGTGAAAAAGGAAAGTTGGCCGGTTTGGCCGAGAGAAACTTAATTTGGACCGAGAGAAAGGTAAACCGTGTGGGATAAACCGAGGGAGGACGGTCGAGCTAGGGTTTTCGGGCTTATATAAATAATTTATCTCGCGGCCGCGTGATAGAATCGAGTTTTACCCCGAGAGAAACCTAGAGGCGATTTTCTCCCGAGAGAAAGTTAGAGCCGCCGAGAGAAATCCGAGTCGTTCGAGAGATTTCGTTGTCCGTCGAGTTTCTGAGGATTTCTTTCGAGAGAAACGACTTGGAAGGGTCGATTTTCCGAGAGAAGTCCATTCGGCCAAAGGTTTCTCGATCGGATCGCGAGAGTCCGAGAGTTAATTGAGGTAAGCCGATTCTCGCCGAGAGAATTCTGTTCTGTTGAGAATTCACCGTGAGTTTTCTGTTTTGGATTGTTTTCACCGAGAGATAATCGAGTTATCTGATTGTAGGCGTGTGTTAACCGAGAGATCTGAGAGATATCCGTGAGTTGTTCGATCGGATCGAGAGATATCCGAGAGAAGGAGATTCTGGCCGAGAGATTTCGGTAAGTGTCGGCTATTTTGTTTCTGGCTGAGTTTCTGTTGACTATGGCTCGACTAATCTGATTATTTTGGTCTGTTTCTGAGGGAATACAGAATCTGGGTCGAGGAAAAGTTGACGGTTTGTGAGATAGCCGAGAGGAGATTGGATCTCGCGAGTCTGGTCGTAGCGATAGCCGAGGATCCGCGGCTGTGTTCGACTAGCTCAGTTTCTGACCGAGAAATCACCGAATTTCTTCCGACTGAAATGTTTGCCTTTGTGTCTAAGGTGAGTGCGTGAATGTAGCTTGTATCTGGAACCGTAGGATTGCTAGATTGTCTGGTTTTCATTGATTGCTTGTGTAAGTTGGTGTTTATGCTTAGCAAGATCAATGTGTTCTATGATTGTGATTGGTATTGGATACCGTAGTTTATACGTGGTGTCTAACCAGCTGTGTGAATGTCCGGATCGAGTTGCTAGCTCAAGGGGATGTGTGATTCTCGCTTGGAGTAGAACCGATGCCGTGATGAAAATTCACAAGTGGTTGAGATGATCATAGAACCGTGATTATGTGCTTGCTTGCTAAGTGATAATGTGAATTGTATAACTGATGTATGATTGCGTTTTCTGGTATTGGCTGGTGGTACGGGATGACCGTACTCACTAAGCATTTGTGACAATGCTTATGCCTCTCTTATGTGTTGAGTGTGCATGTAAAGATGTTATCCGGGATGTTTAGTGTTGAAGGCGGACTTGAAGGCAGTGAAGAAAGAAGTGGATTAGGACTGGGTTTGGGGGGTTTTATTTTATTAAGGCTTGTTGGATTATCTGGTTTTGGATTTATTGTTTTACGACTTAGAACGAATTTGGCTAAGTTAGTTTCTGTTTTAAGAACCCCGGATTTATGTTATGGAATTGGAATAATTATGCAATGAGAATGAATGTTTTATGAATCGAATATGCTTGTTTATGGAGCGGATCATTACCATTTAGAGCCAATCACGAGTGCAACACATCGAACCCTCAAGACGGCTCACGATGGGATCAACATGCTTCAGCGGTACTGCAAATGGCAAGATCGCTCGATTAAGAAGCTAGTCTCCACGGTGAATGGGATTAAAGGACATGTGAAGGGTCTGAAGGGCCAAATCAAGTCACTCAGCTCGAAGCCGAAGGGGTCGACACCATCACCTCGGCTTGAAGCCGATATGTCATCTGGAGAACCAAAAGGAGAAGAAGAGGAAGGGTCTGATGAAGCAGACAGCCAAGTGCCCCAATAGAGGCATTCCTTCTCGTTTCTGTCAAGGGAGCACGAGCCAAGTGAACCAGAAATACATTCCTGCCAAGAGACGTGCAAGCCAGTCCCTGATACTGGAATCAGACAACCCTTCCTTGTCAACCAGTGAGGACACCACGTCCTCACATCACACTGAATCATAAGGTACCACTCCCAAACCATTGTACATAAGGTACCACTCCGATACCGGAATCGGACAACCCTTTTCTTTCTCTTTTTGCGTTTTGCTTGAATATTTTGCATTTTCTTAGGACCGCATTCTTCCTCTCTTCAATCACACAAGGACTGTATGATTTAAGTTTGGGGAAGTACGTTGTACATGCATTCACTTAGAATAAACATCATGCATTCATCAAATTTGCATAGAAAAACACAAAAAAAAAATTGAAAATTTTTGAAAATCTATCCCACAAAAAGATTCATGTAGTTGCATTTCCATTCTAGATTGAGTCTAGATGCATTCATTTAGGATTCATAAGCATTCGCATAAGGTGTTAAGTATGATGAATCCTTGTAAATAGCCATTTTTAAGTCATGAATTCAATGTCTTGGTTCTTGTTTGTTTGATGCATTTTGAGTTAGACTGAGCTTAAGGCAGCACCACATTTGGAACTCAGCTTGTAAAATTCGGTCTTAGCTAAATGCATTGTGATTTGAACATTTTAACTAATAAACTTAAACCGTTAAAACTGAAAATTTAATTATCTTGTTCATACTTGTCGATTAACTCATAGATTTCACTTGGACTCTCTTTTACTTTTTACCACTCTTCTGCTAGTCCAAGTACCAGACCACACCCGAAACCTAAATCTTTGTTTTAAACCATAAACACTTTTGTGAGAGCATGTGAGGCCTTTGCACCATTTTGGAATCTTCTTAGAAAAAAAGTGTTGGGATTAGACTAACAAGGTTGGATTCCCATGTAGACATTGACTCAAAACTCGAGTCAACACTAGGTTAGGTGGTGTAGATACTAAAACGGCTTGATACCGATATTCTGGGCCGATATTGCTGGTTAGACTAGGAAAGGGTGGGTTCCGATTGTTGATATAATGAAAGATAAGGGAAAGGAAGAAAACCACTGAGTCAGACAGGGACCTGTATAAGGAGATGGCGGCAACAAATGAGGCTCGAAACCAAAAGAAGAAAAGGCGATTCAAAAAAAAAAGCAAAAGGCCAATCAACAAAGTCTAAATCTGGCCAATAACACCAAAGGTGAAACACGAGGAACGCACACAAGGAGCCAGAAAGCCGAAACCGATCTCCAACAAAGAAGAAGTCCCCCGAAAATGACCAGGAAAGGTAACATTGAGGAGTAATAACGGGTATAAGGCGAAATGCCAAAGTAAAGGGTAGCTTAGAAAGGGGAAATTAGACTAAGGTAGAAAACGAAATAGGTGCTTGGGTAGATGGGAGTTTATCCTTGTATGCATCCATTAGTTTTTACCCTTATCATTTTGCATTAAGAAGGTTCCTTTCATGAGTGATCCCACTTAAACACTTAAGCCGTTCGCACTTCGAGTTCATCTTTAGCTCGTGACCTTACCCTGAACCAAGTGAGTTGATCGATAGGCATGAATGAGATCCACGCTTTAAATTTTCTAATGAATGTGGAAGGGAATTGGGAATTTGAATGTGCATCTAAGTTGAGGTTGATTTTGCTTGATGTTGTGATGAATGTGGCTAAGGCTTTTTGGATAGGTAGAATTCAATCTGCATCCTAGAAACTTGAACTTAGACATTGAATTGATTTCTTTTAAATGGCGTTTTGGATTCAAACTTACACCTTTCTTTTAAAACCTCACCCCTCCGGTTGGCTTTTGCTTGAAGACAAGCAAAAAGGCAAGTTTGGGGGTGTTGATATCTCTGTAAATTGCATGTTTTTAGCATACATTTCACACTAGTTAGGACCCCATTCATGCACTTTCATCTTAGTTTTTATCACATTTTCACTCATGTTAAGTCTAGATGCATTAGGTTAGGTCTTTGCATATTGTTGCATGTTTTGTAGTGTTTTCTCAGGTACTTTGTGAATGAGAATGGTCCGAAGAAGAAATCATGGAGAGTGATCTCAAAACAAGCGTGAACAGATGATATCGAGCATGGATCACGGCCCCTTAACCGATATGGGCAACCGCATGATGAACCTCGAAGAGTAGCAGCGACTTGGTCCCGAAAGAGGCACGCCGGAACGAAGATCCAGCAAGAGGATTTAATGAAGACGGATATCGGAGCAAGGCAGCGGGAAGACCCCGAGCCAAGTAGCAAGGAAGACGAGTCACCTCGACGTGATCCCGAAGCACTTGCCCGATATGGAGACTGCTCGAAGAATCACAAGGAGATGGCATATCGGCTTGCTTCCCACGACGTGAAGCCGATTCGCTACAGTCCAAAAGAGTACCATTTCGGGAAAGTGGTCCCAGCGTTTTAGGTTTTTCCTCTTTTATGTATAAATACTTTGTTCCCCACGCCTATCTCTCTCTCTCTCGTTCCTGATTTAGTTTTCTTTCTGTTTTCTTGCAAACAAGAACTCTTAGTTTTTCACCATTAAAGCTTGTTTCAAAGCTTGAATCTTTTATGTTATTTTGAAGTTTACAAGTATTGTTTCATAGCATTTCTTGTTAAAGCTTCTTTCATTTCTTGTTTTTGACTACCTTGCAACCCATGAGTCACCTTCTTATCCTTACGGATCTTGAGGTTTCTCAAATGGAGCGTGAGTAGTCCTTTTTAGGATTTTGATAGGTTAAAAGAACCAAGGGATTCTCGGATTTAGATTTCTTGCTTAGCTAGAACATAAAGTTAGATTCTTTCTTGTTTATCATTCTCAAAGGTTAGTCAAGCTTGATCATCTAGTCTAAAGACCACAGGCGGCTTGACATGAAAACCACGTGCTTGCTTAGCCGAAACCATAAACAAGAGTTTTATTCCTTAGGCTCAGACGATCCATCTGTCTAAGGATCTTACGGTTCAATAGGGACGTTTTAGCATGCTTGTTTCTTCTATTGTACCGCTATGCGAGAGCTAGTCTATGGTGATAGAGATTCAAAGAGTTTAGACCCAAAAACCATGGGCTAAACGATTTTAGGATCCCTTTACCTAAGAATCACCATCTAAGACCAAGTCTTGATGTGATCTAAAAGCTTTAGATTGGTAAATGATCCGAGAGTCACCTAGTTCGTAAAACCCATCTTGATCCTTCTTTTACCTTGAAAGCTTATCTTTTTACCGTTTAAATCTTTACTTCTTACTCAAGTAGTTTAAAGTTCGCATATTTATGATCTTGAGTGACACATGATCTAGTTTTTAGTCTTTTCTAGTAGTAAAGTCTTAATCTTTCACCATATTAAACTTGACTTGTAACACCGATATAACCGATTTGTCCACTAAACACTCTCAAAATGGATTGATACCCCATACACTATACTGCATACGGTTAACAGTGTTGGGTCATTGACCTAACAGGTAAAAAAGCCTGTTGTCAACGATTAAAAGGGAAAGTGTTGGGGGACCGTATGGCACCACAGAGGGATGAGGGATCTCTGATACTGCACAAGCACTTGGCCTTGGTGAATCTCACACGCAAGAACACAAGCAAAGGACAAAGACAAGCGGCGGCTTGAAGCTTTAGAAGAACTGCGTTATTTTATTAAAATCAAGGTAACCAAAAATACAACGCTGCAGAGGAGCTTTATAAACAGTTCGTCAGCTAGCCCTAAGGCCGGTAAACTTAAAGAAAACGACAATAAAAATTCTACAAAAGCTAACAAAACGCAAAAGCAGAAAATACATAAAAATGGAAAGTTCACTTAAAACTAAAAAGAAAAGAAAACTAAGTCTATCCTTGCGGTCTTCTTCTGGGGCTTGATCATGGGGCTCTTGGACGTGCTAAGTACCACTATGACAAGTCATCTTACCTGCACAGATTGTATTAATTGAATATACCTGGTTTTGGCGCGCAATGGTCTGAAATGCTTTCTCCATGGTTGTGCCTGGTCCTTGTCCGTTCCATGCTGGTTTCTTGGTGATTCCATCTTCTTGTAGTCCAGTGAAGTCGAGATGATAGAAATCTTCAAGTGTCTTCCCGTGGTTGGCTCCCAAAACGTCTTCTTGCTCCATTTGCTCTCTCTCGGCTTCAAGACTTGTATCCGCGGCATCTTGAGGCTCAGGTGTGATCTCCGTGAGATTCTTGTTGTCCTGGACTCCATTTCCTGTCAAATAATCATACATACCTTGGTGTGTACGAGGCTGGTCGTCTTTGAGGCTCAGCTTTGCGAAATCCTCCAATATGTCCATTTCGGGTGCAACGGGGTCATCTTTGAGGTTGGTGCGTGGCGGCGGGGTTGTGAATGCGGCTCCGAGTTCCATGCTGTTCAAGAGGGTCTCCACAGCTGTATTGAACCCTTCCCTAAGCCTCCTGGTCTTGGACCTAGTCATTGGCGTGGAGTTGACTCTCGGTACACGCTCGGTGCTCTCGGATGGGTCGATGTCCTCATCATTCCCTCCCTCTTCTGAAGGTTTTGTCCTCAAAACTGTCTCATCTGCATCATAAGGTGAAAGATCAGTGACATTAAAGCTATGGGAAATGTTTAACTCACCTGGCAGCTCCAAGCGATACGCATTGTCGTTGATCTTCTCTAGCACTTTGAATGGACCGTCTCCTCTCGGTGCAAGCTTGGAACTCCTTTGGCGTGGGAACCTTTCCGGCCTCATGTGGAGCCAGACCCATTCTCCTGGTTCAAACGTCAAGGCCTTGCGTCCCTTGTCAGCTTGTCTCTTGTATCCCTCGGTTTTCTTCAAGATGTTTTCCCTGGCCTTCTCATGTAGTTTCTTAACGAATTCTCCTTTCCTGAGGCCATCTAAGTTAACTTGCTCAACTTGGGGAATTGGCGAGAGATCAAGAGGGGTTAGTGGATTAAAACCATAGACTACTTCGAATGGTGACATCTTAGTAGCAGAATGAGTGGCATGATTATAAGCGAATTCTATGAAAGGTAAACAATCTAACCAAGTTTTTAAATTTCTACCAAGTGTGACTCTAAGTAAAGCAGAAAGTGTACGGTTTACCACTTCAGTTTGTCCATCCGTTTGTGGATGACAAGTTGTAGAAAACAGAAGCTTGGTACCAAGCTTTCTCCACAAGGTTATCCAAAAGTGGCTTAGGAACTTAGTGTCTCGGTCAGAGACAATGGTCCTAGGTACTCCATGCAAGCGTACCACTTCTTTAAAGAACAGATCGGCCGTTTGCGTAGCATCATTGGTTTTGTCACACGGTATAAAGTGTGCCATCTTTGAAAACCGATCCACAACAACAAAGATTGAATCCTTGTGTCTGATCTTAGGCAAACCTAGCACAAAATCCATAGAAATATCCACCCATGGTGCGTTAGGAATAGGTAAAGGTAAATAAAGACCATGAGGATGTAACCTGGATTTGTCTTTATGAGAAGTAACACATCTGGCGCAGTGTCTTTCCACGTCTTTCTTTAGTTGCGGCCAATATAAATGATCAAACACCACTGCTAATGTCTTGTCCACGCCGAAGTGACCCATAAGACCTCCACCGTGTGCTTCCTTGAGTATTGGATCTCTCATTGAACTCTGAGGGATGCACAAGCGTTTGTCCTTGAAAAGAAACCCATCATGTAAGTAGAACGAGCTGAAAGCTTCTTTACCGCAAGACTGATAAGCTTCTCCTAACTCTAGATCATCTTTATACAGCTCTTTTAGATGCTCAAAACTTAGCACCTTTGCTTCCATGGTAGAGATCAAGGCATGTCTCCTTGAAAGCACATCTGCTACCACGTGAGTGGTGCAGCTACTGTACTGAAGTCCTTCACAAAATGCCTGTAAAAACTTGCTAGGCCGTGAAAGCTTCTTACATGGCCGATTGTAGTTGGTGTTGGCTATTCTCTGATTGCTTTGATCTTCTCCTCATCTACTTGTAGTCCCTGTTCACTTACTACAAAGCCTAAGAACACAAGTTGATTACTACAGAAGGTGCACTTCTTAAGGTTAGCATAAAGGCCTTCCTTGCGAAGTGATTTAAGCACTAGTTCGAGATGCTTGAGATGATCAGTGAGGTTCTTGCTGTAAATAAGTATATCATCAAAATAAACAACTACGAATTTACTTATATAAGCACGTAGAACCTGGTTCATGAGACGCATGAAGGTACTTGGGCCATTGGTCAGGCCGAAAGGCATGACAAGCCATTCGTACAAGCCTTGTTTGGTCTTGAATGCGGTTTTCCATTCGTCTCCTTCACGCATCCTGACCTGATGGTACCCACTCTTGAGGTCGACCTTTGAGAAGACAGTGGATCCACTTACCTCGTCAAGCATGTCATCTAGACGTGGTATAGGATGTCTATACTTGATGGTGATGTTGTTTATAGCTCGGTAGTCCACGCACATCCTCCATGTACCGTGTTTCTTTGGTACTAGAAGCTCCAGCTGGAAAGAAGGAAAGAGACTAGTGGGAAGAGAGATGGAAAGAGACCAGTGGGAAGTTCCAGCTGGAAAGAGGGATTACCAAACAGAGAAGAGAGATGGAAAGAGACCAGTGGGAAGTTCCAGCTGAGCTGTTACAGTTCGCTCACGCACACGTGCATCAGGAAGGAGAAGCACAAGTTCTTGACCCACACTGGCCGATATGCGTGCAGCATTCGGGCGGATGGAGTTCAAAGCCACACTCTACCCCCACGAGGAAACAATGATCGAGTTGAGCATCTACGAAGACTGCCAGATCCTTTTCAATACAATGGGTCTAAGGCGATTCATGGAGAATGCCTATGCGTCTCACGACGAGGCAACCTTCCAGTTCATGGCAACACTGGAAGTGACCTTCTACGCTTGGAGAAGAGGCTCCAGAAGAAGATTGATATGAGCATGGCTGAGGACAAAGGACTAGAACCAGAGCTTGTAGTCGAGCATGCACCAGAGCTTGAACCTGAGGAAGCTTTAGCTATACCAAGCGGATCAATGACGCGTGCAATGACTAAGAAGCTCAAGGAGACTATCCATTCTCTACTTCTATACTTAGAGAATTCCATAGGAGAAAGAGATGCTTATCAAACTATTCTGGTTTTGATGCAAGCTAATTGATTTCATCAAATGGGTAAGGTGTTCAATTGTGCTCTTTTTCCCTTGACAAATTTTGTCCCACTGGGTTTTCTTGTCAAGGTTTTTAATGAGGCTTTTGTTCACCTCCTTAACCCCATTTGATGAACCGAGATCAGGCCCAAAGAAGCTCTTGTTCCAGCCGCTTCTTCTATCTTTAACTTATGATATTTTCTTAGCTTATGTTATGTTATGTTGTATTTTTTATTTATGTCTTTGGACCGAGTTTAGGGCTTCTCCTTCTGAGTTCCCTATTTAAACTCTTGTAAACCCTCATTTCTATCTATCTAGCTTTTTATTCTCAAACTCTGAAACTAGATCAAGGTAAATCAAAGGCCCTCTCATATCCTTTGTGCGACCTCTCGATCCATAGGTGAATCTAAGGATTTCCGCAGCCTTAGTGTGACCTCTACACTCCATTGTTACTTGGATCCACTCGTTTCACTTCCCCTTAAAATCATTCCATCATTCCGCAAATCCATCTCATCTCTACTTGCTTCTAAAGTGACAGTTTTGGATGAAGTTCATATTAAAGATGGAGATGGCTACATCCGTTTCAAGTATGAAAGCGAGACACACCGAATGTCATTTCGTGATCTCGAGTCGAAATTCGGATTCAACCAAGGCGATATGCACGAGATGACTCTCAATATCAAAAGGGAGGAACTGGAGGCACTGTGGGGGCACATTGGGGTGGGCACTTACAAGCGCGAAGTGAACAAGAGCACCAGGATAAGGCCCCCAGCCTTGAGATATGTGCAAATAGCCATTGCACATACATTCTTTGCAAGAAAAGAGTGTGGAGCTGTCCTGACTAAGGAGCTGAAAATAATGGATGATGGTCTGGTAGAGATGATCCAAGAGACCCGGAATGGGATCGAACTGAAGGGACGCAGAAGGAGCACCGGCCTGATCACGATTTTGCTCAAGGAGCTCCTCCACTACAAGTCGTGGATGATTTTCACGCCAAGCGAAAGGCCTCAAGTGGGCTGTGGAGGAGTAGTATCTGCCATTCTGAAAGGGGCTGGTGTCGATCTTGAGGAGCTAACGCACAGGATCCGTTGGATAGACATCGGGTACTTGAAGAAGTGCCAGTTTCTCGGGAAGCCATATCGGCATGGGCATTGATATCAGTTCACCCTTCCGTTGAACATTGCAGCCGTGCTATTCCTGCCCAACCCATACTTGCCTACGATAAGGGAACCTCAACATCTGGATTTCGAGCCGCAGGAGGAGCACCTTTGCCCCTATGGAGCTGACTTTTATGGGGACTACGAGGAATAATATCGGGAGGAGGCCGATATTGTTACTGAAGATGAACAAGAAGATGACGACGACTATGAGGGTCCGCCTTCAAGACTAAACGTCCCGGATAACATCTTTACCTGCACACTCAACACATAAGAGAGGCATAAGCATTATCACAAATGCTTAGTGAGTACAGTCATCCCGTACCACCAGCCAATACCAGAAAACGCAATCATACATCAGTTAAACAATTCACATTATCATTTAGCAAGTAAGCACATAATCACGATTCTATGATCATCTCAACCGCTTGTGAATTTCCTCACGGCATCGGTTCTACTCCAAGCGAGAATCACACATCCCCTTGAGCTAGCAACTCAATCCGGACATTCACACAGCTGGTTAGACACCACGTATAAACCACGGTATCCAATATCAATCACAATCACAGAAACACATTGATCTTGCTAAGCATAAATACTACTCACACAAGCAATCAATGAAAACCAGATAACCTAGCAATCCTACGGTTCCAGATACCAGCTACAGTCACGCACTCACCTTAGACACAAAGGCAAACGTTTCAGTCGGATGAAACTCGGTGATTTCTCGGTCAGAAACAGAGCTAGTCGAACACAGCCGTGAACACTCGGCTATCGCTACGACCAGAACCCGCGAGATCCAATCTTCTCTCGGCTAACTTCCGAACCAGTCACTTTTCCTCGACCCAGATTCTGTATTCCCTCGGAAACAGGCCAAAATAATCAGATTAGTCGAGCCACAGTCGACAGAAACTAAGCCAGAAACGAATTAGCCGAACACTTACCGAAATCTCTCGGACGGTTCGAAGTGTTCTCGGCTAAATCACGATCCAAGCAGATTTCCTCGGCTAATCTCTCGGATAACTCGGCTAACACTCGCCTACAATCAGATTGCACGATTATCTCTCGGTGAAATCGCATTAGAACAAAATTCTCTCGGTGATAATCGGCTTACCTTGACTATCTCTCGGATATCGGATCACTCGCTCGGCTATCTCTCGATCCGATCGGGATTCCTCGACACGAACAACCCTTCTCTTGGTAAATCGACCCTTCCAAGTCGTTTATCCCGAACAGAATTCCCAGAATCGGCACGGAACTCACGATCTCTCGAAGAACTCGGAAATCTCTTGGTGAAAAATCGTTTCTAGGGTTTGCTCTCGAGATAAACTCGCTTTTCTCACGCGCCCACGGGATAGAACCCTTATATACACCCGCAAAACCCTTTTAAACCGACCAACCACGATTTAACCCATGCGGTTAACCTTTCTCGGTCCGATTTAAGTTTCTCTCGGGCAAACCGGCCAACTTTCCTTTTTCTCTCGGCCAAACCTCAACCGCTCGGCCAAACACGGGAAAAATCCTTTTCCACTCGGGATAAACCGATTTCTCCCGAGTAAAACCACGTCCCACGACCCAACAACCTTGTTTCTCAACACTCCACAATATTTACTCGGTCCAACCACGGTACAGCCCTTAACCTCACAGACGCAGTCATGGTACAGTCCTTGACCTCACAGACGCAGTCACGGTACGGTCCTTAACCTCACAGACGCACCACAGTACATACATAATTACAGAAACGGACGAACCTCAATCATACCAGAACGTATATACAACGGTCATCTGATAAAAGAGTTTTTATCTCTTGCAAGCAATTTCTCAATTGCTCATATCATTGCAATACTTGAGATATCAATTCATTTTGGGAGATGATTCAATAAGAATACAAAGTTTGGTTTAAGCTAAGCTAAATTGGCAAATTCAAGTAACAAGCAATAATTAAAAACTCAACACAAACTAAAAGAGACACTACAAGAGCAATAATATGAAGTTAAGCCTTAATTACCACTAATGAAGCACTAAACAAGAGATTAACTACTAAGCAAGATTACCAAATTAACTAAAACGAAACCTAGGGATGGAATCATTGATTTGGACAATCTAATGGACAACCTTGCAATCATTTAAGCAACTAATCAAGTCTTCTCTATGCCTAGAACACTTAATAAAGACTAATCCATGATGTGTGGCACTAATCCCTTCACTAATCACCCTAATGAACTAATGATCTTTTAGCATTAAAATGATTAGCAAGCATTAATTACAAGTCTAAATGGCATGATAAACATCCTAGGCAACTAATATCTTAGGCTAGGAATGTAAATCTCTTATTAAGTTGGTTCAAGCATTTCATCAAACACTTGGTGGGTGTATGAAATGCCTATGATCCAAAATAGCAAAGATTAGCTATTTGGCATTAGGAACTCCTTAATAAGAAGAGAGATGAAAAAATCTATCCTAGATTGCAAGATTGAACCATTAGAAAACTTTAAATCTAACCCATCCCCAAGATCCTAAAGAACTACTCACTAATCATAGTTAAACCCATCAAATCAAAGATAAATGAAAAGTTAAACATGGTTAGAGAAAGATAAAACAAAAAATTTAAGAAAGATATTGCATTAAACTTAGAGATCCAAGCATAAACAAGGTTTTTCCTCAAAGTGGCTGGAAAGTTTAAGCTTAGAACAAGGGAAAAAAGTTAAGATAAAAATTAGGTCTAAATAGTATTTTTAGTGAATAGTGATCGGACCGGGTCTACCCGGAACAAACCGGGTTTTGACCCGGTTTTTGACTTGATTAAGTGGTCGCATCGGTTTGCCAAACCGATGGGCTTCTAACCGAGGTGGGCAATCAGACTTCGTCGGGCATGTCTCGGCTCGCCTGTCCGAGGTCGCCAAACCGAGGTAAGTT
>JAHZTW010000003.1:50221249-50232774 GCA_020283515.1 Alliaria petiolata | reverse complement strand
CGCTTTTGTTTAGAGTCTTTTAGCTAGACTTGTATGGATTAAGATGTGATGAGCATCAACTAAAGGAAAACATGGTCCCTTTAATCTCCATGCACTTGTCACTCGACGCTTGAGCCATCATAGAAGATGCCCATTAATCAAAAGAAACAAGCCTTCACTCCTCGTCTCGAATGGTCCCTGCAAAGGCAAAAAAACGAAACGAAACTAAAGGAAAGGTCTTAGAACCGAATTTTCTTACCTTTGATTATGCAGCTAGATCAAGAACACTCCCCGGCAACGGCGCCAAAAACTTGATGCACAGGATTTAGAGCTTCAGTTCTTCAAGTTTTAAATTTATAAACCCTAATGCCTGCAAGTGCACAGATGTGCATTGTAGTACTTAAGGTATCGATCCACAGAGAGTGTCTATCCAAATACAGGATCAGTGACGGTTAGAAAACGTTCCTAAGACAAGAAGGGGGGTTTGGATAAGGGTGTTTCGGTTTTAGTGGCTATTGAATGCAGGAAACAGTAAAGCAAGTTTGTATAGAGCCGGTCGTCAATCGACTCTATACACGGAACAAAGTAACATCAAACATGCAAATAAGGCGTTGTGTTCTAGGTTGTTCTCTGGGATACTAGGCGATTTCCCCAAACTGATTCACTGTTTTTAATAACCTAACTTTATCAAACTAGGTCGATCTGCTAACTTCCATTCCACAGGTATACTTTCATATCTTGCGTACTAGACGAACACGCAATAGGATCGGGACATTAAACATTCAGACATCTTTTTAATGATGCTCTCTACCTTATTTTGGTCTAGATCTGAGATTCAGGACATTCGTCGTTCTCAAGACCCTGCGATCATAATATAGTTCATGACGCTAGACTCATGCAATGAGAACGAATAAGGTGAGACAGAAAACCCTAATATGACTAAGCAGTTGACAAGCTACTTATTCAAACATGTATGAGATCGAAAACAAGATAGGTAGACAAAAGAGAATCGGAAGACAAACTTCGATCTAACAACCTAGCAATCAATCCATGAATCCCCTTTGAAAACTATTGAACACAACAAACGAATCTACCCTAACATGATTGAGGCGAGTAGAGACGAAATCAATGAATGCATGCTTGAATTAAACAAAGAAAGCTCGAGGGGTCGAGAGAAGATCTCTCTCCCCCTCGAGGGAAGCCTTATGCGGCTAGGTTTCTGGTGGTTACAAAGAGAGAATAAAAGTTTAGGGTTCTGAAAGAATGACGAAAACAATGAGTAGAGATGAGTATTTATAGGTCTTCAGCTCCTCTTAGGCGTCACTTAGGGTTCCACAAAGTTTGGTGGCTATCGGGCTTGATTTGGGCTTGAAAACGGGCTCGGGATTCGTCAAGTGTTGTGGCCGCGCCACCGTGGGTTCATGGGCCGGCCATTGGTCTTCTGAGCTTTCCTGGCGCGGCCAGGCTTCTTCTGAGGATGTGTCTGACGGGCCTTCTTGCTTCCTTCATAACTTAAGATCCAACCGTGGGATTGGACTCAAACCACCTCGAGGTGAAAGGTAGTAGTTCAGGCTATCTTGTCACCAAAATTCAGCTTGATCCCGTGGTGGGAAGGTCTCCGTCTTGTGCTAAACTTCTGTCAAAAAGCTCATGTTCCGAAAATGTCCGTTTTGCTCCGTTTTGCTCCCTTTTCCCTAAGATTACCTGAAAAGAGTCTTGGACATACAAATACTCGAAAACTACTATTTATGCATTAAAACCTTAGTGAAATGCTTATTAAAGCACTCACTTATGATGGTTAAAATGGGTAAAATATGCATGTTATCAATAGCCCATCTCCTTTCTATTGTCATGATCGTAAACCCTCATCTCTATGGTTTCGCTGTCAACATGTCAGGAGAGAGAAGCGTGAGCGTTGGGTGAGAGAATGAGAAGAGAAGCGTGAAGGAGAAAAGAAAGAGGATAAAGTGAGAGAGAAAGGGAACGTGAGAAGAGAAGGAGAAGGAGAAGGAAAAGAGTGAAAGAGAAGAAGATAAGGAGAAGAGGAAAAGAGAAGAAGAGGAAGAGAGGGAAGAAGGATATCATCAAAATCCGCCACCTTGTGACACGTTTTTGCGGCGAACCGTGAACAACCATGATAAGAGGATTTTTCTTTGTTCTTAAACAATTACTCAAACCCCACTCATTTCATTGTAGTGTTTGAGGATCAATCCATATGGGTGTGTGATTGTGACAATAGGAATGCATAAAACTTCTTAATCTAAGCTAGCAAAATAGTTTTGGAGTTTAACAAACCAAACAAAATTAACTAAGACCTTAATTAAGCAATCAAAGCATTAATCAAGCAAATTAAAGGCTAATTAACTAGTAACCAAGATTATCAAATGACTAAAACGAATCCAAAGATGGGATTATCAATCTAAGGTGTTCCAAGAACCAATCTTTGATGTCAATAACCCAAAATATAAGCTAATCCCTATGATTAGAACTCAAAAGCAAAATTAATCCGCTTTCATGGCACTAATCCCTTAATCAATCATTCTAATCAAGAGCAAACTCTCATTTGTGAAAAGGAAGCTAACAAGCATTATGAAACAGTTCTAAATTGCTAATAAACCCCCTAGGCAATCACTCTCATGAGCTAGCAATGTAAATCCCTTGTTTAGTTAGTTGGGGAATTTCAACAAACACCTTGTGGGTGGGAAATTTCCTAAGGTCTAGTTTTAACTTGATCATGGCTAAACTAGCATTTAGAACACTAAACAAGGAGGGAAATGAAAGTGTCTAATCCTAGACATTAAGATCAATCCATGAAACACCCTAAATCTAACCCATCTTTAGATCCTAACGAAACTACTCACTAATCATGATTAGACCCTCAAATCCTATGAAAGAGATGAAGATAAACATGATTAGAGAGATAGATATGAAAGATTAAGAAAGATAAGTACTAAATTGCATAAACTCAAATAAATGTCTTACAAAATCACATAGAAACCAAAGAGGAAGGTTTTCTAAGAAAGAACAAAATATTAAAAGATACTTAGGAAAAATTAGGTCATTTCCTATTTATAGTGAACAGTGGACGAACCGGGTCAACCCGGAATAAACCGGGTATTGACCCGGTTTAAGGCTGACAATTGGACAGTGTATCGAGCTTGCTAGCTCGATATGCAGCTCGATACGCTGCTAAAAAACTTCTCCAAAGCATGTGTCGAGCTTGGTAGCTTGATATGATCGCTCGATAAGCCATCTTCAGAACTTCGGCTGGCTTCGTATCGAGCTTAGTAGCTCGATACAAACGTTCGATACGCTGCTTCGAAAACTCCGGGTAGATTCATATCGAGCTTGGTAGCTCGATACAGATGTCTGATACGCTCCTCTCGTTCATCCTGCCAGGCCGTATCGAGCTTGGTAGTTTGATACCAAGATCGATACACTTCTAAAGATTGTCTGCTTCTTGTTTTGCCAACTTCTCTTCCTCCTCTTTGTCATCCATCTCTCCATAGAGGTCCTTCAAGCCTCCAAAGCACCTAATAAGGACTCAATATGTACAAACATGCAACATCCTAAGCTAAAACTCTCTAAACTCTATTATGAATGCAAAAGGGACTAAAAGTGGTTAAATGAATGCAAATGAGGATGTAAAACTATCCTAAATGAGAGCTAAATCATGCTAAATAATAAGTATATCAACTCTCCCAAACTTGCATTTTGCTTGCCCTCAAGCAAACAAACATGACAAATCTGAGAGAGAGGTTTAAAGTGGGAGCTCAATATCCAAGAATGGCAACATAATCAACTCAATGTCATAGTTCTTAATTTTAAGATGTGCTTGAATTCATCCTACTCTAAAAGAGTTAGACATCCTTATCACAACAATAAAATGAACAAAGAACTCAATCTAGATAAGTCTCCCTATCCAACCAACTCTTTAACATTCATTAAATTGCAAACCGTGAATTATGAAAATGCAGTGCAAGTGAATTCATTTGGCTAAGGGACTAGGCTTTGAGATAAGAATGATCTCAATTCATATGGCTTCCAATTCGCGCAAGGGTTTTCACTCAAGAGGATTGTACTTCATGCATAATGCTAGGTAAAAGACAAGTGATGTGTACAAGACTAGACTCTCATCTACCCATAATGCTATCAATGGCCCTAAACCCCTCTCATTTATTCTTTTCAAGCTCACTCAACCCTCTAAAGCTACCATTTTCTCCCAAGGCTCTTTGTGCCTTGCTAAACCCATGAATCTCTTTTCTTTTAAAGCTCTAAGGGGAATCGTCTTCAACCTTTATCTCATAGCGAATGGTGTGATCTTTAACAAACTTAGCTCTTCTTTTTATTCCTAGGTAGCCTTTATTTTCTTTGGCCTTTTAGCTCTTTTGATTCTTTTCTTTTTTTTTTCTTTAGGCTACCTACACTTTTCAAACTTAGAGCTATACTCTTTAATCACACAAGATCCTCCATTTCAAACTATGCTTCCCTTACTTTCCACCAAGCCTTTTATCGTCCCTTTCTTTCTACCCCTTTTCCACAACTCAACATGCCAAATGCAAGCATATAATTCCAAAATCAAAGCACCAAGCAACACCACGACCCATACCCCAAATCCTAAGCCTATAACTAGCCCTAAAATCCAAGAGCTAGAATCTACATGAGAGCATAAACTTGTCGTCTCAAACCTAACACTTTATGCTAAGTCCAATCAAAATAAGGCCTCACAAGTAGTAACACTATAACATTTGGCTTCAAAGGAGGTAAGGTAAGGTGGGGGATACTACTTGAGCTAGCAAGAGAGTGGCAAAGTGAGTAAGAAAGCTCAAGTATGTTTAATATCCATGAATTCACTTTCAATGCAAGGCATGATAATTAAATGTCAAAATTCGGTTCAAGTGAGTAGAGTTGGTTATCAAATTCAAGATCCTATTTCGACCAAGTTCTAGGTGACAAGTGAAGTGATCCAAACATGGTTCTTCCTTATTTTCAAGACTTGTTCAATTGCTTCAAAGAACTACTAACTAGGGCATTGAATTGATTACATGAGTTGGCACTCTACAAGGATAAGCTCATCATTGCTCCCAATGCATATGAATGCAAATCCTAAATGAAATGCAACTAGACTTAATCATAAAATGAAATGCAACATCTAAATGACTTTCTTTTTTGGAAATTTTCAGAATTTTCAATTTTGTTTTTTTTTGAGTTTTTATGTATTTCTCATATATGAAATGCATGAGACTCAAAATGCATGAAAGAATAATAAGACTCACAAAACACAATGTCAAATCTCTCAACCTCTCCCCCAAACTTAAATTACACAGTCCCTTGTGTAATAAAAGTCTAGAGGAGACCTCAATCAACATGACATAAAAACAAAATTAAAAAAACTAAAAGAGATATACAAGGGAGGTGGAGGTACCTCAAAACTGTGAAGAGGAGGAGGATCCTAGAGAGGGTGACTGATTGCTCAAAAATGTGGCGGGTGAGCGGCTTAGCTTTCTCTTCCTCGGGCGCGCTTCATGAGAAGAAGAGCGAGGTGGATCCTCATGGACAGCTCCTCGTGATTGCACATGGAACGAGTGCCTTCTATCAACATCCATCTCAGCTCATTCTTCACCTTCTTCCTCAAGTGGATCTTCTTGTTCAACTCTTGTGGAGGATAAACCCTTAAGCCTAGCCTTTAGCCCTTTAACAGTTTTCTTCAAACCCTTCACAGTTTTAACTAGCTTCTTGATTGTACTATCTTGATGCTTGTTCCACCGTTTGAGAAGGCCAATGTGAAGGTGAGCCTCACGCAAAGCTAGGCTTGACATTGGGTCTATGCAAGAGGGGAAGTAGTACCTTTAACTACCATAAATCGGACTTGCAGCCTCTTGCTCTTCTTCCTCTACTTCCTCTTCTTCTTGGAGAACTTAGCTAGGGTCAAAATCGAATGTTCCTCTCTTGGTAATGGACTCAAGAGGAGGGTTCACAGCTGGATTGTAGAGGTTCTCATATGGAGGATGAAAGTCAATGTTGGAGAGGTCTTGAAATGAGGTTTCTTGTAGGCATGGAAGGAAAATCTTGGCCTCGGTTTCCAAGTCAACTGAGAACTTGTAGGCGAACCTGCAGCCTAGTCTTCCCGAGAGAAAGAAAGTCCTCTCGAGGTAGAAAATGTCCATCCATTCGGGCTCAAGTCCATCCGTCCCTAGCCTATGCCCACATGCCTCAAGGATTGGGGTTATTATTCCACCAATACTAAGCTCGGGATCTTTGTCCTTCATTTGGGGAACCCAATCTTGGTAGAAGAGCAGCTGCCGAACCAACAAACTGACCATACCCGCTCATGTTCTATCCCCGCGAACTCTTGTGCCTCCTCTTGTTTGAAAACCAATGAGCCTAGCGAGACCTACATCCAACAACTCGAGCTCCTCTTGGCTCACTTTCCCAGTCTCCTTCCTTGCATAGAAGGTATGAGCAAGAGCTTTGTAGCTCGATACAAACGTCTGATACGTTACTTCCAAAACTCCGGGTAGATTCGTATCGAGCTTTGTAGGTCGATACAGATGTCTGATACGCTCCTCTCGTACATCCTGCCAGGCCGTATCGAGCTTGGTAGTTCGATACCAAACTCGATACACTTCTAAAGGCAGACTGCTTCTTGTTTGGCCAACTTCTCTTCCTCCTCTTTGTCATCCAACTCTCCATAGATGTCCTCCAAGCCTCCAAAGCACCTAATAAGGACTCAATATGTACAAACATGCAACATAAAACTCTCTAAACTCTATTATGAAGGCAAAAGGGACTAAAAGTGGCTAAATGAATGCAAATGAGGATGTAAAACTATCCTAAATGAGAGCTAAATCATGCTAAATAATGAGTATATCAAACCACGCGACGTTTAACCTATCTCTGGGAAGCCTCAAGTCTCAAGTTTCCAGAAAGCACAAGATCGCCTTCATCGGATATCTGTGCTAAACGATATCGCCATTTCCTTCTATCTACTACAATCTGGAAAATCTCCTATCTTCACAGATCATACCAGTTTCAGTACAAAAGGAACACGAATAAGCAAACCTGTTGGGATCGATCTGAAATTTTGTAAGAGTATCCCTGACTCTAATATCTGTTCATAGCCGAAAGCAGATTGTTATTTGGGGTTTTTATGTGAAAGTTATGAATATGCTTTCAGACCTGATTTGTCTAGTGCAAGACTGAGACAACACAGAGGAGAAGTCGCGTTTCGGGAGGTTAATTGATGCGTTTGAGCTGATGTTTGGTAAAAAGATTCATAACCGATAGATCTAGATTCCTCTTTAATATCTCGGTGGTAGCTATTATTTTCTGGGAGTTATAACAGTTTTATCGGGATTGTTCTGTGCAGCGTGTATCTGTAACCAGCCTGTGGAGTGTTATTGTTTGGTTGGGAAAACAAAGTCCGTTTGTCCTGAAACTTTGCAGACATGTTAATAATACTTGGATCCATCTCTCTGTTGAAGGATAACCTCTTTGAGATCCAGGAGCATAGGAAAACATGATGTTGAAGTTGAGGCAGTGAATCTGTCCAAGAGAGTAGAATAGAGAAGAGTTGGTCTTCAACATCAAAGTGGCTAAGGTGAGGATTTTTGACCTGTGGATTCATATTATTCAATGGTCTAGTTCTGTAATCACATATGTTGAGTCTAGGAGATTGTTTGTTGATTGTGGTGATGTGAGGGATTGATGATGATAAGTAGTATTTTTGGTACTCTTTTTCAATACCCAACCCTACTCATGTCATTGTAGTAGTTGATGTTATCAATCCAACTTGGGAGGAAAGAACACTAAGAATGCAAGAACAAGATTAATCTAAGCCATATTCGATTAAAATGGGGGAGATGGAATATTAAAAACTACTTAAGCAACCTAAATGATTTCTAGGAGATAACTAGACTACTAAATATTACTTAAGGCAATTTCTAAACTTTTATAAACAACCAAAATCAAAGCTTAAGGATTTAAAACACTAAAAGCAAATATAAATGGATTTATACCAACTTAAGCAATAACTAGAAAAATAAAAGAGATTTATGCTTGATTTATCAAATATGAAAGAAGGATTCAAGGCCGAGGGTCTAAATAAGGGAGAATCGAGGTTAGATCTTGGATTTAAACAAATGGATCCACTCATTACAAGAGCTAACTCTATGCCTAAGAAAAAAACATAGATCCTTCCATGTTCTGTGGATAAGATCACTTCGTCAAACCTTTCCCTCCAATATCATGGTATTTGGTGAAAATGATTGGTTAATGAGCAAGAAAACACCTTTCTTAACTTGGCATAACTAGTCTCCTATCAACCACCGTCGTGGGATTAGAGAAGCTAGTTTCTTGGATGGGTTTATGAGATTCCTAAGCCCTTTTGAGGTAAGGAAATCTCTAAGAACTCAAAGATCTCCATCGAGATTCTTTGGCTTTAATCCTTCCAAACCAAGAAGATTTAAGGATTAAAAACATGTTAAACCTCTAGATCTAATCCTCTTTGATCTCCCTAAACCCCTCGGCCAAAAATCCTAAGTAACTACTCGCTAATCATGCTTGAACACTCCATAATCATAGGATATGAAATGCTAAACATGATTAACGTTAAGAAAGAGATTAAAAGGCAAATACTTCAGGTTAAAGATGAAAGGTTTCGATTACAAAGCTTGAAAGAAAAGCTTAAAACCTTAACAATGGTGATAAGCGTAAAGAAGAAAGGAAAAAAGCATAAAAAGATAAGTTCTCTGAAAAAGTAGAGTTTTTAGCTACTTATAGTAAAAGGAGAATGGTCCCCTCACAAGAGGACAAAAACGTGAGCTGGCCGGATAAGGACGCGCATCTGGCAAAAGAGATCGAGCTGAGTCGTCGATCTCATGCCTGATCTTGTCTCGAGAATGGCCCGCTTCGCTTGATCTTCGGGTCGTTCTAACTCCGCGATCGACCTCCTTGCTCGATCGTTGGGTCGTTCTGATGGAGATCGATCCAGGACTTTGATCTTGCCTCCGTTCTTCCTGGATAGTATCTTCGGGTCCATACAGTCGCACAACCGCCTTGGTCGATCTAAGCCCCGTTCTTCTTCCTTGAAATGGTATGAGTGCCTCGATCTTGTGGTCGATCTCGTCTAGAACAACCTGCCTTGCTCGATCTTCTCCTCGATCTCAGCGAGTGTTTGCTTATCTGAACTTCTCTAAGTGTCCAAAAGCTTCCCTTTAAACCTCAGCATGTCCCAGCATCCACCATAGCTCCAATGCACTCAAAACAACCTGATAATGATGCAAATATGAAAGAAACCATGCAAATGCTAATGCAAAGTGTTCTAGGACCAAATATGAGATAAATGATGCAAACTATCCTATTATGAATGCAAAATGCATGAAAACCTATCCTATATGTATGCTGAATATGCGAAATATATGAGTACATCAGATGATAATCGGTTGTTCTGCGTATTGGTTAAATATATGTTAAGTTAGTATAAAGTGTTTGGTGGAAAGTATGTGATGTTTGGTGAAGTCGGACTGAGAACGAGGACATGACGATCCCGGTAAAGTTCGATGTTTCGGTGCAGTCGGACTGAGGACGAGAACATGGCGATCCCGTCGAAGGCCGTAAACCGGCTGACGAGCCAAAGGTGGGGTACGACCTTTCGAGGTGACGGCTGATATATCATGGTTTTTATCCGTTTTTGGACCATGATATAAGTGTTTTTATAGTCTTTTGTTAGTTTTAGAATCCTATTAGAGTCTTTACAGGATGGAGAGCATTTGGAGCTTAATGGGAGATTCTGGAACTTATTGAAGCATTTTGGAGAAGCAGCCGAAGTGATGAAGTCGGAGCGGAATTATACGCAAGGTGTCGATCGACACCATCACATTGTGTCGATGGACACCAATGAAGACCGCCCAAGCACTCGAATTTCCATCAGAAAAAGGAAATTGTCCCAAGTTTGAAGAAATTACAAGATTGTCCATGACGAAAATCTTCCTCTATAAATAGTTTTCAGGCATTGTTTAGCCATTCACCTTATCATTATTTTCTGTTTTTGAGACTTAGAGAGAGATTGATCCTGAGCTTTTGGGGAGACAATTCTAACTTATCTGAACCAGATTTCTAACCCCTGTATCATTTTCTATTCTTATTTTATGCAAGTTATTTCAGTCATGATTTGTACTTTCATCTCTATATCTGAGTAGTTTGCTAGTTAGGTTAGGGTGATATAGGGTTGATGAAGAGTTTGTAGAATCATTAGACTTTTAG
Organism: Alliaria petiolata; assembly: GCA_020283515.1. Lineage (NCBI taxonomy): Eukaryota > Viridiplantae > Streptophyta > Magnoliopsida > Brassicales > Brassicaceae > Alliaria > Alliaria petiolata. The sequence continues at coordinate 50,222,532 of JAHZTW010000003.1, read as the reverse complement.
GGAAATCAATAGGATTTTCACCTTGATTTATGCTTAACTTGATTTCTGAAATTGATCACTTAGAAATCAAACCTTAGGTTATTTAATAGATGTGAGAGCATTATTAGTAACTTCAACTAATCATAGGTGAGCAAAATATCAATTCGCAAAGAGATTCGGTTTAGGTATTTTGTGAACAATCGAACCTGTTTTTAATGCTTGCCTTAGTTGATTAAATTCGCAAAAAAATTTGGAATTTGGGAATTTAGGCATAGATAACTTCTGCAACGAGAGTTTATTGGTTTTAACTTAGAGTTTCGAGTTCCAGACGGTTCTTAATAAATCCCTAATAAGCATAATTTCTGCATTCTCGGATTCAACCTGATAATTATCCTTGCCTAGCGCCTTAGTCTCTTGAATTTAAATCCGCTTATAATCTCGTTTACTTATTTCGCTTTGCTTAGTTTACTTATTTCAAATTTGATCTAGCATAATCTGAACATAGAAACCTTAGTGTAGCATCTACTTCCCTTGGGTTTCGATACCGCTTATACTTCAACGGCATTGCTGTGCACTTGCAGTGTTGATTTATTTGGGTAAAACCTGAGCCCTATCAAGTTTTTGGCGCCGTTGCCGGGGAAGTAATAGCTGCCTACGAAATCTGGTACTAGGATTTTGACTAGGTTTTGTTTTTTATTTTGGTTACTGATTTAGTTTCTTATCTTTGGTTTCAGGTCCATGCCCAGTACCAGAAGCAACAAGGAAAAGGAACTAGTCGCACTGAACCAGGAGCTCGGCCGTTTGGAATGTACGAACTGAAAATCTGCACGAGTGTCGATCGACACCCATACTAGCATCGATCGACACCCTGCGCAAACAACAATGGCTGAGCCCGTGGTTTTGATTCGCGACGCTGAAGGCAACTTGTTCAACGGAGAAGGCAACAGAAGGAATGCCAGAGGCCAGAGACTTGATGATAATGGAGCTGTTATCATTGAGCAAGCAATACAAGCTGCAAAAGCTGGACGTGGAAGATCACTTGGCGAGTACAACCGCCCAGACCAGTTCTATGCTAATAGAGCTGCGATCCGTCCTCCTGCATTTCAGAGGAATGACTTCGAGCTGAAGCCTGCTTACTTTACACTGGTGGCTCAGCATCCCTTCCATGATCTTCCTCAAGAGCATCTCATGGACCATATTGAGAGATTCGAGGACTTGGCATCCAGCATTAAGGCTAATGGAGTGTCCAATGATTATCTCTTCTGCAAGCTTTTCCCTTACTCGCTTGCTGGAGATGCATCATA
>JAHZTW010000003.1:50175444-50205800 GCA_020283515.1 Alliaria petiolata | reverse complement strand
TCATATCATTGCAATACTTGAGATATCAATCCATTTTGGGAGATGATTCAATAAGAATACAAAGTTTGGTTTAAGCTAAGCTAAATTGGCAAATTCAAGTAACAAGCAATAATTAAAAACTCAACACAAACTAAAAGAGAAACTACAAGAGCAATAATATGAAGCTAAACCTTAATTATCACTAATGAAGCACTAAATAAGAGATTAACTACTAAGAAAGATTACCAAATTAACTAAAACGAAACCTAGTGATGGAATCATTGATTTGGGCAATCTAATGGACAATCTTGCAATCATTTAAGTAACTAATCAAGCCTTCTCTATGCCTAGAACACTTAATAAAGACTAATACATGATGTGTGGCACTAATCCCTTCACTAATCACCCTAATGAACTAATGATGTTTTAGCATTAAAATGATTAGCAAGCATTAATTACAAGTCTAAATGGCATGATAAACACCCTAGGCAACTAATATCTTAGGCTAGGAATGTAAATCTCTTATTAAGTTGGTTCAAGCATTTCATCAAACACTTGGTAGGTGTATGAAATGCCTATGATCCAAAATAGCAAAGATTAGCTATTTGGCATTAGGAACTCCTTAATAAGAAGAGAGATGAAAGAGTCTATCCTAGATTGCAAGATTGAACCATTAGAAAACCCTAAATCTAACCCATCCCCAAATTCCAAAAGAACTACTCACTAATCATAGTTAAACCCATTAAATCAAATATAAATGAAAGGTTAAACATGATTAGAGAAAGATAAAACAAGAAATCTAAGAAAGATATTGCATTAAACTTAGAGATCCAAGCATAAACAAGGTTTTTCCTCAAAGTGGCTAAAAAATTTAAGCTTAGAACAAAGGAATAAAAGTTAAGATAAAAATTAGGTCTAAATAGTATTTATAGTGAATAGTGATCGGACCGGGTCAACCCGGAACAAACCGGGTTTTGACCCGGTTTTTGATTTGAATAAGTGGTCGCATCGGTTTGTCAAACCGGTGGGCTTCTAACCGAGGTGGGCAATCAGACTTCGTCGGGCATGTCTCGGCTCGCCTTTCCGAGGTCGCCAAACCGAGGTAAGTTATGGAGGCAAGTTATGGAGGCTTCGTCTCGATTTGTCTGTCCGAGGTGACCAAACCGAGGTAAACTCTGGTGGCTTCGTCCCGGTTTGTCTGTCCGAGGTGACCAAACCGAGGTAAACTCTGGTGGCTTCGTCCCGGACTGCTACGCACGCCATACTGATGCAGCTAGGCCGATGAGAGTACTGGAAGGTCCGTCTCGGTTTGCTTGTCCGAAATGCTCCTAACCGAGGTGATGACAGACAACTTCTGTCAATCTTTGTTTCGACTCTTCTTTGATCCGAACTCATCCTCCAAACTCCAAATGGTTCCTTTAGCTCCAAAAATACCTGAGAAACACTCCAAATGCAGCGAATATGCAAAGACCTAATCTAAGACCTACTAACTCTAAAATGAATGCAAAATGGATTATAAAGGATAAGTAAAATGCATGAAATGATGTAAATGCTATACTAAATGGATGCTAAAATGATGTAAATATGTTAACTATCAACGAACTTCACCATCATGCCTATGAAAATTCAAAGCTCTACAAAGAAAGGACTAAGGCATAACATGACAAGAAGATTGTCTCCAGACAATTTGAACCAAATGATCAGGTACTTCTGTATAACTCTCGTTTGTAATTGTTTCCTGGTAAATTGCGTTCACGTTGATCAGGTCCCTTCACCATCAAAGAGGTCAGACCATATGGAGCAATTGTCTTGACAAACTCCAAAGGAGAAGAGTTCATTGTGAATAGACAGAGGGTGAAACACTATTTGGCTCAAGCCAAGATTCCAGAAGGACACATTGTGTCTCTGGATGATGCACCAACTGCCTAAACGCATGAACAGTCAAGCTATTGACGTTAAACGAGCGCTTGGTGGGAGGCAACCCACTGGTAAGTATTTATTTTATTTTCATTTTGGTTTTTACAAATACTTATGTGCTTTTTATAAAAAAAAAAAAATAATAAAAAAAAAATATAGAGGAAATGGGCACGATCACAGTGAGTGTCGGTCGACACCCCCTTGTATCGATCGACACCACCACGGAACGCAGGTAAGTTCTTTAAAACCCGACTTTTTCTTCTTATTCCTCATATTTTCAAACTCGAGCCTTAGAACAAATTTTCCCCCAAATCACAACTTTCCTATTTCTTAACGGAATTGAGTGATTCAAAGCTCTAATCCGTGCGGATTTCATCACTCATTCATAATCTATTATCCATTCATTCGATCTAACAAGGTATGTTCTTCAAATCTCCCAATTTCATTTTCGACCCTAAGGTGAAAAATCTCGAATTCGGCTTATTTAGCTTGCTCTCTTGAGTGATTGATGCTTCTTTAGGTTGAAGACCATGATTTAAATCATTGCCCAACCGTTTTTCTTCCTTTCATTTGCATAATTTGAGATTTTCGAAATTTTGGAAATTTATGATGCATGTTGCGAATATTAGGATTTTTCTTGGGTTCTATGGCTTGAATTTGGTCGATTCACTGTATTGGGATTGTTAGGATTGCTGATTGATGCCGAATTGAGGTTGAAATCATGATTTCGGGTCGATTTGAAAATACACGCATGGTGTCGATCGACACCACCTTGTGTCGATCGACACCTTCTACAGACAACACTTGGTCGTATATTTGAAGACATTTGGATGCTGATTTTGGTTTCCATTTTCCTTGCAGATGCCTCCAGTGAGTAAGAGACCACGCCGCACTGAAGCATCCGCCTCTGAGACTGCTAATGATGAGGCGATTCCCTCTCTTGCTCCTTGGCCTAAGCATGAAAACGCACGGATTCGAATGGAAAAGAATTGGGAAGACTCACCTGTTAAGGAAATCCACAAGGACGAGACTTGGGATGACTATGACACCTTGTTCTACAATGCATGGCTGAGAGTAGAAGTCACACCAACTCGCTTTGCAGATGAGAAGACAATGTCTGAGTTGGGCATCAAGGATGATATCCTGCAGTTGCTGAACAGGATTGGGTTGGGAACTTTGGCGACACGACAGTACGACCTTCACCCCGATCTAGTGCGCCAGTTCATCTCCACAGCTCGAGTGTACTACAGGAACGAGATAGTCCGCAACGCTTTGGAAGGCACATTGACATTCTTGATTCGCGGAATTAATTACCGCATCACACTTCCAGAGCTTTGTGGCATCTATGGGTTTGCAAACGAGCATGCCACCGGTGTCTCCCTTCCTACACAGCTTCCATACAACCAGGACTTCTGGTCACATTTCGAAAATGGGAGGTATGACTCTAAGACCTCCTCACAGACGGATATTCGCCATCCTACCCTGCGCTATCTGGTTCGATTGTTTGCTACTACGCTTCTGTGTAAGCATGAGCCAGGGAAGATGCGCGTTTCTGAGTTGGTGCTGCTTTATCATGCGCTGGGTTCTATTATTTACGAAGACCCTGCGATAGAGGACGTCAACTTTGGTGCTGTCTTTGCTCATCACTTGGTCTCGCTAAAGACTAAGCCTTTCATTGGTACAAAGACCAAGCCCGAGACTGTAGGAAGTCTCCTCACTCCTATCTTCCAGCATTGCGGGATAGACACTTCCAGCTGCAGCATTGTGACTGCACGAGCTTCAGTTGATATGGAATACTTGAAGAGGACTACTTGGGTGAAACCCGAGAAGCAATGGGTTTTCACGAGCATGAGGACTGAGCAGCTTCTGGTCCAGTTACCTAACAGGGACCTTACTCACATCACCAACGATCCAGACCGCCTAGCCTTTCAGCCGAGTCCGAACTTAGTGCGAGCCGCTCCCGTTGCCAGACGCAGAGGTGCCTCTTCCCGAGCTGCAGCTTCACACGCAGAGTATGCACCAGCCACTTCATCTTCTAGGCGCAGAGCACCTACCACCTTGGAGCCTATTGGACCTCATCACCTTCCAGTTGCTCCTGAGATTCCTATGGAGCAAGATGATTTTCAGAGATATGTGGTTCAGAGCTTCCAGGCCACTTAGAACGCCATCGCAGTTGTGTCCAACTGTGGCTGCATTCGTCCTACCACACCACCACGTTCTGATGACGATGAGTGACTGCACCATTCATGTTTAGTACTTTGATTCAGTTTTCCTTTTTCCTTTGAGTCAGTTTTTGCTTTCATTTGCTTCAGTACTTTGTTTCCAAACTTGTTGCACTCATTGAGTTTATTAGATTATCTTTTGCTTTTAACCCTTTGCTTGAGTTTTCTAACAGCTTGGATTACTCTAACAACATTCTGACTTAAGAACAATCATGTTCGAGTGGCAGAACTTTGTCTACGGACAGAGTCTCGATCGACACCTCCTAGTGTCGATCGACACGATCATCTTACACAGCAACGATTGACACCATCTGTGTCGATCGACGCTACACGCAGAGTCAGGTAATCCGATTTTTTTCTTTGTTCTGTAACAGTTTAGCACAAATATTTTCTATCCAAACTCATTCTTAATAACACTGGGGTCAGTGTTGTTCAAGTCTAGGGGAGGTAGTTGCTAACATTGTGTTTTGTTTTGAGAGTCAGTTGAGTCTGTCAAAAATTTGTTTTATTGAGTCAAAATCAGTTGAAACTTTCAGTTTTTCTTGGAACTAACCGCAGAATGTTGACACTTGAAGAACCATTGCTATAAGAGTTGATTGCAAGTCTTATTAAGTAGAAAGCTGCAAGTGGAATCAATCTAACAGGGCGAATTCAGGTCCCCTTATAAGAACTAGGTATGCGCAGAACTTGATTCCTCTTTCAGTCTGAACAGATAGGTAATTGCAGTCTCTCATTGATCTTCCCTTGAGAAAAGAAAAGAAAGAAAAAGAGTCTAAGTCTGAGAATAGTGCAAAGAATCTCATGAGCATGTCTCCTCACAAGGAACAATATTAGTGAGTGCTCTTGAACCCGTCTCCTCACAAGAAACACAAGTACAGAGTAGCACTATTTTCCGAGACTTCAAAAGAATAAGAAGAGTCAATGAAAAGATCTTAGAACACCCTGAAAATGGGGAGCAGTTGACTAAGGGAAGAGAAAATAGGAGAGCTGTATAAAGAATGTCTTGTTCAGGCACTAAGGAAGGGAAAAGAATATGTAAAGTTATGTGGCAATACCACTGTTAGAGTTCGAAATTTTTACCAAGGAAAGAATCTGGATTCAAACTCGGAGATTGCTAAGCTTGTGGTAAGTACACTGAAATGTTACCTAAGGTTGGATCTATATCACGTGGATTCAAGAAGTGTTAACCAATGTGGCGTTCTGAAGAGGTACTCGAAAGTTTCTGTTTTCAAACCTCTACTTCATTCTGAGTTTCTGTTTTGCTTAAGGGCAAGTAAAAGCTAAGTCTGGGGGAGTTGATATATCATGGTTTTTACCCCTTTTTGGACCATGATATAAGTGTTTTTATCGATTCATTTGTTAGTTTTAGAGTCCTATTAGAGTCTTTACAGGATGGAGAGCATTTGAAGCTAAATGGGAGATTCTGGAACTTATTGAAGCATTTTGGAGAAGCAGACAAAGTGATGAAGTCGGAGTGGATTTACACGCAAGGTGTCGATCGACACTATCACTGGGTGTCGATCGACACCATCACTGTGTGTCGATCGACACCAATGAAGACCGCCACTTTGTTCGGATTTCCATCAGAAAAAGGAAATTGTCTCAAGTTTGAAGAAATTACAAGTCTGCCCCTGACGAAAGTTTTCCTCTATAAATAGTTTTCAGGCATTGTTTAGCTACATACCTTATCATTATTTTCTGTTTTTGAGACCTTAGAGAGAGATTGATCCTGAGCTTTTTGGGGAGACAAATTCTAACTCATATGAGCGAGATTTCGAACCCCTTGATCATTCTCTATTCTTTTTATGCAATTTATTTCAGTCATGATTTGTGTTTGCATAATTATGTCTGAGTAGTTTGCTAGTTAGGTTAGGGTGATTTAGGGTTAATGAAGAGTTTGTAGAATCATTAGACTTTTAGGGAAATCAATAGGATCTTTACCTTGATTTGTGCTTAACTTGATTTATGAACTTGATCACTTAGAAATAAAACCTTAGGTTATTTAATAGATGCGAGAGCATTATTAGTAACTTGAACAAATCATAGGTGAGCAAAATATATATTCGCAAAGAGATTTGGTTTAGGTATTTTGTGAACAAATCGAACATGTTCTTATTGCTTGCCTTAGTTGTTTAAATTCGCAAAGAGATTTGGGATTTAGGAATCTAAGCATAGATAACTTCTGCAACGAGAGTTGATTAGTTTTAACTTAGTCATTCGAGTTCTAGACGGTTCTTAATAAATCCCTAATAAACTTAGATTCTGCATTCTTAGATTCAACCTGATAATTACCCTTGCCTAGCGTCTTAGTCTCCTGAACTTAAATCTGCTTATAATCTCGTTTACTTATTTCGCTTTGCTTAGTTTACTTATTTCAAATTTGATCTAGCATAATCTGAACTTAGAAACCTTAGTGTAACATCTACTTCCTTTGCGATTCGATACCCCTTATACTTCAATTGCATTGATGTGCACTAGCAGTAGTTGATTATTTGGGTAAAACCTGGGCCCTATCAAGTTTTTGGCACCGTTACCGGGGAAGTAATAGCTGCCTAACGGAATCTAGTACTGGGATTTTGACTAGGTTTTATTTTTATTTTTGTTACTAATTTGGTTTCTTATCTTTGGTTTCAGGTGCATGCCCAGTACCAGAAGCAACAAGGAGAAGGAACTTGTCGCACTAAACCAAGAGCTCGGCCGTTTGGAACGTACAAACCGCAAGACTGCAAGAGTGTCGATCGACACCCCTACTAGCATCGATCGACACCCTGCGCAGACGACAATGGTTGAGGCTGTGGTTGTGGTACGCGACGCAGAAGGAAACTTATTCGACTTACAAGGCAATAGAAGGAATTCCCAAGGACAGGGACTTGATGACAATGGAGCTGTTATCATTGAGCAACCAATACAAGCTACCCTTGCAGAAGCTGGACGTGGAAGAACACTTGGCGAGTACAACCGCCCAGACCAGTTCTATGCCAATAGAGCTGCGATCCGTCCTCCTGTATTTTAGAGGAATGAATTTGAGCTGAAGCCTGCTTACTTCACACTGGTGGCTCAACATCCGTTTCATGGTCTTCCTCAAGAGCATCCCATGGACCATATTGAGAGATTCGAGGACTTGGCATCAAGCATCAAGGCTAATGGAGTGTCCAATGACTATCTCTTCTGCAAGATGTTCCCTTACTCGCTTGCTGGAGATGCATCATATTGGCTGAAGCAGCTTGATCCAGGATCTTTGACCACTTGAGAAGAAACAAAGAATGCATTCTTATGCAATTTCTTTGATGACGCGAGATCTGAAGAGCTGAGGACGAAGATCGCTGCATTTTCTCAAGGACCCACTGAAGCATTCAAAGCTTCTTGGGTGAGGTTCAGATCGTACCAGAGGGATTGCCCACATCACGGTTTCAGCGAGTCGCAGCTTCTCGGTATCTTCTACAGAGGGATCGATTGGAGGTACCAGATGGCTTTAGACGCAGCAAGCAATGGCAACTTCAACACCAGATATCCAGACGACGCGGTGGTGCTTATAGAGAATTTGACCTCTTGTAACAGCACCAAGAACGCAGACTTTGAAAGGAGACAACAAGATGGTGCAAATGGAGGAAGCCAAATTGCTGAAGTTAACAGGAAGCTCGATCTCCTTGTGGGGAAGAAGCAAGTCCACTTTGCTAATGAAGTGGAGACATTCGAACCTAGTGAAGAATGCGAAGAAGAGGATGTCAACTACATCAACGGAGGTGGCTTTCAAGGCCAAAGGTTTGGGAACCAGCAAGGGACATGAGTTTAAATGGGAATTATCAGAAGAGCTCCTTCACAGGAAATCAAAACTCTTCTGGTTATACTCAAAACCTCCCATTCCAGAACAGAAACAGCAATTATACAAGGAGCTATGAAAATTCTTCTTACCAAAAGCCTCCTACACAAGACAACAAAATGGAGTCTATGTTAGAGCAAATTTTGGAAGGATAGCAGAAGATGACAGTGGATTTCAATGGGAAGATTGATTCACTGTACCAAGACCTGAATGGAAAGATTGAGAGCTTGAACTCTCATATGAAGAAGCTGGATGTTCAAGTTGCTCAAACTGCAGGAGCTGTAAACAGGTAAGAAGGATTTCTTCTAGGAAAGACTAATACCAATCCCAAACGTCATGTGAACGCCATCACATTGAGGAGTGGAAAGAACCTTCAGCCTGTGCAGAAGAGAGGGCTTAGTGTTGAAGAATTCGAGGAGTTTGAAGACGTGGAAGATACTGTGGAGCCAGTGTCGATCGACACTACTGAAGAGTGTCGATCGACACCCATGGAGATTCACGACAAATCAGACAAACTCGACGCGAAGGACTCGAACTCAAAACCAAGTGTCGATCGACACCAGGAGGGTGTCGATCGACGCTCACCGCAGACAACACCAGATCAGCCCAAGACGACGAAAGCTGCAGCAGAGAAGGTCTACAAACCGAAGATTCCTTTCCCCTTGATACCAAAGAAGTCTAAGAAGGAGATACTTGATGCCAAATGCAAGGCAATCATGGATAGACTAGTGGTTGAAATCCCTTTGATGGATGCCATTAAAACTACTCCAGTGATAAAGAGATACTTGAATTGGATGATGCCCAAGAACATGGATATGGAGGAAGGAGTCATGATGATATCAGAGCAAGTTAGTGCGGTCATTCATAACAGGCTTTCAGAAAAACTCTCCGATCTGGAAAGCTTTGTTCTTGATTGTTCCATCTTTTCAGACAAGTTTGGGAGGTCTCTCTGCGACTTGGGTTTAAGTGTCAATTTGATGCCTCTCTCAGTTGCTCTTAGGCTGGATATGACAAACTTCAAAGCCACCATAATCTCCTTAGTCCTTGACGATCGTTCTGTAAGGATCCCTGAAGGTGTCTTGGAAGATGTTCCTATCAACGTGGGAGATTGTTTGATTCCCACAGACTTTGTGGTGTTAGCTTATGATGAGGAACCCAAAGACCCTCTCATACTTGGTAGACCATTCTTGGCTACAGCTGGAGCCATCATTGATGTGAGAAAGGGGAGAATTGAGCTGAACATTGGTGATTTGGTGATGAATTTCGACATGGAGAAGTTGATGAAGAGGCCAACAATAGATGGACAGACCTTCTATGTCGATTCCCTCACCAACCTTGCTGAAGAGATTTTCCAAAAAGATCATCCTACTGACCCTTTGGAAAGAGTATTGACGACTTCTATAAAGGACGCTGAGAACTTAGACGATGCTGTTGCGGATTACACAAAGATGATGGATGCTAGTGAGCAAGTCCTGCAGCGGGTGGCACAAGACGAGCTCGTTACCACCTTGTGTCGATCGACACCATCACATAGTGTCGATCGACACTCTGCAAAGGCCGCGACATTGAAGACTGGAGCGAGGCTAAGGCTCCAAAAGTTGAGCTAAAACAGCTCCCTGCCGGGCTAAGGTACGGTTTTCTTGGTCCTAATTCAACTTATCCTGTCATTGTAAATGCTTCCTTAAACAATACAGAGCTCACTTTATTTCTAAGCAAGCTGCGCAAATTTCGCAAAGCTCTTGGCTATTCTCTTGATGACATTTCAGGTATCTCACCAGACTTGTGCATGCATCGGATTCACCTTGAGGATGAGACGAAGTCATCGATTGAACATCAAAGGAAGCTGAATCCGAACCTGAAGAAAGTAGTCAAGAAGGAGATCATGAAGCTCTTGGAAGCTGGGATCATCTATCCCATTTCGGACAGTGCTTGGGTCAGTCCGGTTCATGTGGTTCCTAAAAAAGGAGGAGTCACAATGGTGAAGAACGAGAAGAATGAGCTGATTCCTACAAGGACTGTGACTGGACGCAGGATGTGCATAGACTACAGGAAGCTGAATGCCGCAACCAGAAAGGATTATTTTCCTTTGCCTTTCATTGATCAGATGCTTGAAAGATTGGTGAATCATCCCTACTACTGTTTCCTTGATGGCTATTCGGGATTCTTCCAAATTCCAATCCATCCAGATGATCAGGAGAAGACCACGTTTACATGTCCTTATGGTGTATTTGCATATCGCAGAATACCATTTGGACTTTGTAATGCTCCCGCGACCTTCCAGCGATGCATGATGTCCATCTTCACCGACATGATTGAGAAGTTTATGGAAGTCTTTATGGATGACTTTTTTGTTTATGGGTCAGCTCTTAAAGGCTGCCTGGACAACTTATGCCCGGTATTGCAGCGATGTGAAGAGAAGCACTTGGTCTTGAACTGGGAAAAGTGCCACTTTATGGTCATAGATGGGATTGTACTTGGGCACAAGGTTTCAACAGAAGGAATCGCAGTAGATCGCGCCAAGATTGAAGTGATGACTACTTTGCAAGCACCTGATTATGTGAAATCAGTGAGGAGTTTTCTAGGTCATGCTGGGTTCTATAGAAGATTCATCAAGGATTTCAGCAAGATTGCAAGACCACTCACTGCTCTTCTCTGCAAAGACGTGAAATTCGAGTTCACTGCGAAATGCATTTCAGCCTTTGAACAGATCAAGCAAGCCTTGGTGAGTTCTCCAATTGTTCAACCTCCAGACTGGGATTTGCCTTTCGAGGTAATGTGTGATGCCAGCGACTTCGCAGTAGGCGCGGTTTTGGGATAGAAGAAGGACAAGAAGCTTCATGCCATTTACTATGCCAGCAGAACGTTGGATGATGCTTAGAAGAATTATGCAACAACTGAGAAGGAATTGTTAGTTGTGGTCTTTGCCTTTGAGAAATTTTGCCAGTATCTTGTTAGCTCAAAGGTGATTGTCCACACTGATCATTCTGCATTGAAGTACTTGATACAGAAGAAGGATGCCAAGCCAAGATTGTTGAGATGGATTCTACTTCAAGAGTTTGACATAGAAGTTAGAGACAAGAAAGGAGTTGAAAATGGAGTAGCTGAATATCTCTCAAGGATTAGGATCGAAGATGACGTGCCAATTGATGATTTTCTGCCTCAGGAGAATGTCTACTTTGTTGAGACTCGTTTTCAAAGCATGATTTCGGAGAAGACAAGCCCAGTGTTGATCGACACTTGGAGAGTGTCGATCGACACCCCGTCCGAAATTGTGAAGCCAAGTCGCGATTCAACACTTCGAAGCCTGAGAAACTCAAGAGTGTCGATCGACACCGTCTATAGTGTCGATCAACACTAGACGCCTACATCACTTTGCAGGATCTTGGACAAGGTGTTTCGACAACCTATCTTTGCCATAAATGATGCGAATCATCCGTGGTATGCTGACATTGTGAACTTCCTTGCTGCTGACATTGAGCCTGAAAATCTCAAGAACTATGAGAAGAAGAAGTTCATGAGAGAACATAGAAGGTACTATTGGGATGAACCTCACTTGTACAAGCATTGTTCAGACAATGTTTACAGAAGATGCATTGCAGAGAGTGAAGTTAAAGATGTGCTTTTCCATTGTCATGGTTCTGAGTATGCTGGACACTTTGCTACTTTCAAGACAGTGTCTAAAGTTCTTTAAGCAGGCTTTTGGTGGCCTACTATGTTCAAGGATGCTCAGCTATTCATCACTTAATGTGATGTTTGTCAAAGGAGAGGAAAGATCAGCAAGAGACACGAGATGCCACAGAACTTCATCCTTGAAGTGAAAATTTTTGATTGTTGGGGCATTGACTTCATGGGCCCTTTCCCTTCATCTTTTGGGAAGCAGTACATCTTGGTTGCTGTGGACTATGTCTCTAAGTGGGTGGAAGCAATTGCGTCTAAGACCAATGATGCTGCAGTGGTTCTTAAGCTATTTCGAACCATCATTTTCCCAAGATTCGGAGTACCTCGGATTGTTATAAGTGATGGTGATTCTCACTTTATTAACAAAGTATTCAATAAGCTGCTGAAGAAGCATGGAGTTCAACATCGCGTGGCTACTCCTTATCATCCCCAAACAAGTGGACAAGTCGAAGTCTCCAACAGACAAATCAAACAAATCCTGGAGAAGACAGTAGGCAAGACAAGGAAAGATTGGGCTGCGAAGTTAGATGATGCACTTTGGGCCTACAGAACTGCCTACAAGACGCCACTTGGGACTACACCTTTCCAGCTACTCTATGGCAAAGCTTTCCATCTTCTAGTGGAGTTGGAACACAAGGCACATTGGGCAATCAAGAAGATGAATTTCGACTTGAAGCCTGCTGCAGAAAGGCGCCTAATACAGCTCAATGAGCTTGACGAACTTCGCTATCATGCCTATGAGAATTCGAAGATCTACAAAGAGAGAGGACTAAGGCATATCATGATAAGAAGATCGTCTCCAGACAGTTCGAACCAAATGATCAGGTACTTCTGCATAACTCTCGTTTGCAATTGTTTCCTGGTAAATTGTGTTCACGTTGGTCAGGTCCCTTCACCATCAAAGAGGTCAGACCATATGGAGCAATTGTCTTGACAAACTCCAAAGGAGAAGAGTTCATTGTGAATGGACAGAGGGTGAAACATTATTGGGCTCAAGTCTGGATTCCAGAAGGACACATTGTGTCTCTGGATGATGCACCAACTGCCTAAACGCATGAACAGTCAAGCTATTGACGTTAAACGAGTCCTTGGTGGGAGGCAACCCACTGGTAAGTATTAATTTTAGTTTGGTTTTGGTCAACCCACTTGTGTCGATCGACACCACCACGGGACGAAGGTAAGTTCTTTAAAACCCGACACTTCTCATTTTCTTCCCAAATTTCAAAACCCGAGCCTTAGAACCAATTTTCCCCAAATATTCACTTTTCCATTTCTCAACGGAATTGAGTGATTCTAAGGCCTAATTCGTGCGGATTTCATCCCTTTTTCATAATCCATTGTCCATTCATTCGATCTGCCAAGGTATGTTCTTCAAATCTCCCAATTTCATTTTCGACCCTAAGGTGAAAAATCTCGAATTTGACCTATTTAGCCTAATTTCTTGATTGAATGATGATTACTTAGGTTGTTTACCATGATTTTGATCATTATCCAACTGATTTTTATCCTTTAATTTGCATAAATTGAAATTTTCTGAATTTTTGGAAATTGATGATGCATGTTGCGAATTTAGGGATTTTTCTTGGGTTTTATGGCTGGAACTTGGTTGATTCGTGATATTGAGTATGTGTGGGTTGATAATTGATGCACAATTTGGGTTTCAATTCATGATTTCGGATAACACTTGCGTTTCATTTTGCAGACATTGGATTTTGATTTTAATTTTAATTTTCATTGCAGATGCCACCAGTGACTAAGAGACCGCGACGAACTGAAGCATCTGCCTCTGGGACTGCTAATGATGAGGCGTTTCCCTGTCTTCCTCCTTGGCCAAAGCGTGAATCCACAAAGATTCGGATTGAACGGAATTAGGACGACCCACCAGCTAAAGAGGTCGCAAAGGACGAGTGTCTCTACCGAGGTGTCAATGAGACTTGGGATGATTATGACACCTTGTTCTACAATGCGTGGCAAATGGTGGAAATTGCACCAACTGGGTTTGCCGATGAGAAGACGATGTCAGAGTTGGGCATCAAGGATGACATCCTGCAGTTGCTGAACAGGATTGGGATGGGGACTATAGCAACAAGGCAGTACGATCTGTACCCCGATCTAGTCCGCCAGTTCATCTCCACAGCTCGAGTATACTACAGGAATGAGATAGTCCGCAACGCTTTGGAAGGGACATTGACGTTCCTTATTCGCGGAATTCGCTACCGGATTACACTTCCAGAGCTTTGTGGCATCTATGGGTTTGAGAACGAACATGCCACTGGTGTCTCTCTTCCTACGCAGCTACCAGACAGCCAGGACTTCTGGTCACATTTTGGGAATGGGAGGTATGACTCTAAGACCTCCTCACAGACAGATATCCGCCATCCGACCCTTCGCTATCTGGTTCGCCTATTTGCTACTACGCTTCTGTGTAAGCATGAGCCAGAAAAGATGCGTGTGTCTGAGTTAGTGCTGTTGTATAATGCCCTTGGATCTATCATTTACGAGGAGCCTCCGATAGAGGACGTCAACCTCGGTGCTCTCTTTGCCCATCACTTGGTCTCGCTGAAGACAAAGCCTTTCATTGGTACGAAGACCAAGCCCGAGACTGTAGGAAGTCTTCTCACTCCTATCTTCCAGCATTGCGGGATAGACACTTCCACATGCACCATTGTGACTGCGAGAGCTTCAGTTGATATGGACTACTTGAAGAGGACTACTTGGGTGAAACCCGAGAAGCAATGGGTTTTCACGAGCATGCGGGCTGAGCAGCTTCTGGTCCAGTCACCTAACAGGGACCTTACTCATATCACCAGCAATCCAGATCGCCTCGCCTTTCAGCCCAGTATGAACTTGGTGCGAGCTGCTCCCGTCTCCAGACACAGAGGTGCCTCTTCCCGCGCTGCAGCTTCACACGCAGAGGATGGACCAGCTGAGGGTCACCCACGACCTTCATCTTCTAGGCGCAGCAGAGCGTCTGCCACTTTAGAGCCTATTGGTCCTCATCACCTTCCGGTTGCTCCTGAGATTCCCATGGAGTAGGCTGCCTTTCAGAGATACGTGGTCCAGAGCTTTCAGGCCATTTGGAATGCCATCACAGTTGTGTCCAACTGTGGTTGCGTTCGTCCTTTCACACCACCACGTTCTGATGACGAGGAGTGATTGCTCCATTCCGGGTTTAGTCCTTTAAATTAGTTTTTCTTTTTCTCTTGAGTCAGCTTTTGTTTCCATTTGCTTCAGTACTTTGTTTCGTAACTTGTTGCACTCATTGAGTTTATTGGATTATCTTGTGCTTTTATCCGCTTGTTTGAGTTTTTCTAACAGCTTGGATGACTCTAACAACAATCTGACTTAACAACATTCATGTTCGAGTGGTGGAACTCTGTTTACGGACAGAGTGTCGATCGACGCCACCTACTGTCGATCTACACCACGCGCAGGTTCAGGTAATCCAATTTTTCTCTTGGTTCTGTGACAGTTTCACACAAATTTTTTCTATCCAAACTCATTCTTAATAACACTGGGGACAGTGTTGTTCAAGTCTGAGGGAGGTAGTTGCTAACATTGTGTTTTGTTTTAAGAGTCATTTGAGTCAGTCAAAAATTTGTTTTATTAAGTCAAAATCAGTTGAAACTTTCAGTTTTTTTTGGAACTAACCGTAGAATGTTGACACTAGAAGAACCATTGCTATAATAGTTGATTGCAGGTCTTACTAAGTAGAAAGCTGCAAGTGGAATCAATCTAACAGGGCGAGTTCAGATCCCCTTATAAGAACTAGGTATGCGCAGAACTTGATTCCTCTTTCAGTCTGAACAGATAAGCAATTGCAGTCTCTCCTTGATCTTCCCTTGAGAAAAGAAAAGAAAAGAAAAAGAATCTAAGTCAGGAAATAGTGCAAAGAACCTCATGAGTCTGTCTCCTCACAAGGAACAATATTAGTGAGTGCTCTTGAACCCGTCTCCTCACAAGGAACACAAGTAAAGAGTAGCACTATTTCCCGAGACTTCAAAAGAAAAAGAAGAGTCAATGAAAAGATCTTAGAAAACCCTGAAAATGGGCAGCAATTGACTAAGGGAAGAGCAAATAGGAGAGCTGTATGAAGAATGTCTTGTTCAGGCACTAAGGAAGGGAAAGAATCTGCAAAGTTCTTTGGCCATAACACTGTTAGAGTTCGAAATTTTACCAAGGAAAGGATCTGGATTCAAACTGGGAGATTGCTAAGCTTGTGGTAAGTACACTGAAACATTACCTAAGGTTGGCTCTATAACATGTGGATTCAAGAGTGTTAACCAAGTGGCGTTCTGAAGAGGTACTCAAAATTTTCTGCTTTTAAACATCTACTTCATTCTAAGTTTCTGTTTTGCTTGAGGGCAAACAAAAGCTAAGTCTGGGGGGAGTTGATATATCATGGTTTTTACCCGTTTTTGGACCATGATATAAGTGTTTTTATAGAGTCTTTTGTTAGTTTTAGAGTCCTATTAGAGTCTTTACAGGATGGAGAGCATTTGGAGTTTAATGGGAGATTCTGGAACTTATTGAAGCATTTTAGAGAAGCAGCCGAAGTGATGAAGTTGGTGTGGAATTATACGCAAGGTGTCGATCGACACCATCACATTGTGTCGATCGACACCATCACACTGTGTCGATCGACACCAATGAAGACCGCCCAAGCACTTGGATTTCCATCAGAAAAAAAAAATTGTCCCAAGTTTGAAAAATTACAAGATTGTCCCTGACGAAAATCTTCCTCTATAAATAGTTTTCAGGCATTGTTTAGCCATTCACCTTATCATTATTTTCTGTTTTTGAGACTTACAGAGAGATTGATCCTGAGCTTTTGGGGAGACAATTCTAACTCATTTGAGCCAGATTTTGAACCCCTGTATCATTCTCTATTCTTATTTTATGCAAGTTATTTCAGTCATGATTTCTGCTTTCATCTCTATGTCTGAGTATTTTGCTAGTTAGGTTAGGGTGATTTAGGGTTGATGAAGAGTTTGTAGAATCATTAGACTTTTAGGGAAATCAATAGGATCTTCACCTTGATTTATGCTTAACTTGATTTCTGAAATTGATCACTTAGAAATCAAACCTTAGGTTATTTAATAGATGCGAGAGCATTATTAGTAACTTGAACTAATCATAGGTGAGCAAAATATCAATTCGCAAAGAGATTTGGTTTAGGTATTTTGTGAACAATCGAACCTGTTTTTAATGCTTGCCTTAGTTGATTAAATTCACAAAGAGATTTGGAATTTAGGAATTTAGGCATAGATAACTTCTGCATCGAGATTTGATTGGTTTTAACTTAGAGTTTCGAGTTCCAGACGATTCTTAATAAATCCCTAATAAGCATAATTTCTGCATTCTCGGATTCAACCTGATAATTACCCTTGCATAGCGCCTTAGTCTCTTGAACTTACACCGCTTTTAATCTCATTTACTTATTCGTTTAGATTGCTTAGTTTACTTTATTTCGAATTTGATATCCCTTGCCTAGCATAATCTGAACTTAGAAACCTTAGTGTAGCATCTACTTCCCTTGGAATTTGATATCCCTTATACTTCAACTGCATTGCTGTGCACTTACAATGTTGATTTATTTGGGTAAAACCTGAGCCCTATCAACGGCCAGCCCAAGTGTGTCAGGTGTCAGTGTCATGTGTTATGTGTGAAGTTATGATATGTGATATGATTGTTGATAAGTTATGTGATGTATGTCTGTTCGATGCTTAGTATATTTGGTTGCTGAGTTATATTGTTGATGGTGTGAATCATGTGGGCAGGGATGATCTTTCCTCACTGAGTAATTCATTGCTCACCCCTCATTTTCCCCTTCTTAGTGCGTGCAGGTGTGTTGCCTGTGTTGCAAGTTAGGACCCGAGACCTTGGGAACAAAAGTGACGGAAACAGGTATCACAGTTTCATTACTGGCTACGGTGATGCCAACCATTTTCACTACTCCCGCTGCTGCTACATGGTAATTTGATGGTTCCAATAGAGGTCCCAAAGTTGCCGCTAAATCCTGCGAGAGTTGACATCGCACCTCGAACCTTTGACTCATCTATCCCCTTTTTCTTCAAAGTTTCCATGAGTATGATATCCGCGGAACTCCGTAAGACCACAGTTCGCCCAATATTAAGACTTTCCATGAGGATTCCCTCTTTGGTATCATCAGAATCAGTTTGATCTTCTTCGGAGAAGGTTGTCTTCACTTCATGGAACAATAGTTCGCCATTTGCTTTTCATGTATCTAGGAATATTGAATATTGCTTCAAGAAACTAACTGATAATTGGAAGAAACAATTGATTGTTCGTTCTTCCAATCGAGAGAACCAATTTAGTGTGGGACCCGATATATGCTCATCAAATAGTTTGCACAATATGGCTTCCTTTCGTACTTATTAAAATGAGCTCTTTCGACCTTAGTCCTAAACGCAGTTTAAGTGTGACATGTGTATATCTTCCCTTCGTATATATGTATCCTTAATTTTCCACATCTTTGACTGGTGTGTTCTCAATTCTTTCCGTGAATGAAGTGCGTAGTTTCCTCCAACACGCGATCGATCTCTAGTATGGTGAAATTTCAAACTTACGGTCTTCACTCCTTCTCTCGTTTCTGCAAGATCCTGATCAAACTTCTAGGATCGCTTTTTCTTCTTGGATTTCCATCAAATTGATGTTGTCTGAAGTGATTATGTCCATTGTCCGCTTCTTCTTCTAGACACCGGTGTTTCGAGGTTTCTTTATTCCTTCTTTTTATGAGGGAAATTTGGTGGCAGAAACTGTGGAGGAAAGAGAGAACTAGAAATATGAGTTATACTTTCTCCTGGTGGTGGTGCCATGACGTTTTGGCTTCCATGGCTGTTAATTCGTGGACTCGACCCGAGGGTTGTCCCATTCGAGATCAAAACATCGGTTTCATTAGCTTATGTCGGTACTCTGGTTGTAGGAACTTTTATCACATTTGGAACTACAAGTTTGGGGGCTCGCATTATTTTAGAGCTTATCACAGTGACCGCCTGGGGTAAAGCCGCTTGATCAATGGTTACTTTGTCAACTAGTTGAGTCATGGTGGCTACAGCTCCTTTAATCTTCTCGTTCATGTCGTTTTCTGCCTTTTTTTATTCTTCAATAATGTTGTTGAGAGTTTCCCGAATGTTTTGCATTTTGGCCATCAGAACCTTTTGTGTTGGTGTTAGACTTGCCTACTCTCTCATTCTAGCCCCAAACTGTTGTAACTTGGAGGATCGGGTTTGATATAAGAACAAGGGGGTATGTTCTTATATAGAGGTGAATCGGTGGAATCAAGCAACTGGTTTGAAAACTCTTTCCACTTGATCAAATGATGGAATCGATGGGGATTGAGATGGGATCCTTTCTGCTGGTTTTAAAACTCTTTCAGAGGGATCTGTGAATGGGATGGAATAGTTGGGGGAAGTGAATGACACCGCAAAGCCTTATGATCTAGGCAATGATAAGTCTAACTCAAGAACAAGTGAATCGCACACAAGCTCTATGAATCAAGGGGTTCGGTTCTTTAGAACAGAAAACGGCTGCTTTATTGATTTTACGGTAAAAATACAAGGTTGTGAGAGGGGATTTTATATAGTAGTCCAAACAGTGTACCCTTCTAGTGGTCTTTGAAGAATATTACATAAAACTATACTAAGTGCATAAAAAGACTAAGCTTAAACAGAAATAAACCAAAGTTTTTATTAGCAAAATAATCATATGGAATGAAATAAACGCACATACCTTAATCTTGAGGCTCAATACTAAATAAGGAAACTCATTGGCTCTTTGGTATATGATATCTCTGTAAATAACATGTTTTCACACATATTTTATGCTAGTTAGGACTTCATTCTTGCACTTTCATCTTAGTTTTCATCACATCCTCACCCATGATAGGATTAGCTGCATTAGGTTAGGTTTCTGCATAGTCTTGAATGTTTGGAGTGTTTTCTCAGGTGCTTAGGATGGTCCGAAGAAGAAACCAAGAAGGAAGATCACAAATGGAGGATGAGCAGGTGATATCGAGCATGGATCACGACCCCGTAGCCGATATAGACAAGCGCACAATGAACCTCGACGAGTAGCAGCGACTTAGTCCCGAAAGGAACACCTCAGAGCGAAGATCCAGCAAGAGGATTCCATGAAGACGGATATCGGAGGAAGGCAACGGGAAGTACTCGATTCGAGTAACAAGGAAGGCGAGCCTTCACGACATGATCCCGAAACACTTGCTCGACATGGAGACTGCCCGAAGAATCAGAAGAGTTAGCATATCGGCTTGCTCACCACGAATTGAGCCCGAAACGCTAAAGTCCAAAATAGTACCATTTCGGGAAAGGGGTCCCGACGTTTTAGGTTTCTCCTCTTTTATGTATATATACTTGTCCTCCACTCTTATCTTTTTATCACGCTTTCTAGTTTTATTTTCTGTCTTCTTTTTCAAAAACGGAGAACTACTTTGTATTTTCACCATTGAAGCTTGTTTCAAAGCTTTGATTTTTATGCTATCTTGAAGTTTTAAGTATTATCGCATAGTGTATTTCAAGAAAGCTTATTCCTTTTCTTATTTTCGACTATCTTGCAACCCATGAGTTACCTTCTTATCCTTATGGATCTTGAGGTTTCTCAAATGGTGCGTGAGTAGTCTATATCGGTTAAAGTCTCAATCTTTGATGCAGATCTATGCTTAATCCATCTTAATCCTTTCTTATTTGATACTATTAATGCTTAGTCATCTTCGCTATTTGACCTTTGCCATTCAGCTTCTTCAAACAAACGTCATGTTTGAATGTTTGCAAGGACCAATCTCATAAGAGATTCGCTCATCCTAGCCTAAGGGATTAGATGCCTAGGGAGCGTTTTGGCATTAGTAGGGTTGTTTAATAAACCTTTTCATTCTCATGGATCACTACGCGAGAGCGAGGTTAGGTTATGAGATGGCAAAGAGATTTATACCACGAAGGTTGATTTATCTAGATCGTGAACTCTGCGCTAAAGGATTAGCCTTATAGGGAGTAAATCTTGCATCAAAGAAAGGTCTTTAACGTATCTGACCCGAAAACCCCTTGTCCCTTGAACCGATTCCCATTTTCTTTTGCAAGTTCGTTTCTTTAACTACCATATCTTTCATTCCTTAGCAACGCTTAGTTTTAATACCTGTTTTCCTGTTATTGTTACAATCTAGGTGATAGATTCCTACCATTTCAACCATTCAATCTCTCTCTTAGCTTGTAAAAGAATACCATGAATGCAGTAACTTGAACTCTCCCATCGGATTGATAAGACTCATAACCTATACTACATTCGGTTATAAGAAGTGGGCATTGACTGAGTAGAACCCATAGAAAAACCTACTTATCAATTGGCGCCGTTACCGATTTGGATGAATTTTGAGTATTGCATTTCAGATTCTTAGCAAGACTAAGACTTTACTTTACTTTTTGACTCTAACTACGCTCCTTGAGACTTTTCCGCAGGTACCAATACCAACAAGTTCAGATGGACAACACGTACCATCAACAAGCAGGAATGAATGACGTACAACGGGAACAAGCCGATATACAGCGTCAACAAAGTCTCATCGGCGAATGTGACTCCCCAACCAACTACAGAACACGAATCGGTATTACCCCACCCTCAAGTGATGCTGGTTACGAGATAAAGAGTAGTATGCTTGCCATGGTCCGGAACAACAAATATCAGGGTGAAGCCGTGGAAGACCCCCTGGACCACCTTGATGATTTCGAGAAAATCTGTTCTTTGACAAAACAAGAAGGAATCTCGGAAGACGGATTCAAGCTACGACTTTTTCCATTTTCCCTTGGAGGCAGAGCTCACCAATGGGAAAAGACGCTCAAACCGGGATCTATAACAACGTGGGATGAATGCAAACGAGCCTTCCTCAAGGAATTCTTCTCGCCGTCAAGAACAGCGAAACTGCGATTGGATATCTCCACGTTCACTGATATACTCATGAATCAGCGTATTTTAGCATTCATTTTAGATAGTTTTGCATTCATTTAGGCACTTTTATTCTCATTTGCATACATATTAGAGTTTTGTGAGTGTTAGCTTAGGTTGTTGCATATTTGTACATATTGAGTCCTTATTAGGTGTTTTGGAGGCATGGAGGACTATAAGGAGTTTCATGGATGATCAAGAGGAGGAAGAGAAGCAGCCAAATGAGAAGCATAATTCTTTTAGAAGCATATCGAGCATTTGGAGGTGCGAATTGTATGGGTCCAGACGAAAGCCTTGCTCTTAGATTCAGACTCCGAAGCCTTTTTCAAAGTTGTAGAGGATCCAATAAGCTTTCTAATGCTATTGGAATCAAGTCATTACGATAAGTGGTTTAGGAGATACGGCAATTCTTGCAAGACAGTACGAAGCAAGCAAACGAGAGATCGCCACGGACAAGAGTGCATCGAGCAACAAACCGATGCACAGCCACTCCAAACCCCAGTTTACATCCTGACTTGCATCAGACAGAGAGCATCGGACAACAGTCCGATGCGAAGCACCCTGAACTTCCCATCGGACAGAAGGATATCGAGCAACAAACCGATGGGGCACCAGACTGCCTGAAGTGACTGGAAGATCGGGTCAGATAAAGGCTTTCCATTCCGATTCAGCCTTTGAGCTCTTCATGAAAGTTGTAGGTAATTGAATCCGCTTTCATTTGGAGGTCTTTGCATATCATTACAAGCTTCGGTTAGGGAGATATGGCGATTTCTGCAAGACTGCTACCCCAGGTCAAAACCCGGTTTGTTCCAGGTTGACCCGGTTTGACCTCCTTCCCTATAAATACTTAAAAAACCTAATTTTTATGGATCTTCTCTTGTGCTTAAACATAAAAATCGACCCTTTGTGGTTTTGAGGAGATTTGGAATATTTCTTTTAAGTTTAATGCAATTTGATTCTTGTTTCTTCTAATCTTTCTTTTTCTATTCATCTAATCATGTTTACTAACACTTCTTGCATGAGATTTGTTAGATTAGATATGATTAGTGAGTAGTCTCTTAGGAACTTGGGGATGGGTTAGATTTAGGGTTTTCTAATGGTTCAATCTTGCAATCTAGGATAGATTATTTCATCTCTCTTCTTATTAAGGAGTTCTTAATGCTAAATAGCTAATCTTTTGCTATTTAGGATCATTAGCATTTCATACACCCACCAAGTGTTTGATGAAATGCTTGAACCACCTTTCTAAGAGATTTACATTCATAGCCTAAGATATTAGTTGCCTAGGGTGTTTATCATGCCATTTAGACTTATGCTTATTGCTTGCTAATCATTTTAATGCTAAAACATCATTAGTTCATTAGGGTGATTAGGAAAGGGATTAGTGCCACACATCATTGATTAGTCTTTATTAAGTGTTCTAGGCATTAAGATGGCTTGATTAGTTGCTTAAATGATTGCAAGGTTGTCTATTTGATTGCCCAAATCAATGATTCCATCCCTAGGTTTCGTTTTTAGTCAATTAGTAATCTTGATTAGTAGTTAATTGCTTGATTAGTGCTTAATTAGTAGAAATTAAGGTTTTAATTCATATAATTAGTCTTGTAGTATCTCTTTTAGCTTGTAGTTTGCTTCCAATAGATCCTTGTCTCCTAAATTTCGAATTTGACTTAGATTAAATAGTTTCATGTATTCCTAGTGTTGTTAATCTTAACCCTTATGGATTGATCCTCAAATACTACAATGACATGAGTAGTAGAGATTAATTGAAAGAGGAAAAATCCTATTATCAATTTGGCGCCGTTGCCATTGGGGTTTAGCATTAACCATTAGTTTATTAAATCTATTTGAGACTAAGCTTTTATTTTACCTTGTTTTCTCATCTCTTTTCAAGATGTTGAATTTTTTCTTATATTTTGGTACTAACTTGTGTTCCTTGATTCTCTTATGCTTTCAAAGGTACCAAACAAAAGAGAAGAGACATGGAAAGACAAGATCACTTGAGGTGTTGGAGAAGAACAACCAAAGAAGCATTCTCCTAACTCCACAACCTCAAGAACGTGTACCTACCTCTCCCCAAGCTCAAAAGAACAAGCCAACAATTGGTAGCTTTGATGCTCCTCATTATCGTGAGTTGAGATTTGGAATCCATCCTCCTCCAATAGAAGCCACGTCCTATGAGATCAAGCCAAGTCTTGTGAGGTTAATTCAATGCTCTAAGTTCTTTGGAAATGGAATGGAGAATCCTTATGATCATGTGGAGTCCTTTGAAAGGTTGTGCAACTTGTTTAGCATTGAAGGTGTGCCCAAAGAAAGCATCAAGCTCATTCTATTTCCTTTCTCACTTGGAGAAAAGGCACACCAATGGGAGTGAGCTCTACCATCTCATTTGATCAAATCTTGGGATGATTTCCAAAGAGTCTTCCTTCAAAGGTACTATCCCACTAAAAAAACAGTCCAAATGAGGAGGAACATCTTGAGATTCAAGCAAGGCATACATGAGACCTTTCATGAAGCATGTGAGAGACTTAGAGGATGCACTCGGGATTGTCCACATCATGGGTTCAAGAAAGAAGCAATCCTTAGCATTTTCTATAGGGGCGTTGCTAAGGATCACAAATGGACATTGGATGTGGCTAGCAAAGGGTGTTTTGCAAACCTCACAATAGAAGAAGGAGAGCTACTTGTTGAGAACTTGGCCAAGTCTAGTGAAAGCTACTGTGAAGGACATGATACAACACCTCTAAAGAGATCATGTGAAGACTCTACATGGAAGGACTTGCAAGATAAAGTGGATAGAATGAAAAAGCTCTTAAGTGTGCAACAAAGAGGAGTTAGTTTAGTTCATGAGAAGCACCAAGAGGAAGCAAATTTCGTGGTCAACAATGGGAACTTCAACCAAGGGAGTAAGCTTCTCAATCAATGGTCTAACCATGGAATTCAAGGAAATCAACAAGGCTACCAATAGAACCATGAGATTTCTCAAATCTCTAACCAAGATGAGGAACAAAGAAAGGTTCTCCATCAAATCCTAGAAGGTTAACAAATGAATGATATTAGGTTTGTCAAGATGATGAGAGTAATGGATGACAAGATTGAGGGTTTGCAACATGAGTTAACCCTTAAGCTTGAACAATCAACCTCACATTTGGAAACCATAGAGTCCAAATTGGTTCAACTCTCTTTGCCATCCAAGAACCCAAAAGATTCAAGCCATGTCATTTCACCAATTGTTGATGTTGAGGTTGATGAGGAAAGGACACCCAATATTTTTAATGGACGAATTGGAGACCAAAAGCAAGTAGAGGAGGTTAGAGACGTGGGCAAAGCTCTAAGCTATAATCTACCTTCAAACCAATGGGTTCATGAAGAGAAGAGTGTTTTTGAGAAGAATAAAGGGGATGCATATGCTCTCAATGAGAAATGCCTTAGCTCTTTCTTATTTCCCTCATTGGAGACTAAGAAGGATGTGACTAATTGTGAGACAAAAGATTTAGCTTCACCCCCAAAAGCATGTAAGAAGGAGAAAGAATCTCATGAAGAGAATGCTTTGGGTTATGGTAAAGTTGAAGAAGCTTTAGCATTGGATGGAGCTTGCTTGGAAACTCTTTTCTCTACCACATTGGAAGATGAGAATGAGAATAGCAAGGGGCAAAAGATAGGTAAAGGAAATAAGGCCAAGAAGAAGCCAAACCAATACAACCTTCCCACTCTTGCTTCATCCTCTCGCACTATGAGTCTACACCCTTTTAGACTCATAGATGGAGCCATTGAGTAAAATGTGAAGTGCAAGGGTATTCCTAAACCCTTTGCACGTGTCAAAGCCATTTGTCATTCCACAATGAAGGAGAATGACAAAGAAAGGGTTGAAGAGCTACCCTCCAAGGTTCTCAAGCTTAATCTCACACATGGCACTAGGTTGGATCCATCTCTTGCACATCATCTCACCATCACCACCTCAACAAGGAGTTACATTACTCCTCCTCTCCAACTCCCTAAGGACAAAGGCTAGGGCCAAGGTATGGTCCTCTTTCTATTTCATTGTATATACCGTGGGTGTGTGATGCAAGCGATTATGCCGTGGGTGTTGTTCTCGGACAAAGAAAAGACAAAAAGTTACACGTGATCTACTATGCAAGCCGGACGCTAGATGATACCCAAGTAAAGTACGCCACAACCGAGAAAGAGTTATTAGCAGTTGTGTTTGCCTTTGAGAAATTCAGAAGCTACTTGGTGGAATCAAAAGTGATCGTTTACACGGACCATGCTGCACTAAGGTATATCTATGGGAAGAGGGACACCAAGCCGAGGCTGCTAAGGTGGATTCTCTTACTACAAGAGTTTGATATGGAGATCCTAGACAAAAAGGGAGTAGAGAATGGCGTAGCCGATCACCTGTCCCGGATGAAGATAGATGATTTGGTTCCTATCAGTGATGCCTTACCGGAGGAACAACTCATGATAGTGGATGTCCTTGGAGGGATGTACCGAGTGAATCAAAGTCTAGAGACTGTCGCCGGCATGTAAGAGAATACCATTCCTTGGTATGCAGACTATATCAATTACTTGGTGAGTGGAGATGTGCCGAACGATCTAGATGCCAACCGAAGAAAAAAATTCTTCAAGGACATTAACTATTTTTTCTATGACGAACCGTATCTCTTTAAAAGAGGGTTAGACGGGATCTACAGAAGATGTGTATCTAAGGGAGAAGTGAAAGGGATCTTGTTCCATTGTCACGGTTCAGCCTATGGTGGTCACTTTGCCACGTTCAAAACCGCAACAAAAATCCTACATGCAGGATTCTGGTGGTCGAGTCTATTCAAAGACACTCACGAGTATGTCTCCTCTTGCGAAGCGTGCCAAAGAAAAGGAAACATCAGCAAGATAGACGAAATGCCACAGAACCCGATATTGGAAGTCGATATCTTTGATGTTTGGGGAATAGACTTTATGGGACCGTTTTCGTCCTCTTACGACAATAAGTATATACTAGTGGCGGTTGACTACGTCTTAAAATGGGTCGAAGCAGTTGCCAGCCCTACCAATGATGCAAAGGTGGTACTAAAACTATTCAAGTCAACCATCTTTCCAAGGTATGGGATTCAAAGAGTAGTTATAAGTGACGGTGGTAGTCATTTTATCAACAAGCTTTTCGAAAACCTCCTGAAGAAACATGGGGTTAAGCATAAGGTGGCCACACCGTACCATCCACAGACAAACGGGCAAGTAGAGATATCAAATCGCGAGATCAAGGCGATATTGTAAAAAATGGTCGGGGCAACAAGGAAAGACTGGTCAGCAAAATTGGATGACGCTCTGTGGGCATACCGAACTGCTTTCAAAACACCCATAGGAAGATCTCCATACGCACTTCTATATGGCAAGGCATGTCACCTGCCCGTGGAACTCGAGTACAAAGCTCTATGGGCCATCAAACTCTTTAATTTTGACATCAAGACAGCTCAAGAGAAGAGGCTGATAAACCTACACGAGCTGGAAGAAATCCGTTTGGAAGCATTCGAGAGCTCGCGGATCTACAAGGAGAAAACAAAAGTCCTCCACGACAAGAAGATCAAACCGAAAGAGTTCGCACCAGAGAATCAAGTGCTGCTGTACAACTCAAGCCTGAGACTGTTCCCCGGGAAGTTGAAATCGCGATGGTCCGGACCATACACCATCAAGGAAGTATTGCCATATGGAGCTGTGACACTGGTTGGAAAGGAAGGAGCGGATTACACAGTAAACGGACACAGACTGAAGCCGTATTTGGGAAATGAGAAATACCAAGTTTTAGAAGCAACCGTGGTTCGTCTCCAAGACCCCAGCAAAGCTTAAACGGCCTGGAAAAGTCAAGCTATGAGACTCTAAACAAGCGCTCTTGGGAGGCAACCCAAGCTTATCTTTTTACCTTATTTTGCTGTTTTTCTCTTTACTTTACAATTCTCAAGAATAATTACTAGTGGAATCGGAGATTTAGATATCAAGACACGAGATGTCGGGGAACCATAACGGGAAGAAGTCTGGAAGAATTGTTCATTACGGGCGTGAAACCCATGTACCGGCCAATGTGAACGACGAATCCTTTGATATTGGTTCGTGGTCACTGTCTAAAGCCGTTATAGAAACATGATCTGGCTAGTACAAATGGATTCACCCCGTAACGAACCACTCGACACCGGATTTCTCCAACGGACAAAGACCGAAATGACCAGAGGTACCACTCCGGAGCTATTCTACATAAGCATTTTTCTTTTCATTTTTTCTTTTTGCTGAGTTTTTGCATTTTCTTAAGACCGTATTTTTTCTCACTTCTATCACACAGGGACTGTGTGATTTAAGTTTGGGGGAGTACGTAGTACATGCATTACTTAGATTAACCATCATGCATTCATTAAACTTGCATAGAAAATAACAAAAAAAAAAATTTAAAAATTTTGTTCCACAAAAAAAGATTCATGTAGTTGCATCTCCATTTTAGGATCGAGTCTAGATGCATTCATTTAGGATTCATAAGCATTCGCATAAGGTGTTAAGTGTAGAGAATCCTTGTAAATAGCCATTTTTAAGTCATGAATTCAATGCCTTAGTTCTTGTTTGTTTGATGCATTTTGAATTAGACTGAGCTTAAGGCAGCACCACATTTGGAATTCGTCTTGTGAGATTCGGTTTTAACTTGATGCATTGTGACTTGAACCATTTCCCTAATGAACTTGAACCGTTAAAATGAAAATTTAATTATCTCATTCTTATTTGTCGATCAACTCATAGATTTCACTTGGACTCCCTTTCCCTTTTGACCACTCTTCTGCTAGTCCAAGTACCAGACCACACCCAAAGCCTAAACCTTTGTTTTAAGCCAAAAACACTTTTGTGAGAGCATGTGAGGCCTTTGCACCATTTTCGAATCTTCTTAGGCAAAAAGTGTTGGGTTTAGGCCGACAAAGTTAGATTTCCATGTAGACGTTGGCTCACATCTCGAGTCAACACTCGGTTAGGTGGTGTAGATACTGAAACGGCTTGATACCAAAATTTGAGGCCGATATTGCTGGTTAGACTAGGAAAAGGGGGTGGGTTCCGATTGCTGATACATTGACAGAAAAGGGAAAAGAAGAAAACCACTGAGTCAGACGGGGACACGTATAAGGAGATGGCGGCACCAAAAAGCTTGGAAACAAAAGAAGAAAAAGGCGATCCCAAAAGAAAGCAAAAGAAAGCCAATCAACAAAGTCTAAATCCGGCCAACAACACCAAAGGTGAAACGCAAAGAACGCAACAAAGAAGCCAGAAAGCCGAAACCGATCTCCAACAAAGAAGAAGTCCCCCGAAATGACCAGGAAAGGTAATATCGAGGAGTAATAACGGGTATAAGGCGAAATGCTAAAGCAAAGGGTAGCTTAGGAAGGGAGGAATTAGACTAAGGTAGAAAACGAAATAGGTGTTCGGGTAGATGGAAGTCTATCCTTGTATGCATCCATTGGTTTTTACTCTTAGCATTTTACATTAAGAAGATTCCTTTCATGAGTGATCCCACTTAAGCACTTAACCCGTTCGCAATACGAGTTCATATTTAGCTCGTGACCTTATCCTGAACCAAGTGAGTTAAATGACAGGCATGAATGAGATCCACGTTTTAAATTTCTTAATGAATGTGAAAGGGAATTGGGAATTTGAATGTGCATCTAAGTTAGGATTGATTTTGCTTGATATTGTGATGAATGTGGCTAAGGCTTTTTGGATAGGTAGAATTCGACTTGCATCCTGGAGACCTGAACTTAGACATTGAGTTGATTTCTTTTAAATGGTGTTTTAGATTCAAACTTACACCTTTTCTTTTAAAACCTCACCCCTCCGGTTGGCTTTTGCTTGAGGACAAGCAAAAAAGCAAGTTTGGGGGTGTTGATATCTCTGTAAATAACATGTTTTTAACATATATTTCATGCTAGTTAGGACTTCATTCTTGCACTTTCATCTTAGTTTTCATCACATCTTCACCCATGATAGGATTAGCTGCATTAGGTTAGGTTTCTGCATAGTCTTGCATGTTTGGAGTGTTTTCTCAGGTGCTTACGATGGTCCGAAGAAGAAATCAAGAAGGGAGATCACAAATGGAGGATGAGCAGGTGATATCGAGCATGGATCACGACCCCGTAGCAGATATAGACAAGCGCACGATGAACCTCGATGAGTAGCAGCGACTTAGTCCCGAAAGGAACACCTTGGAGCGAAGATCCAGCAAGAGGATTCCATGAAGACGGATATCGTAGGAAGGCAACGGGAAGTACTCGATTCGAGTAACAAGGAAGGCGAGCCTTCACGACATGATCCCGAAACACTTGCTCGACATGGAGACTGTCCGAAGAATCAGAAGAGTTAGCATATCGGCTTTCTTACCACGAATTGAGCCCGAAACGCTAAAGTCCAAAATAGTACCATTTCGGGAAAGTGGTCCCAACGTCTTAGGTTTCTCCTCTTTTATGTATATATACTTGTCCTCCACTCTTATCTTTTTATCACGCTTTCTAGTTTTATTTTCTGTCTTCTTTTTCAAAAACGGAGAACTACTTTGTATTTTCACCATTGAAGCTTGTTTCAAAACTTTGATTTTTATGCTATCTTGAAGTTTAAGTATTATCGCTTAGTGTATTTCAAGAAAGCTTATTCCTTTTCTTATTTTCGACTATCTTGCAACCCATGAGTTACCTTCTTATCCTTATGGATCTTGAGGTTTCTCAAATGGTGTGTGAGTAGTCTAAATCGGTTAAAGT
>JAHZTW010000003.1:50157154-50174871 GCA_020283515.1 Alliaria petiolata | reverse complement strand
CGACATGGAGACTGCCCGAAGAATCAGAAGAGTTAGCATATCGGCTTGCTCACCACGAATTGAGCCCGAAACGCTAAAGTCCAAAATAGTACCATTTCGGGAAAGGGGTCCCGACGTTTTAGGTTTCTCCTCTTTTATGTATATATACTTGTCCTCCACTCTTATCTTTTTATCACGCTTTCTAGTTTTATTTTCTGTCTTCTTTTTCAAAAACGGAGAACTACTTTGTATTTTCACCATTGAAGCTTGTTTCAAAGCTTTGATTTTTATGCTATCTTGAAGTTTTAAGTATTATCGCATAGTGTATTTCAAGAAAGCTTATTCCTTTTCTTATTTTCGACTATCTTGCAACCCATGAGTTACCTTCTTATCCTTATGGATCTTGAGGTTTCTCAAATGGTGTGTGAGTAGTCTATATCGGTTAAAGTCTCAATCTTTGATGCAGATCTATGCTTAATCCATCTTAATCCTTTCTTATTTGATACTATTAATGCTTAGTCATCTTCGCTATTTGACCTTTGCCATTCAGCTTCTTCAAACAAACGTCATGTTTGAATGTTTGCAAGGACCAATCTCATAAGAGATTCGCTCATCCTAGCCTAAGGGATTAGATGCCTAGGGAGCGTTTTGGCATTAGTAGGGTTGTTTAATAAACCTTTTCATTCTCATGGATCACTACGCGAGAGCGAGGTTAGGTTATGAGATGGCAAAGAGATTTATACCACGAAGGTTGATTTATCTAGATCGTGAACTCTTCGCTAAAGGATTTGCCTTATAGGGAGTAAATCTTGCATCAAATAAAGGTCTTTAACGTATCTGACCCGAAAATCCCTTGTCCCTTGAACCGATTCCCATTTTCTTTTGCAAGTTCGTTTCTTTAACTACCATATCTTTCATTCCTTAGCAACGCTTAGTTTTAATACCTGTTTTCCTGTTATTGTTACAATCTAGGTGATAGATTCCTACCATTTCAACCATTCAATCTCTCTCTTAGCTTGTAAAAGAATACCATGAATGCAGTAACTTGAACTCTCCCATCGGATTGATAAGACCCATAACCTATACTTCATTCAGTTATAAGTAGTGGGTCATTAACTGAGTATAACCCATAGAAAAACCTACTTATCAGTATAATCGGCCATTCATGAGCATATGAATCAAAGTGTAAGCTTGGACCGTCATATGTTATCTCCTCTGGACGTGTATTAGCGTTCTGATTGTCTTGATCCTCATGTATGTCTTGATTAGGAGTGATGGCGAGCTTGTATAGCTTCTCAGTGATGTCTACAAGCTCTCTTTGATTCATTAAAGTGCTTACAGCTTTGTTAAACTCTTCTTGAAGTCTTCTTGTACCGGATCTTTTCTTTGGTGGATCTCTCATTGTAGGAAGCTTGTCTTTAATGTCATGAGCTGAGTCGATGTCCTCATTATTCCCTCCCTCTTGAGAAGGTTCTGACCTCAGAATTGAGTCATCTGCATCAAAAGGGGCAAGATCAGATACATTAAACATGGATGAAATATTTATTGGAATATCAATCCAAGTCCCACATCAGAAGTTTAGACAGTAATGGTCTAATATATAAGTAATGTCCAACTCTGATTAGTATGAGGCCTTTTGGGAGGAGCCCAAAGACAAATCCGTGCGGGCTTTGCCACCTGGGCCCAAAGCGGACAATATCATACTAATGGGGGAGTTGGACATGGGCTTGAAAAGCCCAACAATATTAAACTCACCTGGAAGCTCAAGTTTGTAGGCATTGTTGTTGATGCGCTCCAACACTTTGAATGGTCCTCTTGGTGAACCTCTCATGTCTCATGTGTAGCCAAACCCAATCTCCTGGTTCAAATGTAACTTCTTTTCTTCCTTTATATGCTTGCTTCTTGTACTGAATCGTCTTCTTCTCTATGTTTTCCCTAGCTTTGAGGTGTAGTTTCTTGACAAACTCAGCTTTACTCTCCCCATCTTGACTTGCATGCTCGTGTGGAGGCAATGGTGATAGATCCAGTGGGGTAAGAGGCTTAAAACCATAGGTGCTAAGTTGTGCTTGCGGCTGTTATGAGTGAAACTTTAGTAGTTTGTGCGCCCATTATGCATTGTCTCCTTGTCAAATTGCCATGGCCTTCCTAGCAATAGATGACCAGCTTGCATAGGGACCACATCACACACCACTCGGTCTGTATACTTGCCGATGCTGAATGGTACAGTGACATGTTCAGTTATCTTGAGCTCGGTTTCATCATTAAGCCATCTCAGCTTGTAAGGATGGGGGTGCTTTGTTCTCTGTAATCCTAGTTTCTCAACCAAATACTTGCTTGCCACGTTAGTACAGGAACCTCCATCAGTAATTAAACTACATACCTTGGAGTTTATGGTGCATCTGGAGTGAAAGATGTTCTCTCTTTGAATAGTTTCAGGCTCAAAGAGTGCAGTGAGGGCTCTCTTAACAACGAGTATCTTCCCTACTTCAGGATAGTTGATTATGTCGTCCTCTGAACCTCCTTGTTCCTCATCCATTTCATCCTGAGATTCATATTCTCCATTGTCCTTGAGAATTATGATTCTCTGGTTTGGACAATCTCTTGCATAATGCCATTTTCCCTGACACTTAAAACAGGTAATTTCACGAGCTCTAGTATTTTGTTGAGTTTGAAACTTACCTTGCTCTGGTTTGTATCCTTGAGAGGTTTCTGGTGCAGGTTTCTTGAACTTTGAATCCACTTCTATAGACTTTCCTTTGTCTATGTTGCGCTGAGCCTGTGGAATCCAAGTACTCTTACTTCTGTTTGTAGAGGCTGTTTTCTTCTTAATATGTTGTTCAGCCTGGATTGCTAGATGCAGTAGCTCCTCCAAATCGTGGTAGCTTGATAACACATTTTTGGAGTGTTATGCAAACCTAAGGCATGCTCATGTCATTGCAGTACTTTAGGGTCAATCCAATTTGGGAGGATTGAAAGGATACCAAGAATACAAGGACCTTATGTAAAGCTAAGCAGATTCGGATTAAATGGGTGAATAATTCGAAATAAACTACTTGCGATGATCTATTGAACTTGAAAACTATTTTAAAATCCCGACCAAGGGGTTAAAAAACTAGAAAATTACTTCTAAGGATTTAAAGAGCACGACTGCTAATTTTATAAAATGCAAAACTAAAACCGGACGAAACAGGAAATTACTAAGGACTTAATACGAATTTTTAAAAACTAGAAATAAAAATCTACTGACTCTTAACTTCTACCAGGGTGCGAAATATGATACTAGGGAAGAATTGAAACTTGTCCTTATAACGACTTAGTACCGAAATGACTAAACTCTCTCCCAAACGGCAACGGCACCAATTGATAAATAGGTTTTTACCCTTTTTTACCAATGTCCCAACACTGTCAACTGAAAGCAGTATAGTGTATGGGGTATCAAACCATTTTGGGAGCGTTAGTAAACAGATCGGTCATATCGGTGTCATAA
This sequence comes from Alliaria petiolata, assembly GCA_020283515.1. Lineage (NCBI taxonomy): Eukaryota > Viridiplantae > Streptophyta > Magnoliopsida > Brassicales > Brassicaceae > Alliaria > Alliaria petiolata. The sequence continues at coordinate 50,171,405 of JAHZTW010000003.1, read as the reverse complement.
GTCATGTTCGAAAATAGATAAAGATTGAGACTTTACTACTGAAAACGACTAAAGGATAGATCTTGTGTCACTTAAGACCATAAATAAGAGAACTTTTAAGGATATTAAGCAGGAAATAGATATTTAAATGGTAAAAATATAAGCTTTCAAGGTAAAAGAAGGATTAAGACGGGTTTTACGAACTAGGTGACTCTCAGTTTTGTTTTATCAAGCTAAAGCTTTTGGATCACATCAAGACTTGGTCTTTTGATGGTGATTCTTAGGTAAAAGGATCCTCAAATCGTTTAGCCCATGGCGTTTGGGTCTAAACTCTTTGAATCTCTATCACCATAGACTAGCTCTCGCATAGCGGTACAATAGAAGAAACAAGCATCTACAACGTCCCTATTGAACCGTAAGACTCTTAGACAGATGGTTAGTCTTAGCCTAAGAAATCAAACTCTTGTTCATGGATCCGGCTAAGCAAGCACGTGGCGTTCGTGTCAAGCCGCCTGTGGATTTTAGGATAGATGGCCAGACTAGACTAAGCTTTGGGAATGATAAACAAGAAAGAACCTAACTTTATGTTTTAGCTAAGCAAGAAATATAAACCTGAGAGTCCCTTGGTCCTTTCAACCCATCAAAATCCTAAAGAGACTACTCACGCGCCATTTGAGAAACCTCAAGATCCATAAGGATAGGAAGGTTACTCATGGGTTGCAAGATAGTCGAAAATAAGAAAAGGAAGAAGCTTTCTTGAAATACACTAAGCGATAATACTTAAAACTTCAAGATTGCATAAAAATCAAAGTTTTGAAACAAGCTTCAATGGTGAAAATACAAAGTAGTTCTCTGTTTTTGAAAAAAAAAATAAAATAAAAACTAGAAAGCGTTATAAAAAGATAAGAGTGGAGGACAAGTATTTATACATAAAAGAGGAAAAACCTAAAACGTTGGGACCACTTTCCCGAAATGGTACTATTTTGGACTTTAGGGTTTCGGGCTCAAGTCGTGGTGAGCGAGCCGATATGCTAACTCTTCTGATTCTTCGGGCAGTCTCCACGTCGGGCAAGTGTTTCGGGATCATGTCGTGAAGGCTCGCCTTCCTTGTTACTCGAATCGGGTACTTCCCGTTGTCTTGCTCCGATATCCGTCTTCATGGAATCCTCTTGCTGGATCTTCGCTCCGAGGTGTTCCTTTCGGGACTAAGTCGCTGCTACTCGTTGAGGTTCATCGTGCGCTTGTCTATATCGGCTACAGGGTCGTGATCGATGCTCGATATAACCTTCTCATCCTCCATTTGTGATCTCCCTTCTTGGTTTCTTCTTCGGACCATCCTAAGCACCTGAGAAAACACTCCAAACATGCAAGACTATGCAAAAACCTAACCTAATGCATCTAATCCTATCATGGGTGAAAATGTGATGAAAACTAAGATGAGAGTGCAAGAATGAAGTCCTAACTAGCATAAAATATGTGTTAAAAACATGTAATTTACAGAGATATCAGTATAACCGGCCATTCATGAGCATATGAATCAAAGTGTAAGCTTGGACCGTCATATGCTATCTCCTTTGGACGTGTATTAGCGTTTTGCTTGTCTTGATCCTCATGTATGTCTTGAGTAGGAGTAATGGCGAACTTTTCTAGCTTTTCAGTGATGTCTTCAAACTCTCTCTGATTCATTAAAGTGCTTACAGCTTTGTTAAACTCTTCTTGAAGTCTTCTTGTATCGGATCTTGTTTTGGTGGATCTCTCACGACGTAAACGAGTCTTATATCCATTTTCTTTCCTCTCCCTTTTCTAACTTGCTTGATTGTTTTCTCTTAATCTCATTCACAATGGTTTAATTCTGTAGTATATTAACTTTTTAGCAGTTATAAAACTATAATTTGAATATCCATGCTATAACGCTATGCCGTAGTTTTTGTTTGGTTTTTTTTTTGTTGACTAAATGTCATTTTTTATTGTGACGTAGTTTCGATCATTTTAGTAAAATTATTTACTAATTTTAAATTATATACATAATATTGTTTTTAACACTATCAATTCATCTCAAATATAACTAAGTAAAATGTATATGTTTTGGACAATATGCATGGTTTTCCTATTAAGAAATATTCGTTACATTTTCTTAGTTTTCAACCCCACCGAAAATATAACTTTTTGGCAGTTGTATCTATGTCGAGTCAGGGTGAGCAGGTTCTTTGGTAAGAGTTTCCTACCGATCCATTTCAAGTAAAGCATTCGTACTAAATTACAAGAGTTTTATCTCCCTGTTTCTTTCTTACAGAGTATAATCGAACCACTTGCCAATTTACGCCTTCAAACATGATTCTGAACCACCTCTCTCTCCACCCTACGCTCGTTCAAAAATAATAAAAAAGTTGGTACCCAAGTATACTTAATTAGACTAAAAACACTTTTCAAAAAACTTAATGCAAACACTAAAATTAGTTTAATTTTTTATATGTTGAAATTACATTGTACATGTAATAATAAATACAATAAATCAAGGCTTACACTTGGAATATTCTTTTGCAACACGTTCAATTTACATTTTTTTGTGGTATCCAACTATAAATAACTGGAGTCCAAGTTACAACATGATTTCTTAATTGCAGAACATTCATATACAATGTTTTAGCAACAATTTAAATTATAACAACTTATGGATATAATTTTAAAAATTTGATGGAGAGATACCATTTATTTTTAAGATAACTCATGAATAACCTTACCACTAAATGACAAAATTATTTCCAAGAATTCAAAAATTGTTTAATGAGACAAATCTTTTAAAATGGAAAAAAAAAAGAGGGAAGCTTATAGTTCAGGATACAACTTTAACGTATTCATTATGGTGAATTTTTGTATAATAACTCCAATAAATTGCATAACTTTAGTATAAAATTAACCATTTTCGAAAAAAATTACTTTTATGAAGAAAAAAAAATAATAATTCTAAGCTAAGAGATTATATACAAATATATATGGTATGAAGTACATTCAAAAAGAAAACCAAAATGCATAATTCCAAGTTAAAATATTATATCTGAAGGATGCACAATTTCAAGTAAATGGTACAAATGATCTGTCACTAGCTAGTCCATTGGATCTACCTAGAATTACCTAACCTAATATGGACCATGAATTGGCTAAAAAGGGAGAATAAGTTATTAATATTTTGTGACAAATCCATGCATTTGACTCATATGGTATCAGATCTTCGTACTGTTTGGAAACAAAAAATCCTAACATATATATTTCTTTGGGTCAACAAATAATCTAATATTAAAATTTAGATTCAGTAATAAAAAGGAGGAGCGTGGGTACATATTTTTTAAGTTGTTGGGTTAACTAAAAATTTTCTTGTGTAAAGATGATAAGACACCACAACAATTCAAACAATGATTCCGGTATTGACACACAGCTTCGTTGCATCTCTTGTCGGAAAGTGTTCATACCTCACGATGTTGGCACCTGCAAAGAGTGCTATGATGGGGAAAAGCTCAATCAGGAGATCAACGCCCTCAAGGTCAAAGTTGATTTTCTTCGCTTATCATCTTCTCTTGATCATGGAAACTACACTGACGTTGTTCTCATCGCCTCCTCCATGGTTGGCCACACCTCACCTCCTATTCCCGCTCATAAAATCGTTCTGGTTCGTTCTCTATTTTTTCAGGTTTAATATTAGTTTCTATGATGAGTTGTTTTAACTTTGATTGTTATTTTTCTACTAACTATTCAATTTGTGTACGTGTTTGATAGCTTTTCATTCAATGTAAAATTTGGAGTAGTTCATTAATCATTTGAAGTTTTCATAATTGACTCATAAATCTCCGTCTATTGTTATCTATTTAAATTTCAGATATGAATCTAATCAAATTAGCTAACCGTAGAATTTTAGGAAGAAATAGATGTTGCAACTATATGCTATTGTGTTCTGGTACGAGGTTTCCTTAAATGCAAGAACTATGTTTTAAAAAGAGTATTGTTTTTTTTTTTCTTAAATTTTTTCTATTTATATGCTTGTTAAGTTTATGCTCTTTTGTTAGAACCAATTGTCTCTCTTTGCACCAAAACTTTATGGAAAACTGGAAGCTTGGCCTATGTTTTTTTTTAGGGTTTGATTGTCAAATAATTTGTCACATTTGAGAGCAGGTTTTACAAAACACCGTTTCGTGGAGTGAACATTCTTCCATAATGTATCATCTCTTTTTTAAATGCTGATAATTTGAATATTGTGGCCAGATTAATCGTTCGACAGTTTTCAAAACAATGCTTGAGAATGAGACGAAAAAAAGCCGTTGTAGCACAATCAAGATTAGTGAGGTATCTTATGATACTCTTCGCACTTTCATCGATTATCTCTACACAGCTGAAGCATGTCTTGATGAGCAAGTGGCAGTTGATCTTTTGGTCATGTCAGATAAATACCAAGTGATACATCTCAAGAATCACTGTGAGAAATTTCTGGTAACCAAACTGAGTCCAGAGAAATCTCTCACGGCCTACGTCTTTGCCCACCAGTATAATGCACAAAATTTGTTTGATGCTGCACTCTTGCAGATGACTGAAAATATGGAAAAAGTTACTAAAAGTAAGGAATACGAGGAGATCGTGAAAAAATTTCCCCTTCTTGTCGTTGAAATTTATGAAGCTCATTTAATAAAACAGGCTAAAAAAGAAGCGGCAAGACAAAATTATGTTGTAGGAGAATCAACGAATTCAAGTAGACCACCACATAAAGAAACCCGCTTTCAATTCACCAAATTCTTCTGAGCCTTGAGCAATCACTTTTAGAAAGTTTGTGTGAAGTAGGAACGGTTGTCGATCAACGAAATTTATCATTTGATCTTCCTTTTTGATTACTTAATCAATTGCTTTTTGAATATTAGTTCAATGTTTTTCATGTACTTGGTCGAATATTAATTGTTTCTTTTATATTTTTCATGTTAAACTCTTGAAGAATATGTCATGCTTTAAATAGGGCGTTGATGGAGAAAATATAGGGGTAATATATTCATGAAGTTGCTTGATAAAAAATTCTTTTATCGCCATTAGAAAAAAATATATATGTAATTGTTTTAGTCTGGTAGTAAAAGTCCGTCGAAATGGTGTCATGCTTTATGCCCATTAAAAAATCCAGTGAGTGGGCTACTCGACGGTTTCACTCATCCTAGAGGATTAGCCCGGTGGTAAAAGTCCGAATCATCTTTTGGTTATAAAATAAAAATAAAAATATCTGCTGAAGGCTTATAAATAGTTATTTTTGTAATGTCTAAAATTTCATTCATTAACTTTCATTGTTAATGTTTGCAAGGGGAGAAATAATTGAAGAAACATATTTTATCAGAAATAGAGAATTGATCTTGCAAACTCGTTTGTGCTTTGTTTAATTTAATGTTTATTTCCAAAAAAAAATCCTTTTTCATCGAACTTTAAAAAAAATTAAGGAGCTAAAGTAAAAAACAACAAGAAATATTTTAAAGTGAAATAAAAAATACCGAAAACTATATGAATTTTTTTTATAATTGACAGCTCAAAAGAAGCTTAAAGAGAGAGCTTAGAGTTCTAGAGAGATAGTTCGTGTAAAGAAGGAACAGTGGTCGATAAGCAGAATTTATCCTATGATCTTGTTTTCTGATTAATTAATCAATTGCGTGTTAAATATTTTCTTTTGGTTGAAATGTGATATTTATTTTATCAACAAAAAAACAATTGTTATAAAGAACTGGCCATTTTTTTTTTTGAATTATCAGGAGGTTTCGCGGCAAAGCCCGTAATCCCTCCAGTCTCGAAATTACAACATATAATATTAGTTTCGTCCCAAGTGTCACTTGATCCTGTGACCTTTAAACTTTGCCTAGGGCCCTTTACCAGTCGAGCTAACGACACGTGGTAAGCTGGAACTGGCCATCTTCACTTGAGTTTTTAAACAAAAAACAGACCTCACGTAGGATTTTTGTTAGCTTTGAGGGAGTTTAGAAATGGATTTTTGTACGCCTCTTCTGCTTCTTTTGTTGAGTTGTTTTTGATGAGGACCTCCAAGTTGAGCCAGAACTATAAGATACACAAGAAGTGGATATACCGGTCACTCACGCATGAGCTATGACAAGATGATATATTCATTATTTAGCATGATTTAGCTCTCATTTAGGATAGTTTTACATCTTATTTCGCATTCATTTAGCCACTTTTAGTCTCATTTGCATTCATAATAGAGTTTAGTGAGTTTTAGCTTAGGATGTTGCATGTTTGTACATATTGAGTCCTTATTAGGTGTTTTAGAGGCTTGGAGGACCTTTATGGAGAGATGGATGACAAAGAAAAGGAAGAAAAGTTGGCCAAACAAGATGCAGACAATCTTTAGAAGTGTATCGAGCTTGGTATCGAACTACCAAGCTCGATACGGCCTGGCAGGAAGAACGAGAGGAGCATTTCGAGCATCTGTATCGAGCTACGAAGCTCGATACGAATCTACCCGGAGTTTTGGAAGCAGCGTATCAGACGTTTGTATCGAGCTACTAAGCTCCATACGAAGCCAGCCGAAGTCCTGAAGATGGCGTGTCGAGCATTCATGTCGAGCTACCAAGCTCGACACAGCCTTTGGAGAAGATCTTTAGCAGCGTATCGAGCTGCGTATCGACCTAGCAATCTCGATACGCTGCCCGATTTCTAGCCTTTAACCGGGTCAATACCCGGTTTGTTCCGGGTTGACCTGGTTCGTCCACTGTTCACTATAAATAAGAAATAACCTAATTTTTCCTAAGTATCTTTTAATATTTTGTTCTTGCTTAGAAAACCTTCCTCTTTGGTTTCTAAGTGATATTGTAAGACCTTTAATTAAGTTTATGCAATTTAGTGTTTATCTCTCTTAATCTTTCATCTCTATCTCTCTAATCATGTTTATCTTCATCTCTTTCATAGGATTTGAGGGTCTAATCATGATTAGTGAGTAGATTCATTAGGATCTAAGGATGGGTTATATAGATTTATGGTGTTTCATGGATTGATATTGATGTCTAGGGTTAGATTCTTTCATTTCCCTCCTTGTTTAGTGTTTTAATGCTAGTTTAGCCATGATGAAGCTAAAACTAGGTCTTAGGGAATTTTCCACCCACAATGTGTTTGTTGATATTCTCCAATCAACTAAACAAGGGATTTACATTTATAGCTCATGAAAGTGATTGTCTAGGGTGTTTATTAGCAATTTAGAACTGTTTCATAATGTTTGTTAGCTTTCTTTTCACAAATGAGAGTTTGTTCTTGATTAGGATGATTAATGAAGGCATTAGTACCATGAAAGTGGATTATTCTTGCTTTTGAATTCTAAGCTTAGGGATTAGCTTATATTGAGATTGATTGACATCAAAGATTAGTTCTTGGAACACCTTAGATTGGTAACCCCATCCTTGGATTCGTTTTAGTCATTTGATAATCTTGCTTAGTAGTTAATTAGCCTTTGATTTGCTTGATTAGTGATTTGATTGCTTAATTAAGGTCTTAGTTACTTTTGTTTGGTTTGTTAAACTCCAAAACTGTTACACTAGCTTAGATTAAGAAGTTTTATGTATTCCTATTGTCACAATCACACCCATATGGATTGATCCTCAAACACTACAATGACATGAGTGGAGTTTGAGTAATTATTTAAGAACAAGGAAAAATCCTCTTATTAGTTTGGCGTCGTTGCCGTTTGGGTTTTTGATTGGTACATTATAATTTAAATTCTACTTGAGACTAAGCTTTATTTTTCTTTGATTAGTGATCTATTTTGCTTGGACTACTCTTTCTCTCTATAGGAACATACACTTGAGCTATAGTTCCTCCTAACACCAAGAAGACTTTTCTTTCCGAGTTTGGGGTATGGATCATGCACAAGTTTTGGGTGGTAATGGACAACCACCAAGGCGCCCTAGACACATTAGGGTTGGTGATTATCCTCGCACTTATACTACTCGCCAAGGTATCATTCCTCCCCCGGTTGAGCACAATAGTTTTGAGATCAAGAGTGGGCTGATTTCAATGGTTCAACAAAACAAATTTCATGGGTTGGCTATGGAGGATCCATTGGACTATTTGGATGATTTTGAAAGAATATGCAGCTTGACCAACATCAATGGTATCTCTGAAGATGGGTTTAAGTTGAGATTATTTCCCTTCTCTCTTGGAGATAGAGCACACATTTGGGAAAAGAATCTTCCTCATGGTTCAATCACTTCTTGGGATCAATGCAAGAAAGCTTTCTTGCCCAAGTTTTTCTCCAACACAAGGACATCAAGGTTGAGGAATGAGATCTCTGAATATTTCTTGGGATCAATGGTATCTCTGAAGATGGGTTTAAGTTAAGATTATTTCCCTTCTCTCTTGGAGATAGAGCACACATTTGGGAAAAGAATCTTCCTCAGGGTTCAATCACTTCTTGGGATCAATGCAAGAAAGCTTTCTTGCCCAAGTTTTTCTCCAACACAAGGACATCAAGGTTGAGGAATGAGATCTCTGAATATTTCTTGGGATCAATGGTATCTCTGAAGATGGGTTTAAGTTAAGATTATTTCCCTTCTCTCTTGGAGATAGAGCACACATTTGGGAAAAGAATCTTCCTCAGGGTTCAATCACTTCTTGGGATCAATGCAAGAAAGCTTTCTTGCCCAAGTTTTTCTCCAACACAAGGACATCAAGGTTGAGGAATGAGATCTCTGAATATTTCTTGGGATCAATGGTATCTCTGAAGATGGGTTTAAGTTAAGATTATTTCCCTTCTCTCTTGGAGATAGAGCACACATTTGGGAAAAGAATCTTCCTCAGGGTTCAATCACTTCTTGGGATCAATGCAAGAAAGCTTTCTTGCCCAAGTTTTTCTCCAACACAAGGACATCAAGGTTGAGGAATGAGATCTCTGAATATTTCTTGGGATCAATGGTATCTCTGAAGATGGGTTTAAGTTAAGATTATTTCCCTTCTCTCTTGGAGATAGAGCACACATTTGGGAAAAGAATCTTCCTCAGGGTTCAATCACTTCTTGGGATCAATGCAAGAAAGCTTTCTTGCCCAAGTTTTTCTCCAACACAAGGACATCAAGGTTGAGGAATGAGATCTCTGAATATTTCTTGGGATCAATGGTATCTCTGAAGATGGGTTTAAGTTAAGATTATTTCCCTTCTCTCTTGGAGATAGAGCACACATTTGGGAAAAGAATCTTCCTCAGGGTTCAATCACTTCTTGGGATCAATGCAAGAAAGCTTTCTTGCCCAAGTTTTTCTCCAACACAAGGACATCAAGGTTGAGGAATGAGATCTCTGAATATTTCTTGGGATCAATGGTATCTCTGAAGATGGGTTTAAGTTAAGATTATTTCCCTTCTCTCTTGGAGATAGAGCACACATTTGGGAAAAGAATCTTCCTCAGGGTTCAATCACTTCTTGGGATCAATGCAAGAAAGCTTTCTTGCCCAAGTTTTTCTCCAACACAAGGACATCAAGGTTGAGGAATGAGATCTCTGAATATTTCTTGGGATCAATGGTATCTCTGAAGATGGGTTTAAGTTAAGATTATTTCCCTTCTCTCTTGGAGATAGAGCACACATTTGGGAAAAGAATCTTCCTCAGGGTTCAATCACTTCTTGGGATCAATGCAAGAAAGCTTTCTTGCCCAAGTTTTTCTCCAACACAAGGACATCAAGGTTGAGGAATGAGATCTCTGAATATTTCTTGGGATCAATGGTATCTCTGAAGATGGGTTTAAGTTAAGATTATTTCCCTTCTCTCTTGGAGATAGAGCACACATTTGGGAAAAGAATCTTCCTCAGGGTTCAATCACTTCTTGGGATCAATGCAAGAAAGCTTTCTTGCCCAAGTTTTTCTCCAACACAAGGACATCAAGGTTGAGGAATGAGATCTCTGAATATTTCTTGGGATCAATGGTATCTCTGAAGATGGGTTTAAGTTAAGATTATTTCCCTTCTCTCTTGGAGATAGAGCACACATTTGGGAAAAGAATCTTCCTCAGGGTTCAATCACTTCTTGGGATCAATGCAAGAAAGCTTTCTTGCCCAAGTTTTTCTCCAACACAAGGACATCAAGGTTGAGGAATGAGATCTCTGAATATTTCTTGGGATCAATGGTATCTCTGAAGATGGGTTTAAGTTAAGATTATTTCCCTTCTCTCTTGGAGATAGAGCACACATTTGGGAAAAGAATCTTCCTCAGGGTTCAATCACTTCTTGGGATCAATGCAAGAAAGCTTTCTTGCCCAAGTTTTTCTCCAACACAAGGACATCAAGGTTGAGGAATGAGATCTCTGAATATTTCTTGGGATCAATGGTATCTCTGAAGATGGNGGGACAAAAACTACAATAACTCTAAGTATGAGTGCAAAAGTGAGTGCAAAACTATCCTAAATGAGTGCTAAAATATGCTAAATTATGAGTCTATCAACTCCCCCAAACTTGCCTTTTTGCTTGTCCTCAAGCAAACAAAGACAAACTAGGAGAAGAAGTTTGAAAATGGGGGTTCAAATCCAAAAGTGTTTTTCAAATGAATCAATTCAATGGTCCTTGTTCTTAATCCTATGATGCAGTTTACAAACTCTACTCCAAAGAACTTAGCCATATTCATCACATATTGAATTTCAAATCAAGACTTGTCTATTCCAAACAATCCAAGAATCATAACCTTTAACATTCAATTAAGCTCAAACCGTGAATCACACTTATGCATTTAAAACCGAATACATTTGGCTAAAGGACAAGGTTATGAGATAAAAATGATCTCATTCAAGTGGGTACTCCAAGCTTTGGTTTATCTCAAAAAGGATTGAACTTATGCATAATGCTAAAGGTAAAAAGCAATGTATGCATACATGACTAGACTCTCATCTACCCAAATACACTAACAATTTACCTAATTCCCCTCTCATTCATTTTCTTTTTTCAGCTCACTCACCCTCTAGAGACTACCCAAATCAAACAAGGAAACACGCCAAGCAATAAACCCACAAGATCTTTATCAAATTCATTTTAGGAAAAACTTCTCCAACTTTTCTTATAGCTAGTGGTATGATCATACATTTATTAGCTCTTTTCTTTTCCTTGGATAGCTCTCTTTCTCATATATATATTTTTTCTTTTATGCACTTGGCCTCTAGGGCTCTTTTCTTTTCATTTTTTAAGAGAGCTATCACATATTCTTTTTAACTTGAGCTTTTTCACAATACAATTCAAGACCAACCACTTAAAACTATGTACCCCTTTTATTCACATCTTACACCAACTTCTTCTCAAGCCTAATCAAGGTTTCGATTTTCAGTGACAACACCCATGAACCCAACCCAAATCAAGCCTAGAACTAGCTTCAAGATGCAAAGCTAGAATCATTATGAGAGCCTAAACATGTCGCCCTAAACCTAACACTTTATGCCAAGTTCAATCAAAAATAAGGCCTCACAAATTGCAATCACACAAGAATTTTGGCTTGAAATGAGGGTAAGGGTTAAGGTGTGGATTTCTATTTAGGCTTACAAGAGAGTGGTGAAAGGAATAAGAAAGCTTAAATATGTATATGTATCCATGTATCCTTTTTCAAATGCACAAGTATGATAATTAAAAGTTCATGTTAAGGTTCCAATTTATAGGATTGGATTCAATTCATGTTTGTTTCAACTTTAAGCCAAGATAATCATGACAAATGGTCCAAAGATGGTTAGAACTTAATTTTCAAATTTGCACAAAGCATCAAAGGACTACTAACTAGGGGCTTGAACCAATTCATGAGCTTAAAACACTTTACAAGGAAAATTGCCCCCTATGCAAATGCAAGCAACCTAAATGATAAAAATTCTAGACTCAGTCCTAAAGAATTTACAAATGCAAATGCAAGCTACATGAAGTTTTTCGAAATTTTTGAAAATTTCTGATTTTCTATGCAAATGTATATGCATGAAGACTCAAATATGCTTAAAGGAAAAATAAGAAAACAAAACACAAAATTAAATCTCTCAACCTCTCCCCCAAACTTAAATTACACAGTCCCTTGTGTAATAAAAGTTCAAGAGAGACCATCAACAAGAAATATAATTCAAAAATCCAAAAATGCATGTTATTTACAAGGTTTTGGAATGGTGTACCTTGGAGCTTGTTGTGGTTAGGGCTGAGATCAAGCAGCTGGGCATTGTTTGGGATCTCCATCTCCCTTGTTCCTGCTCACACACACTTAAAGACATAATCTAGAAGAGAAATAAAAATTATAAACACAAGGATAGTCATTGGATTGCCTCCCAAGTGCGCTTTGTTTAAAGTCTCTTAGCTTGACTTTCCTTACTCTTCCCTAAGCTGGTTTTAGGGTGAAATGGGTGGCTAGTGACGTGGTTGAGTTTTCTCCTTGAGGTATATCCATGGTGTAGATAGTAGACAGCATCTCTTGCACCCTTGTTTCATCCTTCTCTAAACCGGGTGGAAGAAAGACTTTGGCGTTTATAAACGGTTTGGAGTGGCATGTTGTCTCAACCTTATACTCTAAAGACGCAGCTTTGAGTCTCAATGGGTGAAGACTCAAAGTGTTACTAGGCTGAGCAATGAGCTTGCCCGCGTGCTTCTTCTTCTTTGGCCTCTTCCTTGCCTTCCTTGCCTTCCTTGGCAAGTTCACCAAAATCTCATCCAACTTGGGTTCATCAAACAAAACTTGAGTTGTGGAGATAGAAGCAGCTCCTTTACCATCCTCTAATTCCTTGATCTTGGAGGCTAATGTCTCAAGTTTGGATTTAGAGTCCTCTTGTATGCTACCCATTTTGGTATGGATATCATCCAACTCCTTATCCATTTGCATTGCGCCATCCTCTTGACTATGTAAGAGTTGTTGGAGCATACTTTGAATGGTCTCTTGAGAAAGAGAACTAGGGCCTTGTCCTTGTTGCACAAAACGTGGGTCTTTCATCATGAAATTGCCTCTCTCATGGTGTTGCTCATGAGCCAAATCAACTCCTCCTTGTTTCACTTGTATGAGTTTCTCCAAGCGCTCCAATTTATCTTGCAAGTCCTTCCATGTGGAGTCTTCACATGATCTCTCTAGAGGTGTTGCAACATGCCCTTCATAGTACCTTTCACTAGTCTTGGCCAAGTTCTCAACAAGTAGCTCTCCTTCTTCCATTGTGAGGTTTGTAAAACGCCCTTTGCTAGCCACAGCCAATGTCCATTTGTGATCCTTAGCAACTCCACAATAGAAAATGCTAAGGATTGCTTCTTTCTTGAACCCATGATGTGGACAATCTCGAGTGTACCCTCTAAGCCTCTCCCATGCTTCATGAAAGGTCTCATGTATGCCTTGCTTGAAGCTCATGATGTCCCTCCTCACTTGGACTGTTTTTTGTGTTGGATAGAACCTTTGTAGGAAGACTCTTTGACAATCATCCCAAGATTTGACCAAATGAGATGGTAGAGCTCTCTCCCATTGATATGCTTTTTCTCCAAGTGAGAAAGGAAAGAGAATGAGCTTGATGCTATCTTTGGGCACACCTCCAATGCTAAACGTGGTGCACAACCTTTCAAAGGACTCCACATGATCATAAGGATTTTCCATTCCATTCCCAAAGAACTTAGAGCATTGAATTAACCTCACAAGACTTGGCTTGATCTCATAGGCTGTGGCTTCTATTGGAGGAGGATGGATTCCAAATCTCAACTCATGATAATGAGGAGCATCAAAGCTCCCAATTGTTGGCTTGTTCCCTTGAGCTTGGGGAGAGATAGGTACACTTTCTTGAGGTTGTGGAGTTGGGAGAATGCTTCTTTGGTTGTTCTTCTCCAAAACCTCAAGTGATCTTGTCTTTCCATGTCTGATACAGGCCTTTTTAGCCTTGCAAGCAATTCCTCAATTGCTCATGTCATTGCAATACTTGAGGTTATCAATCCATCTTGGGAGATTGGTTGCACTAAGAATACAAAGTCTTATCTAAGCTAAGCTAAATTGACAATTCAAGTGACAAATGATAATTAAAACCAAAGCACAAACTAAAAGAAACACTACTTAAGCAATAGCTAAGAAACTAAACCTTAATTGAAGCTAATCAAGAAACTAAGCAATGATTACTACTAAGCAAGATTATCAATTATACTAAATCGAAACCTAGGGATGGAATCATTGATTTGGGAACTTAAGGGAACATTCTTGCAATCATTTAAGCTACTAATCAAGCAAACTCTATACCTAGAACTCTTAATCAAGATAAGACCATGATGTGTGGCTCAAATCCCTTTGTTAATTACCCTAATGAA